>VWZI01004849.1:205234-315599 GCA_013396835.1 Psilopogon haemacephalus
ATGGCAGACTGGTGAAGTTCCTGCTGACTGGAAAAGGGCAAATATAATACCTGTCTTCAAGAAGGGAAAAAAGGATGGCCCTGGGAACTACAGAGCAGTCAGCCTCACCTCTGTGCCTGGCAAGATCCATGGAGCAGATCCTCCTGAAGGCTCTGCTGCGGCAGATGGAAAACAAAGCAGAGGTGATCGGTGGTAACCAGCATGGCTTCACCAAGGGCAAGTCATGCCTAACAGATCTAGTGGCTTTCTATGATGAAGTCACAGCAGCGGTGCACAAGGGAAGGGCAACTGATGTCATCTACCTGGACCTGAGTAAGGCCTTTGACTCTGTCTCACATGACATCCTGGTCACCAAACTGGAAAAACATGGACTTGATGGGTGGACAACTTCCTCCAAGTATCTGAAGGGGTCCTACAGGAGGGCTGAGGAGGGACTATTCACAAGGTCTTGTAATGACAGGATGAGGAGTTATGGATTTAGACTGGAAGAGGGGAGATTTAAATGGGATGTTATGAGGAAGTTCTTCACAGTTAGGGTGGCGAGGCACTCGAACAAGTTGCCCAAGGAGGTTGTGGCTTCTCCCTCCCTGGATGTGTTCAAGGCCAGGCTGGATGAGGTCTTGAGCGACCTGATCTAGTGGGAGGTGTCCCTGCCTATGGCGGGGGGTTGGAACTGGATGATCTTTGAGGTCTCTTCCAACCTAAACCATTCTATGATTCTATGATTCTAATTCACAGCTCTAAAACAGATGGACTCCTAAGTTTATACTTTATCACTTATAATCTCCAGTCTTCTATTCTTCTCTAATTAGAGTACATTCTCAGGTCAATGTGTATGAGATTTTGGGAGACTGTGTTAATCCTAGTGCAGAATTTAAGGAACATGAATCAAGTCAGAGTGTTGCAGAACAGTTTAGCCAGAAGCAGTGGCTCCCATCAAGCAGGACACACTCAAGATAAAATTTGTGCAGTTTTACTATCCTTAAGGACTTCACCCTGTTAGCACTGTCTGACAGTGCTGTTTAGGAGAGATACTGGCAGAATCATAAGGACAAAAATGTATCTCAAAAAATTTTCTGAAGAGATTAATTTTAGTGAACACTTCATCTCTACTGCTTTTGACTGAAACTGTGCTACAATATTCAACTGTTTCAATTCCCACTTATTTCACATTTACATGTGCAGCATTGATTCCATAAACATTCCATAGGACCATTTACACCCAACAGCATGTTTGTTATTACAGACTTCAAATGTCATTATTCTGTCTTTCAGAAAGGCTTTAGCATCTTGGGTTTTAAAAAAAATCAAGCTTTTTAAGAGATTTAAGCTCGCAAATTTAAAAAATCAGCACCTACACATGAAGTTCCTATTTCCTGTGCTTTTAACAGAAAAAAAAACACCAAAAACCAACGAAACAACAAAGCCCACACGCCCCACCCACATTTTATTAGTTTCTATTGTTTTGTTTTTTAATTTCAAGTGAAAATATTTGCCTTTTATTTGCACCACAGTTCCTTTTTAATGTTTCAAAGTGAAAGCACACAGTTTGACAGGAAAAAAAACTATTGAACATCCATTTCAAGTAAACAGGTGCTACACACCTATAACATTATTGCACCACACCTCTTACCTTTTTTTCTTTTTTTTCCTGATTTCCTCTGAGGCAATTCTGATTTCTGACAGGAAATTCTGATTTCCTCTAAGGCAAGACACTAGAATAATCACTTTGTTACATTTACCAACAATGGCCTTCAAAAAGTGGCAATATTGCGATCACATTTGATTATATTAGTCTTAACAGATCTTAATAGAAACACCAGTAAATCCTCTTTCTTATCACTTACTAATTTCAGCAGCCACTATAACTTAACTACTTAAAGGGTTTTAAAAAGGAGAGTACAAATGAAAGAGAACTTGCACTGCTGACTTTTAATCTTGTTCATTGAACAAATCTAGGGTAACTCTATAAATGAGACCTTCAAGCATTTCAAGATAGACCTGTCACAACGACAGCAGGGGTTAAGACACTGACAATGCAGCAGCAGCCCATGGGAGACAAGACCCAGGAAGCTGTGCACTCAACAGTTCACAGTCTAAGCAAAATTGAATAAATGGGGTGTACTTGGAAGCCCACCAAAGAAAATAAACGAAACAGTTATTTTTGATCGACTTATACCTAACCCTGGACAAGTATTGAGCTGGTGGGCAGGATTTAGTAAAGCAAGCAGGGAAAGGGACATCTGACAAAGAAGCATGTCCCATGTGCACAAAATGGTGCCAGCAAAGGTGTAAAGACTGTAACGGGAGAAGCATGTGGCCAGAGCATTAAGCCTCACGCTTCTGAAAGAACAGCCTTTTGGCAAGCATGGTCACCTACAAGTGCTCTCAGCCACTGTGCCCAGATTGTTCTGGCAAGTGAAAGAGAAGCACACAGCTCCAGCGAGTGGCTTTCATTTTTATTTCCTAACCTGGTGCCACCTTAAGAAAACAGAGGTCCCAACGTGAGAAATCAGAGTAGTCTGCATATGAGCCAACTGTGCTGAAATCTGGTTAGACTGCAGAGGTCAGGAAAGCTCATCAGCCAGCTGCTCTGCCATGTAAGTGTAACGAGACACTTGCAGCTTGCTGCCCCTCCAGTGTAATTGCACATCTTGTTCTTTGTAATCATGCTTACCACTTACATGTGCTGCTATAGAGACATAACTAATCCTCACAGATCACACTGACAGACTGGCAGAAAAGTGTTACCATACCCATTTTAGAGATGAAGAGAAATATGTATTACCTACAGGAGTCAGTTAATGACTTGAATAACCTGATGCACTTCTGCAGGCCTGGGAGGATTCAGCCTCACACATTCTGGCTGCCAACTTGGTCAACAGAAGCTAAATAATTTGTCAAACACCATAAAGTGTTATTGTGAGATCCTGAAGCTACCTTTGTTCTCAGGTTTTGTACAACTCATATCCAGTAATTACCTGTGGTAGGTTGGTTTGGGTATTTTGGGGGGTGGTGTTGGGGGGTGAAGGTGGACTTTTTTCTTATTTTTGAATTTTTGTTGATTTAAACCAACCTGTAAAGTATCTAAGTAAAAAGAAGCATAAATAAACTGAAACTTTTGCTGTGTTTCCGTAAGTTGAAGGAAAGAAAACACTGCAATTCAATTAGTTACAAAGACAATTAAAATTACTATTTGTTTTTCATAGCAACCTGAAAATACCATGGTATGCAAGAAGAAAGACAGCTACCTAAAATTGAAATGCATAATGTGAAAAAAGTAGAGAATAGCAATGCACAATGTCACAATGTTTATACAGTGAGTAATACAATGAGGCACTAGCACAATATATTTTTCTGTCTTGTGTTCCTAGGCTACATATGTTACTCTCAAATGCCATGTAAGGTGGGAAAAGAAGTTCAGTAATAAAGTTAAAATCAAGCAAGCACAGCTAGATATTTGTGTTTAAAACTACAAATGATCGACAATGGTCAACCACTGAAATTTCTGCAAGAATCATGTAATAATGTTATTTGTTCTTTATACTCCTCTGATAAATTATATTTTCCATCTCTCTTACAGGTTTAGTATTGCTAGGAACTTTAGGGATGGAAAGCAATCTTATCTGTTTCGTTCAAATAATAATCTGGTTCCAGAAGGCAAGGTTTTAAATATTAATTACCATCACAAGGCAAAAGTCAAGTTTAGGAATTGACCCCACTATTATTTCCAGATACATTGCTATTAATCCCTTTTCAGCATACATTGCTCACCAAAATAAGAGTTATACAGCTTACAAGCCTCTGCTTGTGTTGCTTCTCATTAGCAGGAAACACTCACAAAAGTGTTATAAATCAGACTGATATTTCAGAAGGTCTACAGCCAGAAGCATCAATACAGTGGCTAACTAGATAAATTTTCCCCACCCCCCTTTATGCTGCTGTTTACTTTCTTAACTGCCCACTTTGACAAGAGGCAGCAATATTCTTTTCCATCATCCTAAAAGGAACCTTCTTTAACCATTTTGTACTGGCTGGGTAGTGAAAGAAGGAGTAGTTTTGCCTCAAAAACCAAGCTATATAGTATCAATCAGAGCAGCCAGTTGTTCCAGATGAGGCTTTCCTTTGGTCACGCACTGGCTAGAAAAGCTCATCTTCCTTCTCAGCAATGAAAATGCAGTTCAATACTTGCTGTACTTTCAATACCATCTGTACAAACAAATAAAAAAAAGCATGCATGATACTTGCTTGTTGCTTGCTTATTTTTAGGAGATCTGCTGAAGGACAAACTGGAGTTTCATGAAAGGCACTACATTTTGGTTTATTTTTGAAGATGCCAGTGTGAATTCTAAATGTTAACTATGTTTGCTCTACCTATATGTCAAAGAAATACATTTGCTTCAGCATTGAAAGTAGATACAGGATTAAATATACCTTACATGGCTGAACTTCAAGGATATGAGGGGGAGTTATGTGGCACTATGTATCACAAATTCAAGATGAACCTAAAAAATAATTGGTTTAGATATCAATCCATCGAGTTTACTAAACTACCTGGCTAACAGCCAAAATACAGCCATTTCAAGGGGTTTCATAGGTTCACTCAGAAAAACAGAAATCCATTTCCTAGAAGAGGACTCACAATTCACCATCTCCTTAAGTCAAAAGGAACACAGGAGTTTAGCCTTTTCTCAGCACTGTTTCACAGCTTTACAGTCAAAACACACACCTCGGGATAAATCAACTGGTCTGTTTACACTAACTTTCATGTTTCCAAGTGCACAAAATTGGACTACCACTTTTTAGGGATTATGTAAATAGTTAACACCATGTGATCGCACAGCTAGTAGGAGAAAAGCCTAGATAAAATTCCTCACCAAATGACATTTAGAGCTTCCCTTTACCATGCAAAATTAAGCAAGGAAGTCTTGTAATGATCACATGTGCTTTTCAAGTAATGTTATTTCAAATGGAGGAATGATCTATGCAAAGTGTCTTCATAAAGAAGCTGAATTTGCACAAATCAGAAAGATACTCTACAGATAAATCAGACAATAATCTCCAAGCAAAACTATTACCAAAGTGCATACACATAAAATACTTGGACGCATTTTAAGGACCAGAAAAATTACAACAGCAGTTCTCCAGACAGACTTTTCCACTCTAACAATCATACAGTATTGCAGGAATCTGAGCCATAGTGCAGTAGGGTCACTCCTGAATTATACAGCACATATTTGATAAGGTTGTTACAAATATTAAGTATATGCATAATATAGACAATTAGAAGCCTATTAAGATGAGGGGGGAAACATTCAAATATTCAGAAAATACAGTATTTTTTCTCTCTTTTACATCATGATGTTTTTCCTAGTAAAAACATTCTGATTTCTCATTGGAGGACTGAAAATCAAATTAGTGTTTTTGTTTTTTGTGTGGTTGTGGTGTTGTTGGTTTGGTGGTGTTTTGGTGTTTTGTTTTGGTTTTTTTTTTGGTGTTGAGGGTTTGGTTGGTTGGTTGGATTTTTATTGTTTTGTTCTCCCATCCCTTCCTGCCCCTCGCCGCCCCGCCCCCCCAATCAGGCAAATAGAACTATTTTAGACAGACAACTTGAGGGGAAGGGAAAATAAAAGAGAAAAAAAAAACCCTACCTCCTCCCACACAGGTAACTTGAGTAACTAGCTCCAACCACCATGCAACAACACTCAGAGTTTTATGCTGACAGGATCTTGGACTCAGCAGTATCACATCAGGTCACTTAGCAGCTGTGCTGTGAGCCCAAGCTCGGCATCAAGGCAGTGCAAAGACCGTGGGCTGCACTCAGCCACAGCCATGCAGGAGAACAGGACACACAGGCCTTCTTCCTCAGTTTCTCTACCTGAAGTAACAACATTTAACCCCCTTCACACCAGATCACTAAACAGGGTAACTCATGTGTGCAAAGTGCTTTTAAAACAACAGCATGCTTTATTTCTCTCTTTTCAGTGCTGGCAGTCATACTCCCAGAAACCTGAGTAGCAGAGAGCTTCCTATTCAGCCAGTTATAAAAATCACAGTTCTCTTGATAGCTCTGTGTGACCCACTTCTCCACCCTGAGCCTGCTGCAGTAGTATTTAAATGTCGAGGAGTTTATCAGTATCTAACTGAAATGTTAAGGGGGACATGTATTAGTGGGGACAGAAAAAGGCAAAATTTATGACATATAAAAGGCACTGCTTATTCAGATGAAATTTATTATAGCCAATTTGAGTTAAAATATCACATATGTATGAGACCTTAATGAACCTCTGTAATCCTGGCAAGAGCAGGGAGAAGACAGAGCGAGCTGTGCACTCATGCAGAAGGGATTTATTCCTGAAGCCTGGCAGGCAGAGATGTAACTGGCTGTGTGTTTGCGTGCGTGTTCAGGGGTAGCATCAGCAGCATAAAAACAAAGATCCCTACAGCCCTGGAAATTAATGGAGGAAGCTAGTTTTGGAAACAAACTGACAAAGATGTATTTAAGGTTTCAAATCTATTCAATATGAGACATTGCCGGGTCCAGACACAACGAATCGCAGCTGATCAGCACTAAGACTAGCTCTTATTGCCTGCATGCACAGCAAGTAGCAAGACTGAAACCCAAAACCTGCTGGAAGCTTCAGGGGTTTCCAAGACAGAAACATAAAACCTACCATTTCTATAGAAAGGACTCTTCTGCAAATTGCTTAAACAAAGTGGGTTTAGTCGGCTCCATCCCTTACATAGAACAGCTATGAATGTTTCCATTATCCTTTGTGCAACTAAGGCACAACTACCTCATTTCTTGTTTGCAGATGAAGGACAGGAACAGGATTCCCGTTTAGTCCCATTAAACATGCAGGGCGTATAAACAGAGCACACAGAGTCTGGCCACTGACCCTTTCCACTGGAGCTGCCAATGACTTACTAGCCAAGACATCTGTACACACAGATCTGTACACACCCGGCTAAAGACCCACTACTTTACATTTATAGCCTGCAGATGACATCACTGTTTCAGAAGTAAAGATGGCAACATCAAAAGACAAAAGCCTAATTTCTAATTTGCTTTGCAAATTTTATATTCCTTCAAAACCATCTTACCATAGTTTCCTCTGCAAATACAACACATGCTATACACAGCTTTGGTTCATCAACACTGCTACAGCATGAAAAAAATTCAAACACTGAATTAAGGAAGTCATGTTTCAAAGCACATATTATCAGTTGACTACATCATCAAGAAAGATCATTACTGAGTTTCTATTTCCTAGATTAAATAATTATCAAATATTCCTGGATAGCTAAACAGATGCCCTTAGGATCAGTTAACTAGGAAGCCCAAAGGCAGTGTGACAATAGATGTAGGAGCCGCAATTGCGCCAACAGTTCACATACACAGCTGAAACTTGGAGACCAGCAACATCAACTGTCTTTGTAATGACCACATCAATTAGTCTCCTGGTAAGGCTTCTCTTAGAATTCACAGGCATACTCTATCTCATCTCTTCCAATAAAGACTAGAAAATGACAAGGACTTATACCAATGCTGAAAGATGGAACACAAATAAAGCAGGACACGCACTCCTGCAGAATGGAAGACAGATGACCAGGGACAGACAAACTTTAACTTTAATTTCCTTAATTTTGAATGAAGTGAAAGATTCTTAGAATATCCATATGAGGAAAAATATTAAATCAATACATCGAGTGTATTTGGCTTCTTTCTTTTGATGAGCCTCATACTTTGTTAAAATTGTAAAGTATGACTAACAGTGTTACTTTTGAAATAAGTAAATTTATGCATTAGTCTTCCAACAGTAAACATATAGCAAACTCATAAACCAAATAATACATATTTGTAACAAGCATTCAAAAATCCTGGGGAGGCATTTCTGAGGAACATGAACTCTCAATTCAGAAAGGCTCATTGCTCCACATGTACACAAATATGCATGCTCACAGATATAGTCAGAGCTGTGTCTAACACACAGGGCAGCGTTAAAAACAGGCTGAATTTAATAAGTCTTGAACATGCCACACAAAGAATGGAGTGTTGGTGGCTGGGCAGGTAATACCTTAATTAAACTACAAGTTAACAACACTCAAATTGTCTTTGTACTTCTGCAATATAAGCATCTCCTGCTGGTAAGATTCTTTGGTAAGCAATGCTGCCTTCCCAAGCTGAGACAAGAACTAAGATAGTGTTTCAAAACTTCTACAAAGGGACAAGGTGTTTGATTCCTGACCATCTGTATGTTTGGTGGCACTGCCTTGAACTGTGCAGTAAAACAAACAGCTCATTACTGGACTTTGAACTTTTAGCATCCTTTTTAAACTCTTGCTCAAATAAGGAAGTGCACCTTGATAAGCAAAGGAGCACACACACAAAAACTAGATGCTGTGATTTGTGCTAACGAGACAGAAATAGCAACATGACTGAGGCACAAGTATACGATATGACACATGCAGCTGTCTAAATAGCTCTGCTGTTGGTGTCACTGTGTGCTAATGGCATTCCCTTCTGCTTGGCCTCGTCTCTCCACTTCACACAAGAGCATAAAAATTCAGGCGCTTCCAGCTCCACCTAGACTGAACCACTTGCTTAGGAAAAGCAGCCACACAACTAGTCAAGATTATACTCACTTTGGAAAGGGGTCAAGAAAGCCTGGATCATATGGCAAGAACCCAAGTATCTCTCATTTCTGCAGTACTAAAAAATGGTGGCAAATTTTTATTTTCTTTCCATATGAAGGTCTTTTTCAAAGGAAAAGGTATAGGAAATAAAAAGCATTTAAAACTCTTATATGGCAACAATTAACATCACACCGTGAAAATACTGAGGAATTTATTTACCTGTCATCTCCACAAGAAGACACTTTACTGGAGAAACTATTTTGATGAGGTACTACATGCATTTTATGCACTTCTTTTATGCTTGAAATGCCTTAGAACAATTTCAAGCACGTGCATATGAATTAGAAATCATGTACCAGTGATGTACCAGTCTAGCAGAGTTATGCTATGGTGCTGGGATGCCTCCTAATTTTACAATCCTCACCTTAAGCGAAGAAAAACATATTTTATTGTGTTGTAATACCAGTATAACATGGCAGATCCAGCACCCCTATCACTTTGATTCCTTCCTTAGAGCATCCATGTAACCTGAAAGATATTAAAAGCTAAAAGTATCCAGCTGAAAGATCTTTCTTCTCTAAGTGATTCCATGTCTCTGCAACAGAATCTACTCAATTACAGCAAAAAAAAAAAAGATAATAATAAAAAAAAAAAAAAAAAAAAAAAACTTGGGTGTCAACACCCGAACAAAAAAAAAAAAAAAAAAAAAAAAAAATAAAAAAAAAAAAAAGGAACTCTGGATGTCATCACCTGAGCATGGCCCTAGACTTCATTTCCAGATTCTAAACTGGAAAAAAAAACATGATAGACCAAGTCAAGAAGAAAAAGTTTATTTGTGATTTAATTATGATACCTGAGTATTAGAAAATAAGCAAATTCAGCAAAATACACATCACCTTTTAACTAGCCAACAAAAAGGTACCTGAAACAGACTAGAAGGCACAGAAGTACCTAAGACGTTTTTATGAAATACAGGTCTTCTTTTCTGTCACCCACCAGATGGATTCACCCAAAGAGCTCACACCACAGGCATCAGTGATCCAACACTCAGAGCAGTCAGGCACTTAAGAGTATACCAGGGACTGCTGTACCTTTGCCTAAAATATCTAGAATGCCAACAGAAAGCACCTTCTCACAACCAACATCATTTTGCATCTAGTGAGGACTATTCTCCTGTAGGCTTTTGTAGATATAAAAGAAAAAAAAATGTATGGCCAGCTCTGGACACTAAGGCTTTCTACTAGCTGAAATTCTCTTGAGAAAACATCATTGCTTTAAAGGAAATTAAACCTAAACACCAAAAGCAACACAAGAAAGATCACTTACCAAAAGCAAGAATGTCTTTGACAACATACTGATAAAGCACCAAATGCATTCAGAGCCTGTAGAAATCTAGCAGATCAAGGATACAAAGAAAAACAAACCAAAATAAGCTCCCTTAAATGTGGCTTAAAAGAGCACTACGATATATAAGCACTAAAGGCTGAGCCATTCTAGCTCATGCAATTAGAAAAAAACATAATCTTTATGCCTGCCAGCCTAACACAAAGCTCAGAGCCTCAGATTTCCATTTGACCTTATCTTCAGGAAGAGTTTACACCTCATGCAAGGAGATCAGTCACCTGTGCATCACCCCATTTGGGATGTTAGCAGTGCAGTGCACCTAGGCAGAAAGGCCAGGTGAGGTTGGAGAAAAGCAAGTTTGCTGGAAACAGCATCTGTGCAAATTAATGAGTTCAGTTTAATTACCTCCCAACAGAAAGATTAAATAGGGTGCAACTGGTGATATGAAATCATCCTAATGGGTTCCACTGCTTGAATCCACCACTCATCAAGTTGAATTGATTTTTAAACAGTGGAAATTCAAACAACTCCCATGAGAAACTAACATAATTCCCATCTCAATCAAATGCTTTGTAATAGTTACATACAAAATGTGATTTTTGAGGAGGGAGAGTCGATTATTCCTTCTCCATTCCTATAGGAGACCTGGCAAATTAATAGTATTATCAGAACAATAATGGAATGCTAGCATGAACTGAGGATGAAAAGTGTACAAGCATACCATGAATAAACAGTATTTTGGAAAATTACTCAAAAGTATATTTTTTAATAAAAGCACTAAGTGTTCTGAGTGCTTGAAATCAGACAGTTAGGCTATGGTTAAGTTCTTCGTAATCTCAACCTCCAGAAACATATTTGTCAACATGTGAACATCCTGAAAGTATTTTAAGA
This sequence comes from Psilopogon haemacephalus, assembly GCA_013396835.1. Taxonomy (NCBI): domain Eukaryota; kingdom Metazoa; phylum Chordata; class Aves; order Piciformes; family Megalaimidae; genus Psilopogon; species Psilopogon haemacephalus. The sequence goes on from VWZI01004849.1 coordinate 216,107, forward strand.
TAGCAATTAATTTGTATTTTATAGTATGTTCCCAAGGCAAAGCATTCAAATTTTGCTACTAACTTTGAGTATCCACTGCGATTCTTCAAGGGTATCTGAATTCAGAATGTACCACAAATCCTTTACACTTTCTACTTGGACACAAACAATTGTTGAGCAAAGTCACTACTGAGTTCAAAGAAATCCTGATTTCAGCAGGGAAAAAAAAAAACAAAAAACAACCCAGTGTATTTTAATGAAAATACAAGCAAACAACCAAAACGTAACAACAAAAAAACCCGAACCCCACCATTGTACAAAACCATACCCATCTTTTCACATGTATATCAGAAAATTTCTACATAAATGAACAAAATGTCATACAATTTTTTTAGAGAAGGCTTTTTGCCATGACAGCTGAATATAGACTCCTACTATTTCCACTTCATTTAATTGGAAAAATATTTGAAATATATATATATAGAGTTGAAAATATCTATCTAGAGCCAAGATGCTGCCTGACAAGTTTTATCTCACAAGTGATTCATGTGATGACAATTTGCCAAAAAAGGGTCCATTTATCTGCTCCATGCACAAGCAAACATTTGTAGAGACAATTAGTATCTATGAAAGGCAGACACAGACTGAGTGGTCATCAGGTGTTAAAACAGCAACTGACATTTTAAATGAAATCCAAAGGCTGTCGGCATCAGAGGTTCACTGAACTGGAGCAACTGAAAGGTGAAGGAAGCAAGCAAATGAAATAGTTGGATGACTTTTCACTGGCAGTTCTACCTAGTTAATTTTATTCTCGCTAATCAATACTATAAAGTATTCCCAATATTGGTTTTGTGTAATTCTTCTTCATTAAATCATACCTGAATGAAAGGAAATCAAAGTCAACCAGCTTTACAGCGAAGCTCCAGGTGATACTAGTTACTAAAAGGAGGGGGGGGAAGATAAAGGGTGGAAAAAATAGTAATAAAAAATATTTTCTAAAAATCACCCTGTGCAATGTTAACTATCCAAGAGGAGATGACAAATCAAGTGGGAATTACTGTGGTAAAAACATAATTAAAAACTTGATTGAAGTTAAACAGAATTTACATAACACTGCAAATTAACTTTACACTGAAAGTATTCAGGGAAAGCAATAAAAAGGCATTTCATTAGTAATCTCTATTTAAGCAATATGTACAATAGAGTTGTTCTAATGAGAAGCATAGAGTTTTTAATAACAGCAGTTTCCAATGACTGCTAAGAGATGCTGCTATCACTGAGATTTCTGCACATAAACAATCTTTGGCAATACCATGTGTGGATTATAGCCGTGAGACTCAGCACAGGTCCGTGCTCTACAGCTTCTCCTTATAAATTAACTGCATCAGAAACACTAGTACACAGCCCTGGGCTACCCATTCAGCATGGGCCTTCTGACTTCACGTGAACAAACAGTCCAATTTCAGCAGAACCAGGGTCTCTTTTTTTTCCTGAAGTTGCCTTTCTTTAAGAATACATTATGCTTAAAGTTTAACAGGCTTGTGGCAACAACCCTACTTGGTCACCTTTTATAAAAAATATCCAGTCACCTCCCCAAGTCACCCAAAACAAAGCTTAAGTTATCAAAGAAGTAGTTTACACTGGTATTATTTCCCATGTGTTTACTTTTTCAAACAAAATTATAAAAGTCCATAATTAAAAAAAAAAAAAGATTAAGCTGCCTTCATGAAGTGCAGGCAGCCATTCACTGCAATTTCTAACTAATTTAGGTTTTCAATACTTAGATGGCAGCTGGGTGCTATCTCTGCCTCTCTGTACTGAAAATATTAATCCCAGGTAACAGTGAATCTGAAAGAAAAATAATTAACCAAGAGGGAAAAAAACCTGTTAACCAAAAAAAAAAAAAGCAAAACAATAATTTACTCTACCAGACTTTTGAACCCAACATAAGTATTTTTACACCTTTCATGTAGGTAACTGTTGTGTGTTTTGGGTACAATAAAATAACATCTAGTAAACCAAAGTAAAACCAACACAAGCAAGCTTAGTTCTGTGTCTTAAAATGACAAACATCAGAGAGCCACACTGAATACTGTGAAACCATGACACTGAAATTGATGTTACCTTAATTAATACACTTTAGGATATTCAGAGCAAAAGACTCAATTTGTCTGGTTGACATATTTCCATCTTATATAAAACAACTTACATGAAATGGCTATAAGCCCAGTGATTTATTTCCCTTATAGTCCTAAACTCAAGTCCTAAGAGCAGGATTCAAAAGGGATGCTCACAGACTATCCTGGAGAAAAAGGACCTCTTCTGAAACATGGGAAACAAGGATTGTAGGCTTATCGCAGGACTACTGCATTCACTGAGAGATTGTCAACAAACACACTTCCCAAGTTTGGGGATCTGCATTGTAGAAAGACATATTTTTAATTTTTGTATGTCATTAAAAAGAAAAAAAATAGTGTAAGTTTATGAGATACATTTTCTTATCAAATTGAGTTTGGTTTGTTTTTTAAATCAGAAATTAAAAAAAAACACCATGCAAATGTGTTTCATCTTGGTTTGGCTGCTGAATGGCATTAAAAATATAGAGAGAGGCTAATTTTCTTTTGTTTGCTGAAAAATTGGCATTTAGCACTTGTTGAACACTTGTAAATCATGGCAGTTTTACCTTTTCTGTTTTAAAAAAACCCACAAGTTCTAAAATAGTATTTTTCTCTAAAACATGGTGTTTCAGTTTTTTAAATAAAGAAAATAATAATAATAATAATAGAAAAAAATTACACATGGGAAAAACCCCAAACCAAACAAAAACAATATGCAAGCAAACAAATAAAAGGCAAAGCATACCAGAACACTCTACCTTGCCTAAGGCCATGAATACCAATGTCATCTCCATACACGGGTTTTTCAGAGTAGAAGGAGATGGTTGGCTTACAAAGTTGATGATACATGCTAACTGTAATGAAAAGCAACCCCAAGTAAAATACCATAAAGATAAGAGAAATAGCTGAAAAAGAACCCCATCACATTTACTCTAGTAGCCACTGGGAAAAAAGTATGCATGATATTATTCTAACAACTGCATTAAATTGTCATCGTATGCTGTTCCTCTGCTAAAGGCTGATCTAACTTCCATATCTAAAATATTTAATGCAAACTGTTATATTAAAAAAAAAAAAAGAAAGAAACATGACATTATACATTATGCAGCATGCATACCCCACAGATTATCCATTATACTGAACAAATTATGGTCATCTCCCTTCCCACATCTTGAGATCTGCACCCATTCTGCACTCAATCTCTTCCCTGGTGGAGCAGATCCCTTCAATGGGCTCAGCTTGTGCCAAGACTGGCAAAAAGGATGGGAGGAGGCACATTGTCCTCAGGATCACCCAGGAGCAATGAGCTCAGGAGAAAGGAATTGCCCCTTCAGTTCCGAGAAGAGCATTGACACACCAGAAAGCAAGCTGCACTTTTCCTTTTTTAACATGGTGTATTTATACTCAAGAGAATGCAGCTCACTTGTAGTATTAACCCAGGTCGGAGAGACTATACTATAATCACAGAAGAGGTGTGTGTTTTTAGAAGTCTTTTACTGTACCCTGAGGAGAATATGCAGTTTAAAGGGGATGCTGGATCTAGGGGCTAAAGGATGTATCTAGGGCTTGTGGTGAAGACAAAAATATCCATACATATATAATATTATTACATAGTAAAAACTACTATGCCAAGATTACAAGTCCATTGTTCTGCATGCCGTAAAAACATGTGAACATGAAATTATCTTTATTTCCAAAAACTTGTAAAAGAAAGAGAGAAGACCAAAAGCATTTTTAAGGCTACTTTAAAAACATGAATGTCCAGAAATACACCAACAGATGGGTCTTGGTAAAGGTCTTGCAAGCTTTATATTTTTATTTGGATGAGTTCTATCAAATTAATCCTTCTTAGGCTACTGAAAACTGAAGAAAACCATGACTTCATGCAAGTAATGTCATTGACATAGCAGGAAATGCTTCTAAAAAGCTAAAATATCCATACCATTCCACTGTCTACAATGAAGATGCATCTTCTCCCCTTTCCAAGGGTGTGCCATGATAGCCCACAGAAAGCTATTAGCTTTGATCTGAAAACAGGATAGCTGTGGCATAGACCAATATTAACTGCTGAATCAAACTTGTAAAGTATCAAGACAGTTGTTTATATGCCATGTTCTAAAGCTGTATTCGTTCACAACAAACCAGCTCAGCTGTATTTGCAAATACACCCCAAAAATCAGAAGCAAGCATTGCTTTCCCACATCTTGAATGTCCTACTGTAAATTTTCTGTTTATGAATTTGAGCAACCAACAAAAAGAACACTTGGTTCTTAAAGCCATTCCAAGTGAAACTGATTAAGGAGAAAAAAGAATTAGAAAACTGCTTTCTGGAACAAATGAACAAGAAGACACCATGAGCTAGGTCCTACAACTGCTACTTCCCTTGAGATGACCTTACTCAAGGTAAATCTGTTTCTCATTAAGAGCAATGGAAATCCAGCTCCAAATTCCATTGGAAGTTCTATTTTCCAGAGAAGACGGACAAACTCAAATAACAGAAGCCAACTGTGCCCCAAACTTAATCTTGGCACAAATGTTACCAAACTTTGGCTTTCTATTCCCTTCATACTGGGAGAAAACCTCCTGGCATGAGCATCTACATGTGAACTTGACGGTTTGGAATGATCTGCAATCCCAATATACCCAAGGAGGCCACAAAGCAGAAGCACCCTGGAAACACAGGAAATGTATTACTTCCAGGAAGCTTCTTCTTATGTATTTATTTATAATCTGTCCTATCTGAAATGAGGACAGGGATAACAGCACAACTTCTACATAAGGCTTCACTATAGCTAGACCTGCAGCAATACAGCACTAGCCACTACTGCTAATTCCTAGAGAAAATAAAAGAAATACAAAATAAAATTTAAAAAGGTCTCAGCCAGCGAACTGGGAAGAACCCAGAATATGCACCAGTGCATCATACAAGTCCTGTGTTCTTACTAAGGCTGAGGACTGCTGCTGTCCTCTTATTCCATCTCAAAACAGCGAGGATCTCCAACACCAACTGATTCCAGAGAACCTCAGAGGAATTGGTCAGACCTCTACACTGGTCAGGCTCCAAAGAGTATGAGTACTGGTCATCCACTCCCCCTCCACCTTGCCCATGACTGAATTCATACAACCAGTTCTCATCACTTGATGCAGTCAAAATTCTTGCAGATGCCAGCTTGCAAGTAAGTCCACGTGTACACAAGTGGCAACATTAGGATCAGCTCTCACCTAAATACATCTGTCTTTACAAGCCAGACATCTGAAGGCAAAGCCAAGCTCTACAAAAGTATATCAGAAATCAAAGACTAGGCTGAAGTCCCTCCTCAAATAGACCCTGACCAAGACAGTGGGGCTCTGGCCTAAATCATGGCCAGACTTGGCATAGCATCCCAAAACAGAAAGACAGAAAGAAATGCTTTCTTCCTTGTAATCCAAGAGCTCTGCAATACTTGCTGCAACAGAGCAGTCCTGGCAGCCACAAACACAATTTAGGTGGAAAACAAGAACATAAATAAAAGTGAAAAAGAAGTGATTTTGCAATTTTTTTCCTAGAAATAGGAAGAAGGCTTTGCATTTTGGCCACATGACATTTAGAAATACACTACTTGTGCGAGTCACTTGCCAGACTGTTGGCAAAACAATGAAGAACAAATCAATCTGTTATAGCAAATTGCTCATATGTACAGAAGAGGATTTTTATTTTAAAAATAAAGTTTAAAAAGTAATAACAAACCCCAAAAAACGCTCCTTCAGAACACATAGGTCTAACTCTCTTCCAGTGCACACAAGCTGTATTTTCATTTAATGTGTTGCATAACTAAGAATTTTTCATAAATTGAGGAAAACTGATTTAACTCACTTGCTCAATTTTATGCAACAAAACCAAAGAGTAATCAGTCATCTCTGATGCTGCTAGTCACTGTAAGAGGGAGAGGCCAGTATTTTTAACTGAGCCTACAAAGATTTGCTGTTTCACCATCACACACCAATAGCCACTTCCAAAATTGTCCTCTGACATGCCATTAAGTTCTTTGCTCATTAAGAATTAGTTCTGAAACACTTTTTTACTGATAGTCTATGTGCATTTATGCACATGAGAGCATGCATACTGTGTGTGGATTTCTTTTAGACAACCCCTAAATAGAAAAAGACACCTTAATGATGTGGCAGAAACCTCTTGTAAATGCTCTCTTCCCACATTCAGCAAGCTTACTGGAAATAATATCAACTCAGTAGTCCTTAAGAAGTGAGATTATGAGTTAGTACATGTTAGCTAATTCAAAAGGTCTTCTACAAATCTAATAATTATACTTAATTTCATACACAAAGGGCCTATTAAATTCTTTACCATTTTGTATTTGAACAGATTAAAACTTCAGCATTAATTTACTTATGGAGTATTTCCACAATATTAATTACCTGCAGACAGCAACACTGCACAGATTTTAACATGGTGCACTGGTAGCTTTACAGTATTTTAGCTATCACACACACACTTTGGCCATTTTTAAGTAACTTCCTTGTGTTTTGGATTTTTTTGGGTGGTTGATTTGTTGGTTTTAGTGGTTTTTGGTTTGGCTTTCTTGTTGTTGTTGTTTGGCTGGGGTTGTTTGTTTGTTTCTTTAAAGAAAAAAAAAAACAAAAAACCCTCAATAATTCCAAACCTGCCAGTATCTTCTAGTGCAAACCTACCAATATCTTCTAGTACTCTAAGTCAAAATGAGATCTGTTTGAAAAGCTGAGTAATTCCCAGTCATGAGAAAAGAAGTGAGAACTGAGGTTGCGAAACAGTGACACAGCCAACTAGGGCAACACCGCAACAGCAGTCTGAGTAAAAACTTAGATTGGGCCAAAAATCTCTTAAGAGGCATTACTACAGAAGCGTATTGCAACAGGGCACCATCATGATATAGTGAGTCTTAGCACGGCTGCAACAAAAGAAGGGAGTATTTATGCCGTAATTATCCTGGTTTCGCCATACTTAATCTGCGGGTCAGGCTGACAAACCAGAATTGACAGAAATGGCACATGAGATGAAGCAGATTGAGTGACTGCTTTGGGACAGACCAAAAAAGACTGGCTTGCTCATGAAAAGGGAGGGGGAAGAAAATGTTGGCATCAGTACTTACACTTTAAAAACCCCTGTGCCATTAAAAGGCAAGGCAGAAGGGAATACCTGCAGACCCAGGGATACAAGATTATTTAAAGCACAAAGATGGGAAAACCCTATTGTCTCCCAATCTCTAGTATAAGTGTTTCAAATCTTGACTCTCTATGCTTACCAATTATATCTAGATCCATTTGCTTCTGTGTTTTCATTGACAGGCTTAAAAAAGGATCTCTCTTCTTTCCCATCGTGCCTAGCACTTAAATATTTGAAAACCTGAAAAATGCATTCGACATCCACAAAATCATGCAATATTAATCTTCTCCTTCTGGAAGTGTAGGAGAAAGTCCCCTTAGTTGCTATACAAAAAAGCAAACTGAAACAGCAGCCTACTGGCAAAACACTGCCATACTTGCCTTGTGCCTTATGAAGTGGTCATGGAATTGAATTAAAAAATAAACATCACACACCAAGCAACTGCTAGCAATGGCTTAATTTTCATGCAAGACAGTAAGAAAAAAAAAAATAAATCCTGATTTATTTTTTTAGTTGCACAGCAGTTGGATGGAAGGAAACTGGCCCCAGCAGAAGATGTGTTTTCTCGCTGACCTCTCCAGAGCAGGTAGGTACATGTGGCCTAGAGGGCAAGGGAATGGAGCTGGGAGGGGGCATTTGTGAATGGGGAGGGGATCTTGGCTTTCCCAAGCCAGATGGTTTTACCACAGAGGCCAGTCCTGGATAGCACAGCTGCAAGCTGAGGCAGGCAAAAGCAAGTGGCATCCACTCTGAGCTGTCAAACTGCAGGCAATTAGAGCCAACAGCACTCTGGGCTCTCTAGTGAGTCCCTGGACAGAGAAACAGCAGTGGGCAAGAGCCTACTACCAGGAGTGAGAAAGCAAGGGGAGGAGTGCTGCTTTAGGACAGCACAGCAAATCAACTGCATTTGTTAATTCCACTTCTGAGTATTATTACACTCTCTCCATGGCTTTTATGAATGTTTGACTTACATCATAATGTATTTGCTAGAAATCAATATTCTCTTATCCTTGCAAACTAGTAGCCAATGTCACCACATTTCCAGCCTGCAGATGAACTAGCGCTGTCCACTGCATCCCGAACAGGAAAACTGGCTTCTTACTTGTCACATTTCCTACAAATTTTCAGCTAGGAAAGCAGACTTAAATATACCTATTCCAAGGCAGCTGCAAACAGTCCTTAAATACTCTTCTCCACTGAGCAGGTACAAAGGTACTATTACAGGTCTTCATTCAAGAAACATCTTATATCAGGATTATGAGCATTTTAGCTCTTTCATCAGGATATGCTAGAGAAGGTCTACTAGAGAACTGGAAGCAAGGGAAAGGCACTCTTAGACAATTTAAAGGGCAGCATCAAAAATTACTGTTCTATCTACAGTATACAGAGGAGCATTTGTGAAAGGTGCTGCATATTTATGATGATCTTTGAGGTCTCTTCCAACCTAAACCATTCTATGATTCTGTATATCATTGCTTTCCCCATAAACTCTTTTTTTCTCTTATCGGCCCTCTTCTGAATCATCCAAACTGCAGTCTCCAGCCTTTCCCTCAAAACTCAAGCCAGGTTTTGAAATAAAAACCAAAATAATACAAAACAAAAAACTACATCCAACCCCCCGAACTTGCAACTGTTTCCTTCTTTATTACAGACACTCCAAAAGCAAAACTACCTTTTTGGTAACATCTGTATATGCCCTCAGTCTCTATACACTTTTCAATTTCATTTTTGCTTGGTTTAAAATTTTTCTGTGCTATGAAGGAGCTAACAGCTATCTTTTTACCTTCTCAAACTCATCTACATCTACTGTTTATCCTCCTCTTCTGGATCTCCTAGCAGGCAGCATCTGAAACTGGTCTTCTGCCCCATTAATTCCCATCCTGACTTGTCTGCAACAATGGGGTTGCATGGAGGTGCTCTGCTGTGTCTGGTTTTCAGAGCTTCAGACTGTTCCCTCTGACTCTTAGCAAAATAATAATTTAGTGTCCAGGTGACAGTGCCTCAGAGGCTGCCTGAACAGCTTAACAAGTAGGGCTCACTCATCACTCAGAATAGAGGGTATTTGCTGTAAAAAAACGGCAGCCCTGGCAGCCCTTACTTGGGAGGTATGAGATTTGCTGGAGGCCTCTGCAAGTAAATCTCTTCTGCTTCCCATTGACGCAGAGTGTATCTTAGCAGAAGTTCCTATGACTACACAAACAGTTGCTAAAACCCCCCAAAACTTATAATAGTCAAGAAGACCACATGGAATGGGGGCTTATTTCCTCTCTATAGTGCTGAATAAACTAAGTGTGATTTTGATATAGTGCATTTCCTGAATTTTCATCAGGGATGAGTTATAGTTCTTACATGCATGGCTGCATATGCCCTCAGCTGCCTCACTGAAGAACACCAGTACAGAGGTGACTGTACCCACCACCCAACTGCCACGCTCACTGACCACGCCACAGCCTGAGAGCACCACTGAGCTAGAGCAGAAACAATCACTCCATGCTCTTGTCTAGCTCTGTGCAGGTCCAGCTTAGAAGTCCATCTGTTTACAGGACTGCCTTTTCCTGTGACCTATCTCTGTGCACAAAGAGTAAATTGTAATCTTGCTACTGCAACAAGCAAACAAGGAGAGGAAGTGTCTACTTGCTGCTTTTGTGAGCAGCCCCCACATTCTCCCCAAAAGGACTCTGTTGCTATTACTCTTCTGCAAACGGGCAAGTGCCAATTTTCACTCTGTCAGGACTAGTAAATTTTATGTTTGTAATGCCTGGTTGGTGAAAAGAAAATAATAGGCTTGTATATGAAAAGCCCAAGGTTGGTAGTGCAAAACAGCAAACCAGGAAGCTGCTTAGAGCAGAGCTGGATCTGTCAGCCCCAGCTCAGATTATACCTCTGCAAAGCCATAAAACTGCTTCTGTGGGGGAGAGTCATCATTCAAACGACAGCCTGTGATAAACCACAATCTGATGACTGTCACAGTCCCTTTGACACCAACACTTACCATCTCCTAGTGTTTACAGACTAATCAGTTTAGCCTCCCAACTGGCTGCACACAAGGCAGCTGCTCATCATGACTTGCATTTTCTTAAAGCCTCCCACAGACACCCAAGGGCTCTGTAATTTCCTAGTCTCCTCCAGCTCAGACTGCCCCAAAAGGAGGAAGGAAAAAAAGGCATTCACTTTTATGATTCCTGCGTCATGGAGAATTGTCACTCATTTATAGTGAATACTCAGGATTTGATTAGCTACTTTTACAGAACAGCCTTTCATATAAACCTGAGAGTGTTTACTACAGTAACAATTCAGTGGTTTTGTTATTTTTCTTTTTTCTTCTCTTTAAATTAAACAAAACATCTGAAAAACATTTTTATCAAGAAATTTTAGAAAGGTGTTATCAGATGTTGAAGTTGATGTAATAAACACAGCCTTGTTTTACTTCTAACTTTTTAATAAACAGATTATATAAATAGGCTTCTTTAGTTGCTTAGAGCATCTGTCATTTAGTACTGGGGCATAGCTTTAAGCATAATTGTACTACTGACCTCATCATCTGCCTAATCATAATTCATTTTGCATCTATTTTTGCTAATTAAAAAAAAACCCAAAAAAACCAAAAACAATGCAACACACCACTTCCTAACAACTTTTACATAAATAGTGTACTTGTTCTCCACAAAGACAGAATGCAAATTTACCAGTGATTAACTGATTATCTAGTTTTATAGCTATCACCCTGCAAGGACTGGCACTCACAGCCACAAGAAAGGAAATGAAAAGGCCAAGTGAAGTCTGTCTCCCCTCACCTACTGTCACCCACAGTTGCCTGACTCAGAACAGCACAGGCAATAGCCTTGGCCCCAAGCTGTGCACACAGGCTCTCTTTATCCCCACAGCTGGTGGGGGGCAGAGGACAGGTCTTCAGTGGAAAATCTCTCCTAGAACTTTCCGAGAGTGTTCAGTTGGTCTAAATGATCTAGCAGGCCCAAAAAAAAAAACCTGGCAGTCACCACACAGAGTTGAGAGCTAAGGCTGGTTATGAAGCCTCAAAAGACCCTGTGCCACAACCTGGAAATTAACTTCACCTTGTTCCCTCTGCCCTAATCTCTACACCTGAAGTCCAGTACACTGCAGATTCTGCAGCAGCATCCCCTATGCTCAGACCCTGCTAACACCGACAATCTTTTGCTTCCAAGGAACAGCTGTCAGCGTTTAAAGATCTATCCTTTTCTGACGGAGAACCTGGCCAGCTCTCAGAAGCAAGGCGAAGAACTGCCTCAGGTACCAGCTAATCCCTCCAGGCATGCATGCTGTGCTGAGAGGAGAATAAAACCACCGCATCCCCACCAACTGTGCAAACCCCTAGGGTGAGCTGAGAGCACACACACTGAAGTGCAAGACATGATGCAGAGCATCCCTACAAGGAGTGGTAATTTTTGTTTCTCATTACCTAATTATAATTAGCTGATAAATCAAATAACTTAAGGAATGTAACTTTAACCTGTGTATTATCATGAATTTTCACCATGTAGCTGTTGCTGAGTTTGTCCTCGTTGCAGAGGTATATGTAGCACAAGCAGCTGTTAAAACAAGAATGAATAAGGGTGACACCACCATTAATTTTGTAGGCAAATGCTGTTTAGCTCTCCACAAATTCTCTGTCAGAGCATTAAAGGCATTACCACTCTCAAACACTCTGCTCTCCACAGGTGTGTAGCGAGATAGGCAAATCAATTCCACAATCAAAGATGGGCATTTCAGATTACTATGGCACCTTGGAACTTTGCTATTATGTATTTTAAAACCAAAGAGCAAAAAACAACACAGTCATATGCACTTTTTGGTAACATATAAAGAACCACTTTTAAATACTCCTGTCTTTGACCAAACTTAGTAACAACCTCAAATGGGAGAGTAGGCAAGAAGAAGAAGCATGTTTCAGTTATGCTATGACACAAAGTCATTTGTTTTTTTAAATGAACTGGACAGAAAGAGGTAACTTGAGTATTTAGCGAGATGCATGCAACACTCATTTCATTGTCAGCCTAATTCCTGGACTGAAAACCACACTCAGAATAATATGTTGCAGCATTTATATCAAAGGTTTAGATGTCTATTTAAAAAAACAAACAAACAAAACTTATTATTTCCCTAGTTCTATAGCTCTGCCTTTTGAGAAACTCTAGGGCAAGAATCTAGATGCAGCCTAGCAGAACTGATTCTGTTTTCACATCTATTTCTTGCAGTAGAGTCTGAAACTAACTTGATGCACCAGAAAAGGTGCAACTCAGTGCAGCTCTCAGAGGAAGATCTACCTTGCAATGCATTAAGTTAAGCACAAGCAGGAATGCATTCTTAGTGAACTAAGGAGAAAACACTATTTATAATGGAAATCTACTGTTCCATGGTTAATAAAGCTGCTGAAAATCATTGCACCCTGATAGGTAATAACATTGACTGATGCCCCTCCTATACATGAATACCAAGAATATTGAAAAAACACAGGACTAATTCTGATTAAAATGCAGAAGAAAGCAGCATGATATTTATACAAACAATCTTTTTTGGCTTCATTTGATACAGAAAGAACCTCAACGGAACATTAACAATGCAAAATTGTAAGAAAATATTTTGGCAGCTACCATTTATTTAATACCAGACTGAAATGTGTTCAGATAGATAAAATGCAGAAGCAGGGGTTTTCATGAACACTTACAAAAAGATATGCCAAAAACACGTTAGAAAATATGTATTTACAAGACACAAGACATTCATCTGACTGTATAGCCCAACTACAGATAGTTTATAACCTTAACTTTAAAACCTGAATAATAGATACAATCTTAGATACCAACTTAGAAAAAAAAACCCCAAAACCAAAACCCCACTCCTACAGAATATAGAAAGAGTCTTAATAAGTTTATGGCTGAAGAAATAATGACTAAATTCTCATCAAGGGAGAGCAGATTGCTTATAGATTTCAAATCGAATTTTCTCCACACAATTTATTTTACAAAAATCTGTGCATTTTTGAAATTTGTTATCTACAGACATCAAACAACAGTGGACGCACTAATCACAAGCTACACCCAAGCATTGCATTTAGAAGACACTGATTTATCTGATGAGCAGGATATATATATTTGCTCAAGTGACTTCATGCTCATTTGTGGGTCACAAAGCCACGTAGAAATTTTGCACAAAGGAAGAACAGTTTTGGTATGTGGATTGACAGAACTGTTTTTTTTTTAAGGGTTTCATTTATGCCTACCCCCCTCAAATTTGAAAGGCAAGTTATGGAATTGTCTGGATGGAGGAAACAGGGATGTCAGGCTCTAGTGCTGTCATATGGTATTCCATAAATTACAGTGTGCTCTTGCACCTGCAATATTCACTTGCAAAAAAAAAAGCAATTAAATAATTGAATACTCTTTCTAATTTGTTTCGATAGCAAACATTCCAGACAAAGGTATCCTATTTCCAGGTACTTATATGGCCACTAAAAGGGCAAGGATATTTTGAAGATCCTGGAATATAAAACGCAGCAATAAAACTTGGATTACTTACATCAAAAACACCTCAGAGATTGGCCTTACTGCATTCTGGATTAACTCTAAATTCTGTTTCTAACTGGAAGCAGTTTGAAAAGGTATGAAGTAACTATATTTTATCATAAGGTGTTAAAATAGACCCTAGTTGAGGATGCCCCTGATTACTGCAGAGGAGGTTGGACTAGATGAGCTTTGGAAAGTCCCTTCCAGTCCAGACCATTCTCTGATTCTAATTTCCAGTCACAGTACTCAATACTGTTGTCAGCTACCAGGACCAGAAAACAGGAACTTGTGATATAACAGAATAATAAAAATGTATGGGTTTGCTCCTCTTTCACAAATTTTGTGATAATGGATACTTAAAAAAAAAGTAATTAAAAAAATACATACTTAGCGATGGTGTTAAAATTACATTTTAGAATCACAATGTGTGATATCTGAATATACATATAGCTGATCAGAAGTAACAATATTCATAAACATTTTTATATTCCTTAATAGAAACAATTTCTACTTAGTAACACTGTACAATTACAAATTGTATAATAATACTATTTAATAGTACCAAAGAGTGAAAAGAAATTTGAACATTGAGAATTTCTGCAATAGCATTTCACGTCACAGCATATTTCTTAATACCCTCATTTAATTACAGCTACAAAGTTAAAATATAGGGTTCCTCAATGGTCACATGAAATCCAAAAATTGTGAAAGGAATGCACACTGAGTATCATGGAAGTTTTCTTCACTTTCAGAGAAGTGAAACACGTACTCTTCTCATTTACTACACAATCTATTATGCATCTCCCATCAGTTCCACAGGGGGGACTGATTGGATTTTCTTTAGGGTGTTTAGTTTGTTACTGAAATCACCAATGGACTGAAGCCAGGCAAAATTTCTGCAGTATCTCAACGGGGACAGAAAATCGATTTTTAACATACAAAATTAGGAGAGGAGATTATGCAAGTGGCAAAGTCATTCTCAAGTATGAACTTCTTTTCAAAAGCAGCTGACATCCACCCACCCCAGCAGCAACAGAGCTCACCACGTGCAATCACATATGGTGTTCAAACCTCCCTGCCATTTCAAATCCAACAATTAATAGTTACCATGGAACTAGTAGCTTTTTTGACATGGCAACATTGCCAAAGTGCATTATCGACTCAGATTTTATAATCCTCTGAAATGCACGCTTGGGTTGTGAAAGAAAAGGAGCCATCACAGATGCATATGCTTTCACGTCTCCAAAAGCTATACCCTCACAGTGTATTTCAAATCCTTTACATTTACTGGGAGAAAGTAATTAAAGAGATGCAGGGAATAACACAGATTAACATGTCTGCTCTTTATTTAAATCGACTGAGGCCCTGAGAGGGTTTTTTGTAGCAATTAGTTCCAGCCTATGAAAGGCACAGATACCAATACCACATCTTCACATTATCCTTGCCAAACCAGACACTTTATTCCCATCTCTTCACTTCTAAATCTAGTTCATTTCCAAAAATATCCTCCGCCATGCATACACACACATGAAGGGCACACATATGTAGTCCTTTACCGCCAGCTAGTGCCATTCCTTGTACCAAAGCAGGATGGGGAAGGGCAGCTGCTGATCCAGGGCCTGGCTGCACATGGAACACCTCCAGTGATGGGGACTCATTCTCAAACCCAGACTGTGAAGAGCACAGTTTGTAGCAGATGGATTAAAAGGTTCATGTATGGGGCTGATTCTCAGCTTGCTGGCTAGCCTCAGCATGTAACTGCTTGGTCCTTCTTCTAGGCTGACAACACAAAAGTGGGAATAACTCCCTTCCCCAGATGTATTTTTCTTACAGACACCACTGCCACATTGCAGGAGGGCCTCGCAGCAGCTGGAAACATGCAGGGAGGTTTCCTTCACACAAGGCAGCATTAGATGCACAGGACTTGGCTTCTCCCTCAGACTATGTGAAGGGAAAATAAGAGAGCTCTCAGATGTGTGTGGATCACATAATTCTTGAGGCCTCCTTATGCTGCCAGCAGATAGCAAAACCAGTTTTCAGCCTGCAAGTGCAAAAGCAGCACTCCAGGATTCTCCATCAACCTAACATCCCCAAGTGGACCTTACACTCTTAGACTGTATGTGCTGATACCCCTGTACGTGCCTCCCCAGGGCTCACACTACCCTCCTCAGCTCAGCCGGCTGAAAATATTGCTGCCCCTAGTTAATACAAGTCATCAGCTAGAGAGCAGTGGTCACTGACTTCGTGTTCTTCTGTGGGATGAAAAAAAATGCAAGTACTGAACCAGACATGCAAAATCAGACAAACTTGCTGATCTCTGCTAGCAGCTAACCTGTCTGTCTTCGGAAGGGATTTGAGAGCATTCAGAGGATTCCTGCCACAGGAAGGCTGGAGGGAAGGTGACATGCAGGAAGAAGACTGGCGTGCAAAGTGACTTTCTCCATGTCCTCTTTGCATTTCACTCTCCTGCAAGTCTTCACTTGTGATACAGCTAACATTGCCTCTGAAGACCATAACACACATACAGGAAAATGCAGGGAAAGCATACCATGGAGCTTTGTTCTGAAGACTGCATGCAAAACAAAGCTATGAGACTGAGGTTTCAGCAAATGAGACATCTGAATGTCTCACTGCTATCCTAGAAGCTGATCACATTCCCGGCCATGCTCTTCTACTGCTCTTGTGTTGGCTCTGCTGCCTGACAGACTACAGAAACCTATTCACTTTATCTCAGCAAAGAATCAACTCAGTATGCTGGGGTTTTCTGAGAGGTCAGTGAGCTGATTCAGCTAAACATCTACCTAGCAAGAGTTAAGTGTGAGGAGCTAAATCCTTACCCAACTAAGAGAGCTGAACCTGCTCAGTGGATACAGTGGGAAATACATGAGTTTAATCCTCATCTTTGCAGGTGGTGAAGTTATATTGCTTCACTAATCTTAAAAACTTTCACTCGTAAGTGTTAGGAAATCATCATCCCACAAATTGTTCCTCTGCCCTGAAGAACTACTACTACCCAAAATACAAATAAAAACTGAAATGCTGTAGGTTTGCTACCCTTACCTGGTACACTCTATACCTCTCCTCAAAGCACAGATCTGCATACAAACACTAAGATATTTATATATAATCTTGCACATTTGTACCCTACTTTTAGTTAGAAAAAAACCCAACAAACTAACAATAAAACAGACAATATTTCCCCAACCATTATTATGTTCTTTTGCAGTTATTTTAAGCAATGCTCCTTCTCTACACACCAATACACTTAGAATAGCTAAAGTCTCCTAACCTGTAGTTTGCAAACTATGTCAGATTCTTCCCATTTCCTTTGCTAAAATGGCTGACTTCTGTTATCTTCTATGCCTTTTTTTTTTTTTTTCCCTGCTTTTGAAGTAACCATATAATCAAAATGGTCAGATGCTCATTAAGCATCTTACAAATCACTGCATGGTCTTCTTTTCTGGATAGTCAAACTACAAAGATTGACGAGAACTCTCCTGCCAGATCCTCATGTTAATTGTTTAAAATAGTTGAAATAATAGAAGGTGACATTCTAACAGATAGTCCAATGATTTTTTTTTTAACTCTGTGGTACTCCATTAAATATTTAGTTGAGAACAACTACCAGTTTCAACAGTACACTGTTAATGTTTCTGTGCTTCCACAATTATAGCTTTTTCTTGTACAACATACAATATTGCATGTCTGATTGCCAGTGACAGATTGTCTGTACATAGCTTCCGGTATGGCTGTACCAGGCTGCAAAAATATAGTCAGACTCAAAAAATGGAGCACATAAAAAACCTCAGATCATAGAAAAAAAGTTTGACATATGTGGGTAATCGATAGCAGATAGAAAGCAAAGTCCGAAAACAGCAGAGGTTGTTGCCAGAAGGCACACAGGAGCCCCAGTGCCACTGCAGCAACTCTCTGCATTGGCCAAAACCCCCAAAACCAACAATACCCAAACAAGCAAAAAAAACACCCATAAATAGTAGTATCAAGGGAAACTGCAGACAAGGTGGGAAGTTTTCAAGAATCAGATTTACCATACCGCTATTTAAATACACCTTGCATAAGAGTAGACAAAAAGGGGTCAGTACAGGGATAATACTGTCAGAATCAGAATGTTAACGTAGAGCAGACAGCTTGAAGGCTAAGTACAGGGAGAATTTTTGCTTTTCCAATATCAGTAGATTTTTCTAGAAACCTATACAGTTCATTTCCCCCACCTCTGCTGCTGGTAAAGAGCTATAAAAATCTGTAGCAGGGTAGAAAATTTTGGAAAAAAAAAAAAAAAAAGGAAGAAGCAGCAAAAAAAGGGAGAAAGCAGTCTGTAATACACCAATCATTTTGATTCTGAGTTTACAGAAGGTAAGCTGTGAGGTTGGGCTGTGAGCAGGAGCATAGACAGCCCTGCCTGTGCACCAGCACCAGCACCCAGAGCATCAGTCTTTGGCAGACCAGGTGACAATAACACCCTGGCTGACAGAGCACTGCTGACCCCAGACAGATTATTCTCTCTTGCCACAGTGAGTGCTGCTCTTTCTCTGTCTCTTAAGAGCACAGAGTCTCTCTTGGGTACCACTAAATTTCCAGACTGTTTCTATCTAAAGGCTGGGCTTAATCGAAAAGGCTTAAAGAAGCCAACAAGAAAGATGGAGAACAGCCACAGTAACTCTCACTAGCTACAAAATTAGTGTCCCCTGAGTCTCTCCCAGTGCTATTCATCAGTATGGGATTTTTTTCTTCCATGAGGCCATGAAAAATCAATGAGATTTGTGCTGCAAATTGATCATTATGACAGGGAAAGCTCTGCAACAAAATTGATTTGTTTAAGTCTAACACCAGTTCAAGTCTCTACTTACACTCCCCTGCAACTTGAGGGGACAGACCCTCAAGAGCACAGACAAAAAGATACCAGAACTAAACCTTGTTGCTGTGCTAAATAAATTAGTATTTTCATGAACAAAATTGGTTTTGGACCAGTTAAAATGAAGCAAAGCAGCAGAGACATGGAGTGCAAAGTGGTTCAGCAAATGAATGAAACCAGTTTAATACATTCTATAAATTACAAGTAGAAGCAAAGATTAAAGATCCTCATGTCCCCTGTGTTTTGTCCTCATTTCACCTTCTCACAAGTAGCTCTTCACTAGCAGGATTTCCGTAAAATCTCAAACACTAAATATGGAAAAGACAGTCTAACATGAATATGGAAAAGACAGAACCATAACGAGACACAAAAAAGCTGGCTGTCATTTTATGTCACAATTATTGGTTAAGTAGCTCGTCCTGTAAGACATCTACCCTAGAGTAAGCTCCTTAGTGGATTCATCAGATGCACCAGCAATGGACAAAGCACTGGAGCACAGGTTGAGAGCTATCTTCTGTCACTGATGTTTTTGTTTTTTGGCATGGCTTGGGACGAATCATGTCTCTTACGAGTGTCTGTTTCTCCTTCCATAAGTGTTGACTCAAACTATGAATTTTGGAACATGGACCGCCTGCTGCTTTGAATAAACAGATTACCATAGTGGGCGTCTACCCACTGGTGAAGACTAAACACTGTTGTTATACCACCAGTAATGAATGAACACTATGGGTGTCTTGTCATCCAGCTTGTCATCTAAAGCACTGTACCTGTGATCTCTCCTTCACACAGCTGAGTACTTAAGTTCCCAGCTCTTTGAGGGAAACAACACGTAGGAACTGGAACTCCATGGCTTTTAGTATATGTATTTATAAGGACATTAAACAGCAGACATGAAGAGTATAGACATGTTCCAGCATCTGGAAGCAGGACAGCACACACATCAACATACTACATGTGATTAATAGATGCAGCATGCATCTGAATGCTATCTACGTATCCAACTCACAGAAAACAACAGATACAAGCCCAGACACATGTACAAAAAAATCATCACACAAGAACCAAATACTTATTTTACCCTCTTGCCCTATTACTAGATCTTCCTAAGTCCCAACCAGAAGCAGTAGAAACTTTACTATGCCAGAAGATACTGTGTTACAGTTAAATAATGATAGTTACTAGTTGTACAACAAAATTAAGAAACAAACAAACATCATCAGTATTTAATTTCCACATTACACATTATATTTGTTTCAGAAGTGACTGGAGTAGTGGACCCCTATGCAAGAAGATGATTTTTCATGGAGAGTTTTAAAGCATACTTAAGAAACAGAAGGTTTAAATACTGTACTTGCAGCAGGTAAAGAGTCATAGCAAGCTGCTTGGTGCCTACAGCTCAAGAACAAGCTATAATGAGGAACAGAGTGCAAACACAGCTGAGCCTCAGAGGAAATAGAAGGAGTTTCTTAGGGACAGGACTGCACAGAGTTTTATGCAACTCAGAAATTCACCGAATTGGATAAAATCTGCTCCCAGGTCAAGACCCACCTGCAGAAACACAAAAGAAAACAGCAAGTTGCTCATAAACTTTTTGTTATCCAGCTGGTTTGCCTTTTTTTTTTTTTTTCCCTTTTCTATTTAAAAAATTCATTATTCCAGTATTTATTCAAATAAAACCTAACTTCTGAGTCTTTTTGGAAGAGTTCACTAAAGAAAAAGGTCTAAGTACATCCAGCTCGACACTCTGGGCAATTCAGGGTACTGATGGTTCCCTACACATGCACACACACACACACAAAATAAAAATAGGGATTCGACTGCTTCCTAAAACCAAATTCCCATATATATTGAAGCTGAAAATTCTTTTGGATTATATGCTTGCCACACATGTATGTAACAAGTTTAAACTATTGACTCAAATGCTTGAAATCATGACTATCTTTTATCTGAGAAGTTAAACTGTACTCAGATTAGATTTTGCAGCATTTAAGAAATGGGAAACCCTAATCAGGATCTCTGACCAGGAGAGGGCTAGGAGGCAAACCACTCAATTCCACAGGTGAAACAAAGATTTCATCACGACCACATTCAAGGGGTCCAGGAAAAAGGCTTCATGACAAACATCGTGTTTCTTGTTCTATATACTATCCTTCAAACAAAGAACACACCGCACAGGTTCAGCAGACATACATCGGATGTCATTAGGAAACAGTGTTTACCCATGCTATGACAGAAGTAGAAACACCAAATACTGTCAGAAGCCAAGTAAGTCCTCCTGTAGACCCTAGGTATATGGCTACACTGTTGAGACATGCCCATGTTCTTTCTGGGACAATACTAACGTTTCTACAAAAGGTTGTGCTATGTGAATGTACCAGAGGAGGGTAGTATTTGCTTGGGCATCTCTCTATGGCACTCCATTCTGTTGCTTAGGAATGCCCTGAAACTAACTGCTGAACAACTTCACTCATCTGCATGTGAATGATTTACTCAGTCTTAGAAGTGTTTTGGTTCCATGAAGTCTGGTATTGTTTTTTAACCTTTTTTATCTTCCAGATGGCATTCCGTTTGGAAGAGAATACTGGGCAGTGAGATTGCTTAGGTTCCCTGAGTCCCCAAACTTCTGACGAAAGGTTGATTTTAATTGTACTGCAGGGTGTTTGGTCTCTCATTTTAATTTCAGAGTATCTTCAACCTACTAACTTCTCCCAGTTGTGGGATCTTACTTTTTTGCTCTGATGTTTATTTAAAATTCTGTCACCCCTCTCTGAAAGGTTAGTGACAAAACACATCGTTTGTAATTCTGTAGGAACTCCCCTTTTCTCACTATGAAAGGACACCACTGCTTCTTATTCTCTTGATTCATCGTTAAGAGAAGGGCTGGGGTGGTTTTGAAATCTCAACCATTATTAAAATAATCACAATTTACAATCAAATTAATATAAAAACTAGTTGAACTAATCCACCGTGCTGTTTTCCTCTAACAGACAAAGCTAGTGGCATGTTGAAATACAGCACTCCCACTCCGGCAGCGAATGTTCTTTGCTTTGTGCTGCTCTAGCAGCTGTAGCCCATCTATTTGTTTTATTTGGCCTTTTGAACATCTGCATAACTTGCATTCTTCAGATACTAGGTTACTTCTTTCTCTGTATGTGGGGGTGGAGAAAACAGGAGGGGCGACAGAGCCCTGAAGTTTACCTGGTTTAGAAAGCCACCATACCTTAAGTTAACAGGCTTTAGATATTTTGTCTCCATAGGAAAAACAAGGGGAAAAACTTTTTCAAAAGTTAACACCTTTAACCCTTCATTTGTAGGTATGTATTCAAATTTATTAGTAAGAAAACCAACCGAACAACCACGCATCTACAGCTCCAAAAGCATTCATTCAGGCAACTCCAACGGCTTAATGGAAGTTATACCCTGTAAAGAGTAAGAAAAATAATTAACATAGAGTCTCTGACATAAAGTCTGCTAATTACTACAAACAAGTCCCCTAGCACAGTGATAGCACAGAAAATGGGCATAAAATATGCAGATCTTGCCACAGATACTGTTTAAGACTCTTGCAATCGCTTTGTTAGGAGAGGAGTGTGTCAAGCACAAAATTTGCTGTATTTTTTAAATCCAGATAGTACTCCATATAGACTTCACTGCTTGCTCAAATAGTGACAAGTAAAGGAAACGAGAGAATAAGAATTAGTGACACTGGTAACAGAGGAAGCCAGGAAGTGAGAAGCAAGATAAAAAATTGCTACTTTATTTGCCTTGTTGCATGAGCTAATACTGCACCAAATTGCACCCGTTTCTACTGCAGTCATTACAAAAACCAACAAAAAGATGCTCCAACCTGAAAGTCATTAAAATCTGCTGAAGAAAACCTCAAACGAATAAACTACAAATCAGATTCAGGGTCATAATAAACAATTAAATTTCCAGTTAATTCACATCAATTTATATAATTTGTCTACAAGTTCAAATAACAGTAGTTTACCAAGCTTCTAACGTAGACTAGTAAAGAGGCTAGGGGAAAAAGCCTGAAGTTAGTGTAGGGAGGCAGTACCAACTCTCCACATAGGGACAAGCATACTGCAGAAAGGAAGAAACAAAGCCAACATTTACAGAAGCAGCCATGATTAAAGGTAAATCAAATTAAAATGCATGTTTAAAAAACGTTGTATTTTCTAATATGATGCAATCACATTTCTTTATTCAAAGATAGGTTTTTACAATAGGCTTCAATTTCTTTCAAAGTTACACCTCCTTCCTAGTTAGTCACACAGATCAGATAACAAGCAGTCTGGCTTTTTTTACACATTGCAACACTCATTATGGACCAATGGCTTCTGACCGTGGATTAAGAAATCTAACTGAGGTAGGTTAGGCTGTCAACCTGAAACGAACAACAGGTAGTTAATCCATCAAAACATTTAATGTAAATCTGAAGAAATGTTCACATCCATATAAGTTTCATTTTCCAGTGAAACCAGCTGATGTAATTAAAACCTTTCTTTGTCCTGCCAATTAAACAGAAATGCTTCTTCCTATTCATTTTTCCACTAAGTACTAGGTAAAAATTTCTAAAGTGCAGAAATGTGCAACCAAAATTGTTTCTTCAGGTGATTTATTTCTGATTTTTTCTAGCATTACTTCAACGAACAAATATAGCCCCTGAAAGAAGACAACAATTGGATAGAAGCATTATATCTGCTCCTGTTTCATTTTATCTGGCAAAAAACCAGTAGTGCTTCAAACATCTTTAATTTCCTATAGCCACAGGGGACTTTGAAGGAATCCAAGAAAAACTTATAGACACTACTGAAAATCATCAATAATTACAACAGCCTTCTGGTTTCACCCATATATACCGTTAGCATACTCTGTCACATACAAAGAGTTGTTACACTCTTTGTAACAAGACATAAGAATTTTAAAAATCGTTTCTCACATTATCTACCCCTTACCTCTGGATAACCAGTCTCCACGTGTGTAAGGGCTGGACGAAGCTGAGAAAAGTCTTAAGTAAATTAAAGAACAATTGGTAGTGATGTAAAAGCTACTAAAACAATCTACAAAATATTGAGAAAAGACCAGTCTCAGGTAAATTGCTTGAAATCTCTTGCTTTTATAATTCAAGCATTCTCTCTCTGGGAGAGGATCTTAAGTGAAGGGAAAAGACATGCAAGAAAAAGCAGATGGACATCTGACTACAGAAATAATTAATCTGGACCATTTAGAGAACAAATGCAAAACCTGCAAATGATCAGCTGCCTTCAAAATGGAAATGCTGGTCAAATTTACTTCTCCCCATCCAAAAAAGAAGTCATAGATACACATCCATTGTTCATTTGAAGATTAGCACAAACTTTTGCACTCCTCTACAATATGCTATATTCTCCTATTTCTGAAGAAGCTACTTTTTAATTGACTACAACCTAATCTAGCTGTGATTTCAATACACAAAAGGTATGAAGGATTTTAATTTAATCAATTTTATTTTCTACCTCTTTTAGCCTGTTTGATTATATGTAAAATACTGCTGAACTCATTTAACTAGTCACTCACTACTCTGTTAAGGAATATATTATCTACATTTCTGTTAAGCAAAGGTACAGGCAGTTTGATGAACACGTAAATACTACATCTATTGATACTATAAATATTGTTTTATTATCAGGGCAGCTAATCGCACTATGAATTGCAATAAAATCTATTAACATTTTATTCTAATTCATTATTGGATTAGGTCAAGTCCTTGTGGATAAATTCTAGAAGATGGGGGACTGGCTTTAAGACTTGTTACCAGTTGGTGACATTTTAATAGATTTATTATTCAGTTTAAACTGTAGAGCTGCAAAATGTTTGTAAGACAGGTGTGAAAAGAGCAAAAGGGATAAATACACATCCATAGAAGTACTATTGGAGTCATCGATCTACCACATTAGATGGGGGTGTCATTCTGACAACAGGGATCTCAGGCTGTATACATGCCTTATACATATTCCCCTAGAAATCATATTTTGCCACAAAGATACAGAACGCTGCTACTGATAAAATGATTTGCAGTCTTCAAAATAAGCAAGATACACTTGTTACAGACAGAACTCTTGTAAGTACTGTTTTTTTCTCAACAGTGTAGTACACAGTATCTGGATTTCTCAGAAACAAAATTTTAGAAGACTGTCAACTCCTCACAGGACAACCAATCCTTTGTTTTTCTGATCTTAATGCTAGCCAGCCTGACAAAAGTATTATTTCATCTAATTATGGAACATGTAACATAAATATTCCAAGCTCTACAGCAGGATTCCATTTGTAACTCAAAGTAGTGTAAAAACAAGAGTTAATTGCCTGTACAAATATTTCAGGGTAGCGTTTACGTAATCTACAGTACATTAAGTACCAGAGTTGTGCTCTGCTGATAGGTGAAAGAACAACTCTGAAAGGCAACTGTGTTGCCAATTAGCTTTCAACAAATATGTACACAAGCTGTGCTCCCAGGCTTGCGTTCAGCTTCCTCATTCTCCTCAGTCTGCCTGTTTTTATAGTGGTGAACTCCTTTCTACTCAAATACCCTGCTAACTTCGCACTGCTGGAACAAGGGAAGACAGCACATTTTATTCAGCTGCAGTTGCAACCCACCTAATGACCAAAGACCACTCCAGTCACAAGGACTGGACACAAACCTCTTCGTTAAGACTGAGCAGGGGGAGAACAGAGCAGACTTTAAAAAAATTTACTGTCACTGTTAGCCCAAAGCAGATGAAGGCTTGCCTGTATCACTCAAACACAATAAACACCCCACAAGTCCCAGCTCCTTTGTGGCTGTCTTCCACAAGGAGGCCAAGCCAAGAACATGTACACCCACGTGTGGCAATACTCTGTTTTTGTCTAACAGAGTTGTAAACAAATTAAGAAATAAATCCGAGTTTAAAAAAAAAAAAAACCAAAACAACACGTAAAGGGATTAATGTTTGCAGTCTTTGGGTATATCTGCACAGTGATCCATCCAGAAAACAGACATTTGTGGAGTTATAAACTTGAGAAAGCTGATTACCTTGGGCTGACCCTTGTGCGTACCACACTGTGCTGCTTGCTTTAGGTACTCAGATTTTTTCACACACACAACCCTCCAAAAGAAGTACTGTTGTGGATACTAACATGGCAACATACTGCAAAAACAGAAGAGTTAAAACTATTTTGGAATTCTCCTTCATACATTTTTTGAACTGACATAATTTGTATTATATAAATTGTTACTTTGATAATAGCGCAGCTGAAAATAAGTCTAGTCTTGTAAGTTGTGTGGGTGTATGATTACGCTTATGTAAGTTTAGGTATCCACATTTCTTTATGAGCATATGTTTAAGTATGCTTTCGTGGATATCTATGCTCTTGGTGCATATTTTGTTTCAATATTTACAAAAAATATCACCACGCCATATTGTGTAAAGCTTGTGAAATCTTTTTTAAGTAAAACTGAACAAAGCCAGTTTTCCTGCTAGTACTCCTAAGATACTAAACTAGCTGAAGAGAGAGAAAGGAAACATGTGAGGCATGACAGTACAGCTGATATCTACACATCCTTGCTACTAAGGATTCAGGAAAGTATCTCCTCTTGCACTTCCTATAAAGTGGTTCACATCTGAACTCTGTTATGGCAGGAAGGATTGCCTCACCCATCAGTCACAGAGAGCCTAAAGATACGGAGGAAGAAGCAACTGTTTTCCTTTGATTCATTTATGTGTGAATGATAGTAAGAATCTGTATCTTTTGTTTGCTAATGCAGTGTATGGCATAAAAAATTCCTCCTACTTTGTTTTGTGTTCGGGTGGTCTTTTAATTAGTCTTTTAGAAACATGCTCATCTCAGATACAGTGTGTTTTTCCAAGTTGAGATGTCCATTTCCTGGAGTGACTTTATTTGCCCAACAATGCTCACCTTCCTCCAAACAGACATTTGAATTTCTGTTGACACAAATTTCACCAAAATGATAAGGGAAGCTTAAATTTACATTCAAATGCAGCAGTACTGGAAACAGGTTGTATAGCTCAGCATAAGCAGCCCAAGCAAAGGAACAGCTCCTCCTTCCTGGGTGTGACTGGCCACTGCCTCCAATTAGGGAGAATGGGCAACAGCAGTCTGGCCGCTGCTGAGGTGGAACAGTGCAGAAGCTTTCCCTGTCTCTCCACCTGAAAGTGAACTGAACGTGGTGACATTTCCCTGCCTTTATGGGGATCGTTAACAAAGGGCTCCAATACCCATGTTCAACCAGAGCTAAGAAAAGGGATTTAAAGAGTAACTTTTGAGGAACTCCTCCCAGATTATGGAGGCCGTGGTGTCAGTAACATACTCTTATATATGATGTGTTAAAGATGGGAAGGAGGGAGGGAGGGAGGGAAGGAAGGAGGGAGGGAAGGAAGGAGGGAGGGAGGGAAATACTGCTTAAAATATTAATTACTTAGAATGCAGCATTAGAGAATTAAAGTACAAGGTTGAAAACATACACAGTGATTACACTTATTATTAAAGAAGGGCCACATGGAGAAAATTCACAGGAACAATACAAAGCTCATAAGAAGCTAAACTATATATATATATTTTTTTTTTAATTTCAAATTGTGTGTGTATATAAAAATACAGCTTCATATTTCACACTGTATCTCTTCAGCAGTCAGACTTTATCATCTACAATTATTCACAAAGAAAAATATGTTGCTCTGGTTTAGCTTAAATTTAGATGGATGCAACCATTGTTTTCCAACAATGTGCACTTGCAGCCCTGAAGGCCAAAGGCATCCTGGGCTTTATCAAAAAAAAAGCGTGGCGAGGAGATCGAGATCAAGAGAGGTGATTCTGCCACTTCACTCTGGTAAAACCTCACCTGCAGTACTGTGTCCAGCTCTGGAGTGCTCAACACACCTCATGGAACAGGTCCAGAGGAAGGCCACAATGATGATCAGAGGACTGGAGCACCTCTCATACAAGGACAGGCTGAGGGAACTGGTGCTGTTCAGCTTGTAGAAGAAAAAGCTCTGGGGAGATCTAATAGCCACCTTCCAATACCTGAAGTAGGCCTATGAAGGCTGGAGAGGAACTGTTTACAAAGGCCTGTAGTGATAGGACAAGGGGAAATGATTTGAAATTACAGAAGAGTAGATTTAGATTGGATGCTAGGGACAAGTTCTTTACCACAAGCATGGTGGAACACTGGAACAGGTTGCCCAGGGAGGTAGTTAAGGCCCCATCCCTGGACATGTTCAAGGTCAAACTTATTTAAGGCTCTGAGCAACCTGATCTAGTGGAAATTGTCCCTTCTCATTGTAGGGCAGTTGGGCTAGATGAACTTCAGAGGTGCCTTCCAACCCAAACAATTCAATGAATTTATTCCATTATAGCACTTCAAAACTCTCCTGTCCTCCACACACTATATGCATTAGACCCTGCCAATTATATCAACTGTAATTTTATTCCTATGTAATGATGGCACAATGTGTCAATGATTTATATACAACCAGCCACGTGCCAAATTATTTCCTCCTCCTAGAAAAAGGCCTGAGGATGAACAAAAGATTTAAACTGCTGCTTTTAAGTAAAAATTCTTGGTATCTTTCAGTTTGCATTTAGAATTACAAGTATCTGTTTTCTTCAAGAAATATGTGTCCTCAAACTTTTTCTTTTGAATTTAATTTCCCTTTATGTTTGTGTACCTGTCATGTTTGTTATCTTTATCATTATTACAGCGGCAAAAACAAAAACAAGGAAAAAAAAAATCAGACTTAAGAAATATGTCAACATTTCCAGTTCCCTGTCATTCCCTCTAATCATTTAGAGCGATGTAACTTCAAGTTATCACTAAATATCTAGTGATATCATTCAAGGCAGCACTTAGTCCTAGTACATGTATCTTGACAGTTTTAAGTGTTGGCAAATTTCTCTTCCTGCTACCACAGCTAAAGAAAATACCCAAACAAGAAAACAAACTAACAAACCCACCACACCCTATACAAACAAACAAACAAACAACAGCAAAATAAACCCACTACAAACACAAACAAGCAGGCAAGACCAAATTCACATAGACCATACTGGTTACTCAGCTGCAGACCTGCTCCTTGATGCCAATCCAACACTAGTTGGGAAGGGTCTGAGTACACACAAAATGTCAGTCTTGCTCATTCTTGAATATTTCCCTTCGTTACTCAACATACATTTATTATATGGAGCCCACTGCCAGGAAAGATGGGCAGAATAGCTGTATAATATAAAGGACTTTCTCAGTTTTGCACTTCAGACGTTTAGGATTTCACAGAGAAGTTGCCATCCCTTGTTTTCTCATTGAGAAACAAAATATTCCTATCACAACCCAGAAAAAGGGGGAGAATGTTTATTTTTTAAATGTAAATCTAACAGCAGAGGCAAATGCCAGAAAATTTAGTTGAATACTAAGTACAATCTAGAGATGCTCTAACATCTCTAAACTCTTCAGAGTGCTGTTGCATTTGACAGGCAACACAGAATGCTCTCAAATCCTTAACAGAGAAGTGGTGCCAGTCACAGCAACCACAGATTTTCCAGGTAGTTCATTACCTGCCCAACAGCTCACCATCACAACCCCTTGCAACCTCACACCCTTTACCTCCACGGAGTTTCTGCAGCTGCTTCCACACTGAAGACAAAGTAAATATGGTAGCATGCCCTCAAAATACCACTTTAAGAAACAAAATCACTGAACTATGTGGCATCATTTTTATAGCCTACTGCAGATCAGAAATAAGCTTAAATTTATTTAAATATATGTAAGATGGCTGCTTTCAGATTAAAGCCAGAATTGCTTTTATTTACTTTCCTGCTTCTACCTTGAAAGATGGAATTACCTCAATCTAAAAATGCCAGCAGGAGGAATTTGCACCAAAATGGAGGTTGCTCAAGCACAAGTTGATGTGCATGTGGTGTATCAGACATATTTTCTCCTTCTAAATACAGCCCCTCCTTGAGCCTGTGTTAGCAGGATTCAGAGGACCTTCCATAGTGTCACACACAAAGCCTTGAAATCGGTCATCAGGTCTATCCCAAGCAGCTGTAATCAACTGCCAAAGGACTAAAGGTTGTAGCTTCAAGGTAGGAGCCTGGTTGCCATAGCCAAGCTGCCACAAGGAACCAGAGCTGGACGGGAGACCTCAGGGTTCTCCATTTCCTACAGAGCGACCTCAGCAACTTCTCTGGCAAGATGCAGAGGGCAGAAATCAATAGAAGGAAAGTGAATGGCAAGAACAGCAACTGCTGGTCACAAGGACTTTGTGTTCTTTCTATATGCAATCAGCATGCAGACAAAATATCTGATTTTAACACTCTCGATCTTTGATGCTTAGTTGCATTCCTTTTCACCCATTTAACTCCTCTCATCTTAAAACAAACAACTCCACAGGTAAAAAACCCAACAAAACATAAGTATCTGTCTTTACCTGTAAATCAGGGAAACTGATCTGCTTCAGTTCCAGAACCCAAAGCTGCACTAAGGTTGCTGAATGAATTTTAGTGGAATTTCTGACATATCATACAATTTTTAGACTGTTAACATTTATATCTTGATAGCATTGATCTCTAGCTGTGCTAATTTTAGAACAACTTGAGCTAATTCTGAAAACAGAACAAAACTACTAAAGTACCATAGGTAAAGCTCAGCTAAAAATCTGTGCTTGCTTTTCTAACCTGATATTTCAAACCCTACATCTCATCAAAATTATGGATTACTATTGACTTTTACTCTTCAGCTGACATTATTTATCCAGCTGTATTTAAGGTTATTTCTACAATTATCTGCATTCTACATTTTCAGCATTCACATTTTTCTACTACTTTCTCCAACAGATTTGTCTGGGGTGGGTTTTTTTGTTGGGTTTTTTTTTTTTCTTTTTTCCTTTTGGCCCACTGCCCTTTCTCACAGTGTCCATAATCTGTGGAGCAGAGATTGCTGATGGCGTTATCAGAGGCAAACAGAATGAAGCTAATGGTAACAGGCACTCCTTGCTAGGTAATTATTATAGGAGAATGAATGCAAATGAGCCCTAATCTGTCTCACACAATGGCAGAGGTCTCAGATTTGCATCAAACCTTTTGCAGCACTGTCCCTGATCAGGGACTTCGGCAGATAACAATACATCTGCAGCACAAGCTGCTCCTTCCACTCTGTGCAGTTATTAAATTGTGCCCCCAGCAGGTACAGTTGTCCCTGAATGACTTTCCCCTCCCCCATCATTGCTCTAGTCCCCTGTTCCTTTCCTGTTCCCCCTCAGCTTTGCTGGAAAAGCAGCTAATTGTGTATGCCTTGATTCATGCTTACAATGAAGACGAAGAAAGTGCTCTTTGGCAATTGTAAGACAGGAATGGACATAAGGAAATCCCTGTTCCCAACTATGTCATTTACTCGTCAGGGGACTACAAAGAAATAACCTTGCTTTTCTGTGCATACATGTGTTCAGCTAGAAATACAGGACTGACAATTGTAGTGGCCTAACAGACTGTCATTTTACCATGGTATTTGCTGAACATCTCCAGGAAGCAAGTGCTTTGCTGAACTCATAATAAGCCATGGTATTTCAGAAGAACCACTGGCTAGATCTCAATTACCAATTGAGATAATACGCTGTAAAGAATTATATTCTCTTTCAGCACTGTGTCTTGCTATAAAAGGACCTAAACTAGCTGGAGTTATGGTCACTGCTCACTAAGGTGTCTACTGACTAGCAGATCTCATGTCTTGAGGTGCTCTGCTCACAGGTCACATAGCATCTGGAGAAAATATCATTTCCTTAAACTTTACAATCTCTAGTGTCATCCATTATTACATCTTGTTTGGATTAGAAGCACGGGTGTTGAACACATTGAACCTTTCCTGAAAGAGTCCCTTTGTATGAAGGCAAGCTTGCTTACTAAGATCTGATGTGGAGCAGGCTTTCTAACACAAGTGTCTTCCTGGACACTGTTTTTCCCAAGACATTTTTGTCAAGTGACATAAAAGACAGTATGATTTTATTCTCAAAATTTGTCTTCAGAAATCAGAACCTATCTGCAACAAAAACTTCTGAGTTTTTTGCTCTACTGACAAGAAAATGGGGCCTACCATACTCTCTGTGAGTAGGTATATAAAGTAACTTCTCAGCAAGTAAAAATCTCAATAAAACTCTATACACATTGTGTGTGAGAAACAGTTTAAAAATCAAGATTAACTACCAACTTCATCTGCACATCACTACTATTCCAGTGGCACATGGTTACTCTTGAGTTTATATTTGAAATACTAATCATATGCAAAGACTTGAAAATTCTTGAAAATCTGTTATTATGCAGATCATACTAAATCAAAATAATTTCACAAACAATTAAAATATATTTGCTGCCAAGTAATTGATGTAAAGTAGCTAAAGTTAATTAAGATGCACTAAGTGTACATAGACCAATGATATCCTAAAGAAAATACATTTTTTCACATTCCTTATATTAGGAGGGGGTTAATAATAATTAAAACTCTGAAAGCATCATATGTAACTATTCTCATTTATTTTCCACAAAGAACTTAGGGATTTCTGTAAGACTGCATCAACTTAAATTTGATTCCTAACTACATATGCATAGTCTTCTGTGCCAGGCCTAGAGTGAGACACTGAAAGAACCCCAAGAGACAAAAGCCACTTGAGCAGTCACCAAAAAAAACAGCACAATGTCACTTGACCAGATACCATCACTCTCAATTATTCCGTTCAGATACATTAATCATCTGCTGTACTTGCTCTGGAGACAGCTACATGCTCTCTTCTTCCTTTCTGTATTTTCAGTGCCAATACTGATGAGCAGGTCCTCTGGAAATAGGTTAAAACCCCCTTGTAACTCTCTAGATTCCTTACAGTTCCCATTATCGTTTTTTGCCAGAAACTAACAAATGGGTATTTTCTAAACAATAGTTTAAAAAAATCACTCAGCTATATAAAGGCCATATATTTTAATGACATGTAAAAAGATGTTTTTTTTCAATAAGCAAACTTGAGCTCATTTCCATCTCATGCAGCAGTAGGTAGGGCAGTGCTACTTCTGTATGCAGTTACTGGATTATGCTGTGTTTGTCTCTAAAACATACTAAGATTGCAGGGATCCTTAACCAACAGCAGCACTGGGTACAAATACTGTATGATATGGTCACTGCACTTAAATAACCAGCACATAGTTTAAAAGGAAAAAAAATCCTTATTTTTAAATGATGCTTTGGCTCTTTTGTGATATTGAGGTTCTCTGTAAGGATCTTCTCCCATCTGTGCTGACATTTAAGGTTCTTGCCACTTGGAAGGACTGAGGTAGTATGAGCACAGAATCAGAGAAAGGTGGACATTGTGCCAATGATGTTACGAATGAACAATCTTTACATTCAGAAAACTAAACATGTCTTGAGCTCATTAGTTCACATAAACATAGAAGCAGCTTTCCACTCAACGTCCATAATGCTGCAAATATTTTCCCATGTAATTTTTGTGTGAATGCTTCAACATTAGAAAGAGTTTCACCTGGAATACTGCAGCAACACAAGAAGAGAGTACTTTTACATCATTGAGATATGACAGCTATCAGAAACTACAGTTTCTTACATTTCTAACATGGTTGTGCCCAGATTTATCGCTGTTCTCCAGGCTACTCCACTCCACTGACCAGTTTACTAACAACTGCCTACTGCTGCCATCTTTATATATGCATAAAAACCTTCTTCCAAATCCAGATATGGTTGTTAAAAGCCTCAGATTAGAGCCTCTGATGCTCACCCTCACATGAAAAACCAGAGATCACCACACTGTTGCTATACCAGCAAAAGTATCAGTGCAGAGTGTCACACTGAACAATCCACACCAATTTCACAGAGATACCTCATACCTCCTTCTGCCTGCAGATCTTGGTGGGAGGCTGTCCTGGAGGATGGGGAGAAGGGAGTACAGGTCTTCATGGGAAATTACTGCTCACCCCGTGACCCTCAGCCCATCACCTAAACCATGCACTTCAGGACTGCTCTCCCATTAAGCATTAACTCGACCAGTTCAGCTGTGTTGTTGCAGCCGGTAAAATATTTACAAGGGTTTTAGAAGGTGCTAGATTATTCTCATCCTTTCAGTATAAAAACAAGGTCCAAGATACCATTCCCTGTTTTGCATACCTAGAAGTTACAATTCTGAAGCTTTGAGACTTGGAACACAACGTTGTTAAAAAGAGAAATCGAAAACAGGAAAACTAAGAGGGACTCCGTTTGTACCGTAGACAAAATATTGGCACCATATACAGTGCTGGCAAGCAGAGCAGCACGAGTGTTGTTAAGGCGTACAGCAAGTAAAATCCAGCTCCTAGAACTGTTGGAACCTCACCTGAACATCAGAGTTACCTTTGTGAAATTTGTCTCTAGGTCATTTTATGGTAAAGACAAAAACTGCCGGTGTGCTTTCAAGGACCTCAACAGCTTTATTCCCCCCTCACCACTCTCAGCAGCCTTTTGAGTTTCCTTCTACAGCAGCATTCTGTTTCAGGGATTCAACCTTTCAACTGAAGCATGCGAGATCACTTATACTCTTGAACCGGAGGAGCTGCCAGCCTCCCCTTTGTTGCAAGGAGATTTACATTTGAATGGCGGTGCGAAGCAGTCTTTCAAGGAAAGGCTGGTGGGGGAAAGACGATATACTTGTCAGCATCCTATTCTCAAATCGCGTTCCTCTACCAATTTAGCTTCTGCAGTTCAGAAAACTACACTAATCTTATCACATTGCTAGTTTGTAAGGAGTTTGCTGTGAGGTCACTTTTATGGCGAAAGTAGCAATCTGAGTTTACTTCCCAGAGGATTTTATACACAATCATGAGTGAGGTTCATTTCAAGCCTGAATATGGACGTTCACATTAATTTAAGATAGCCCAGAGTATGTGATTTCATAATTCCACAAAGCTTCCCTCTTTTTATGTGTGTATACTCTTTGTCATTCACTGACTATGAAATTTTAGGTATTTCCTATTACGAGCCTGGATTGCCATGCACATCATAACACATTTGATGTCTTCTACAGTTTTTCATGGGAGACACTGCATTTGAAAAAAGAGTAACCAAGTCTATTCCAGTTTAATAGCCAGGGACACACCGGCTTTGGCGTTCCACCTAAACATTTACACAAGTAACACCCCGCTGGTGCATTTCTGTTGCCAAGTTTCAAATTGGTAGATAACTACTGATTGGTTTCAGTCTAAGTCAGCAGTTACCAGGCAGTACTGTATTGCTGCCTTTCAAACAGTAAGTCACACACTTGTAAATCCACACAAGGTTTCTGTTTGCTTGCTTGCTGTGTAAGCATATAGCCACCTATCTCCAAACAACAATAATAATACAATCTGAAGTTTAAAAAGTTGGCAAATGCTAGTCTCTGGCACAGAGAAAGATCTGTAAAGTACATTTTTTCCTGTTTTTAAAATGCTGTAGGGGTTTCTGATTTGTACTCCTGCAATCTGAATTGGCCACACAGTGCAGCAAGGAAAAGGCTACTGGCAAACCACAGTCCCCATGAAAACCACATGTGCTGGAGACCAAATATTTTGCATTTTGCTTACTGCTAATAAAGCTGCTTCACTTCATTAAAAGCAGCTTATCATTTTATCTACTCACTCTGATTAATTAACCTCCGCTTAAAATGAATGAGCACTTGATTTGAGGATTCTATTAATGTGACATCCGTGAACCACCACTTGCATAATTCCATCCTTTTCCTTTTTATGCTCCACCAGTTGTCTTATTAGGCCATATAGACTGACACAGCCAGTATTCTTTGTGCATATCATAAACACTTTTCTAGAGAGAGGTGAGAAAACAAAGGTTCCACAGTCCAAAACCCTTCCAAGACTCAATTTCTCTGTTGGAATATACAGATGGATATTACATACTACTTGCTGTAATCACAATACCCAAAGTTGGAAAGAAACATCATGGAAAGAAGAGGATGCCAGAGAAATACACCGGGTTGCTTGGAACAGGCAGGGGATGGAGAAAATAGTACCATTAATACATACGATTCATTTGTCTTTCCAGAATGAAGTGGTTTTAAATATGAAGCACAAACAACAATCAGCTCCATCAAAAAACTTACTTTCTTAGAGAGAGAACTTTCTCTCAAGCCAAATACCATGTGCTGTATATGAATAAAGACAGCTTCTGCTACAGTATATGCCTACAGATTTCACAGTTGCACGTTACTGCCAAAATCTCAATTTCTAGCAGCAAAAAACGTATGTTGCCATTCTTTAGCCAAGCATCTGAAGACTGAAATATATCCTAGCTGCTCATTTTGCTGGCAAACAGTGCTTCATTTCATATACCAAATTTTAATCTCTAATCAATAGACTTTATGAATGTCACAAATACACAAAGGTGTTGGGGAAATAAGAAAAAAGCACCACCAAAAACAACAGTAACATTAAAAAACACCAAACAAACAAAAACATACACATAAGGGGGGAAAAAAAGGATAAAAAAAATCACAAACAAAAAACCCGAAAACCCCACTTTGTTTTTCTCTTCCTTTATCTTCCCTGAAAAGTTAAGCATCCCTTCATTTGCAATAACACCCACAGAGACGACAGAAAGATCATTAGGCCTAGAAGTCTAACAAATTCATTGTTTGAGGGAGAAATGGAAGAGAAAAAGGTGAGAAGAATGGGACATAAAAGTTCTTGGGTTGTCCTAACATTTAGGTGTCAATTCTTGTTCAGTTGTGGGAAACCAGAGGCAGATTATTACCAAGAGACTGGAAATTGTATTTATGTTAGCAGCAATTTAAGATGTCCCTTTCAGGAGCAAAGCACAAGAATTAGACTAGAAGCAGACAACTGAAATGCATAGTCCAGCCAGACAAGGTTGTATGTAAGAAGGCACCAAGAGAAGATCTGGTTTGCATCACACAGCAGGGCAGAAAGTGACCATGAGCTCTTCATCTGGTTTGCAAGGTCATCAGCACCAGATCAGAACTGTTTCAGACTGTATGTTACGAAGTGCTTCCCAGTATAAATTTACATAGCTAACTGAAATCTGCATTATTTTCTAGACTAAATTTCTTTATAACACCAGGCTTCATGCAAGATCAAATATATTCCATCCTGCAGCTGACAAGATGTTAGTGCAGCTCTCTGCTATAAAGCCTGGGCTAACTGGAGTCTTCCCATGGGCTGAGGCCAAAAGGCATGAGACAGGATCACTACCACTGCCACCTGAGCTAAGCAGCACTCAGTCCTCTCAACAACCAAGGCAGCACCACATTTTCCAGACTTTAAACCATGCATATACCAGACACAGCAGAAAACACAAACAAAGCAAACAAACATGGTTTTGAAACACCAGTTCATCATTTTTAGTCTCTAATTAAAAATACTTGTTTTAAGAAAAAGCTCAGGTTTAATTTTTTTTTTTTTAATGGGAAAATTGTTGAAAACTGTAAGGAATTCACAGCTGAAGGCTAGAATAGTACCTACCTGGATGGGTCATTCCCCAGCAGAAGAGGACAGTCATCACTTGTAAGGACACTGGGTAACAAACCCAGATCATTTTCCATTGCTAACTTCAATGACTACTTTCAATCTGATCTGGGCCTTCTAGCTTTCTTTTTGATAGACAAGTAGTATAAGCAAAAGCAAAATACTAAAACCTGCCACCTACACTAGTAAGTCAAAAACTCCTTACTGCAGACTGTCGGTTTGTACTACCAGTACCCTCCATCAGTCACCACAAATCACTTAAGGCAGAGTTCCTCCTAACACGCCTGCAAAGCTCCAGAGAGCATAAGACACTTCAGTGCTCAGGGCAATTACTTACACACCAGGGGTGATGGCACAGACATCTGGCCTCCAGAAGCACCCCTCCAACCTTTGGGAGTAGATGCAAAGAGGAGCTGACCAATGACCCAACTGCGGTTCACTAGGGCTGTGAAGCAGGGAAGCAGAAGAGGCTCCAGTACCAGGGAACACTCCACATACTACTTACTCCTAAATTAGCAAACTCAGTTTTATATATTATAAGCAGCTCTGTGCACCTTAAACACAAAGACCATGAAAACTCCACTGCATTAAGTTCAACTAAGCCAGGCAGACCATAAATGTTGAACGTGGAGGAAAACCAAGTGACCCAGAGCTAGTTGTACCAACACTGAAGGGTTTTAACAACAAAAGGTCGTTGCCACAGCTACACTACCAGGGAAAGGCAGTACCTTTTAGGCCTCCACACAATCACAGATACCCCGAGGCAAGCCCTTGCAGCCTTTTCAATACCACAACCCTTATCACTTAGGAATTTCAAGGGACCTCTGAAGTCTGCCCTCAGAAAAGGGCTGACCCAGACAATTGGAAGAGTGAGAAAATTCAAAATCACAGCTCTTACTACTACTTTAACCTAACTTCTTGTGCCTAGATATGCCAGATTTTTACTCTGCTTCTTAGACCTTGTATATGAAAGAAGTGACTTAAGAACAAGTTAATTTCAGCTCTGAACTCCCTGCCTACTGTGCATTTAAAACTGGCAAAATGTTTCAAGCCATCTTTTTGGATGTAAAACAAAGCCATTTAGATTTCTAATTATTTTAATTTTATTTTTAAAAACTATGTAGTAAACAGATTTGAAACATAACAATTATCTGGAAAATGCACTGCTGGGATGGAAATTGTTTTTCATCTCAAAAAAAAGTTTCTGAGATTTAAATCTTCACCATATTGGAATTAAAAATTTAAGCCTGTAACCCTCATGGAATGAAAATCAAGAAAGCACAGGTTCGCTACTAACATCAAGTTAATGAAGCAACTTCAGGCCTTAAGCAGTGGTAGAGACCTGATCTGAACTGAGATGGTTACCGCTTTGCAAGATGAGGGCTCAGGCAGAACCTTCCACTCTCTCATAAGGTGCAGTACAGCTTTGACAGACACTTTATATCACTGAGTGAGAAACCCTAAACCCCAAACTCATCTCAACAGGCACGTGGGGAAAAAACCTCCAAGACTTGAAAAAGCAAACACCTTGTGGAAATGCTCTAGAAATGCTCTACAAGGAGCTATGAACTTGATTTATATATGAAAAAAAGAAATACAAACAGGGTAAGCTTTCCACTGACAGTTTAGTCTTTACAAGCACGCTGCTTAACATGCACAGTTGTCATGCACCTGAAGTGTTAGCTAGCAGCAGTATAATCTTACCCTTGGAGATGGTTCAGGTTGATACAAATCAGACAGAAGAAAACAGGAAGAAATATTAAGGGAAATTAAAACATTCTAAATTCATCATTCTAGATGCACTGGCAAAAAACACAACTTCTGAAAGAATCTGAACAGATGTATGGTTGCTCTTTAAAGGAACACAGCAAAAACAAAGCAAAACAAAAGCAAAAAAACCCCCATCACACATACACAAATAAAGACTCACCAAACCAAATCACCAAAAAACACACACCCACAAAGTAAAAATCCAAAGCCCCACAAACAAACAATAACAAAACAACACACACACAAAAAAAAGGCATTACCATTGCCAAAATTTAGAGGAAACGGTGGAACAAAGTGTTGCATTGAAGTCACAGGACAAAACAGAAGCCAACCTGATCGTCTGTTGCCTTGTTCCTGCCCTGCCTCTCTCCCCTCCTTTCTGTCCCCCCTCAACATTTCCAGTCTGGGAAAGCGTATATGCTTTTCCCTCCACCTTTCCCGAATCAGCATTAGTCCCGCACAAGGACAGGAATTTCCTTTTGCTTTGGTTCTCAATTTTCACTATCACATCCAGCCCCTCCTCCCAGAGCTTTTCACCCTGAGGAACAGTGACTGTATGTCTGCATTTGATAATACAGACACTGCTGCTTAAATA
This sequence comes from Psilopogon haemacephalus, assembly GCA_013396835.1. Taxonomy (NCBI): domain Eukaryota; kingdom Metazoa; phylum Chordata; class Aves; order Piciformes; family Megalaimidae; genus Psilopogon; species Psilopogon haemacephalus. Next base: position 255,651 of record VWZI01004849.1, read on the forward strand.
CCATACATTTGCAAACAGTTAAAACACGTTTTACAAAGGTACTACAAAAAAGTTTAGCAACATGTATCTCCTAGGTGCGCAGGTCACTGCAGCAGTTGGAAAGGTACCCTGTCCAAAAGAACAACAGTATCCCTCTCCTCCCAAGGACAGAAAGAAGTGCACAGAAACAAGTGCTTTGTGCTGGAGCTGTTCCCAAACCACAGCTTTGGAAGGACAATCCATCTGACATGTTGCAACTCAGGAAACGCATGCAGAGGAAGGAGGAGGAAAGAATCAGGCAAAGAACCTCCTCCCAGTTTCCACTGCCGTGCAAAAGGGACAAACACATGCATCCAGCCAGAGGGAAATGGTGGGGGGTTGTGCACAGTCTCTCAGTGGACCCTATGAATTGAGCAAAGGTACTTGTCTCCACTGCACATCTCTAAGTCGTGTGCTGGGAGGGAGACAATAACAATAACTGATGCCCATGATCCTGCAAAACAGCTTGCAGAGCTTGTGCTTCCCTCAACCCCCCAACCTAGAGAGTTCGAAGGCATTCAGAAACTGTACAATAACTCGGCTGGAGCTACGAATCTTAATAGCAGCTTTTCTCCACACCTGCAGCTCAGCCAAGCCTCCTGTGTCTCAGTGTGCCCCAAAATTCTGTGTTTCAAAGGAATTTTAGAGCCTTCATTTGTCTAGGAGAAAACAGGTTCAGAGGCCTTTTGCGGGGCCCTCTCAGCATGCCGCAGCGTCAGTGGCAGAGGCAATGCCTGCCTGCAACAACACAGGCAGCTGCATTATTTAGTTTGGCACCAAAGAGAAAAGCTATCATCTGTTTTAAAGTTAGATACAGGGAACCAGCTGGGGACCAGCGATTGCCATTTTTGAAGTGCAAGAAGAGGAGTGTAACCAGCCTTTCCATAGTAACAAAGATTAGCCGCCTGGAGTCTGACACTCCTCCTGCATTAAAAGACAGGAGACAAAGAGATAGACAGGTAATTACACAGAAGGAGCCCTGGGGAAATTGCAAACTCCTTGAGAACCCTTTAGCTGGTCTGTATGTTTCTCCTTGTCTCTGCTTCAGCTAAAGGTTTCCAAGAAACACTTGCCTATTAGGTCATTAGCTTTATTGCAGAAGGTAACCAGGCAGTTGGTAGCGGCTGCTCAATAAAGATTTAGCATGCCTCCCCAGCATCAAGAATGAGATGGAGAACGAGAAACAGAACATCTCAAGGCACATCACCTGTCTGCAGATTATCCTTGATAAGTTAGCATACTTAGTCAGTCTGAGGGGTCTGACAGATGAACTCTGACAAATCTCACTGGCACAATTTAAGACATTATTACATTGCACTGTCTTTCTAAACCCTTCACAAAGATTAGTGCCGTAGAGCAAATCTGGCAGAAAAAATTGTATCACATCGGCTCATAGCCTTCAGAGCCTAGAAGTTAGCATAAAGCCCTTCCCAGAGCTGGTTTAAGTTAAGACATCAACTCCGAAGTGGAAGGGCTGAGGTCTAGACATTGGATATTGCCTCCACTATAAGGCACGTGAACATCTATCACAGAGATGGAATGAGAAATGACATCTCAAAGCACTGCAGCCAGTTTCTAAGCAAATACAAGTCTAAACATTAAATTTTGTCACTAAAACTACGTGCAATTTGTCTAGCAACTAAGTATACTTGTGCAGCTCAGGATGCTTTGTGAATCACAGCACTAATTTTTTTGTACTTTATACATTCTGACACTTAAACTGAATGTCCACTTTAAAGTGGAAAGACAGCTATGGATTACATGTGGAACAAATCACTAGAAAACTACAAAATGTCATTGCTTAGAAATGCTATGAAAAAGGCACGGAACTTAAACTCTCGCCTACCACATTTTGCACTTCTGTCCAAAATTTTTAAAAGTCTGGAGGGACAAAGAATCACCATCTGTAGAGCAAGAAGCACATGAAGCTTCTGTCTGCATCATATTTAGGGCAATCTACATTAACCAAAAGACTTGCCTAGACTCTAGGTAGACCAGCTTGTTCTAACATTACCCTCCTTTCCAGAAGGAGTTGAGCAGGCAAGACACCTCAAAAAGCAGATAACAATTACCTCTTACCTTTCTGAAGAGGCCGCCGCCAATTAGCACATTCCTGGAGCTTCTAATTCAGGCAAGAAGAAAGGAGGGGCAAAAAAAAAAAAAAGGGGGGGGGGGGGGGAACAACCAAAAAACCCCCCGAAAAACAGCAAACCACTGCAGGAAGTTGTTTTCCTCCTCACCAGGACATAATTTCCTAAGGGGTGGAGAAAAGAGAAACAAGTATTAGCTTTCTCTTTTTTTTTTTTTTTTAAGAGGCTACAGATTACAACTCCTTGGAAGAATTACTCTTCTCCAGTTCTAAGGCACCAACTTGAGCTGTCTGTATTTTCTTCTATTGTTAGTTTAGCAAAATATGGAATATGAAGGACAAGTCATATACTGCTAAGAAGGACAAAGTCATGTCAGAATGGGATAAAGCCCCATATTAGAACAGGATGAGATCCCACTCTAAAATATTCTTGAGCACTTATTCTATTAACTAAATATGCTTCAGCCAAGCTCACACCCACTTCTGCAAAAATTCGAATGAGCCATATTTACTATCAAAATAGTAGGCAGAAAGCAAATTCAAACATGCATACTGAACATACAGGTATACACTGGCATTCAGCTGTTAAGCACTCTTCCCTGCAAGGATCATACCTAGAATTATGAGACATATACAACTATTCATAACTACAATTCAAGACAACTATTCCTTTTTTTAAGACAATCTATTTTCTTAAGACAACCTATTCCACCTATATCAAACATTTCAGTAATAACAATAGAAAAAAATATCAGAATGAATGGAACGGAACCAAAAGGTCTTTCTTGTAACGAAACACACCATTTAGAAATCCAGCCTCGCCCCCATGAAACCATAATCCCTCACCTCAGATCATACATGTCTCTCTGCTCTACTCCTAAAATGCTTTTAAAGCAACTTTGAGACACACAGATTTAATGGACTCCTCCCCACCTCCACAGTACATACCTCTGATGAAAGACAGGAAAATCAAGTGGAAAATTATTTTAAAGGGTGCATGTAAGACATTAACATATTTGAGGAAATGGCAATCAAGGTTTTCCATGGGGAATGAGCAAAGGGAAACATGTCCAGTCTCTTCTCCATCACTTTTCTCTATGAGTGGAAGCCGAGAAACTCTTTACCCTTTTCTGTCCTATTGAAAATCTGAATGCAAATTCTCAAGGAAATTACATTTCCCGACACACCTCTACCATCTCTCAGAAAGATAACTGCATGCTAACAGCATGCAACTGCATATGGATCCAAGTCTCTCTGAAGAGATTTTACACAAAATACTCCAACAGATAGGAACAACGTAAAAGGTAGCACTCCCACTGCAGCATCTCCCTCAAAGCCGAACACGTCTGTCCAATTTTAAATGGCCACAGTTCCTGCATTTCTCTAGGGGACAAAAGCTCTCTTCTTCTCTCCAGCCTGTCAGCAAGACTTAAAGCTGCAAGAATAATTCTGTCCAGATTCCCCTCTAGATAGGAAATGATTTAAAGAATTCATGAAGTAACAGTGGCAGTGTAAATAAACAATGAAAAACTAAATAAAGATCACAGAAGAAGACACAAAGAAAATGCGCACTACAGAGAGAAAGAATCTCTTCTGGCTTGTTATGTTCACCTATAAATAAGCCTAGCAATAATCTGACAAGTGAATGAATGGATCCCAACACAAAAAGGTACCTGCTCAAAAATCTGCCTCCCCCAACAGCTAACCTTTCCACGCTGTTTAATTCCACTTTTTGTGTCTTACATGCCACAGTGACATTTCTGCTTTTTGTCAAATTTCAGCCCTCTTGTACTAAATTGCTGCAAAGAAACTTAAGCCAACAGCTAGAGTACTCAAATTGTTACACTTTTTTAAGAGGAAAATTGTGCTACAGCCTTCACCGTGGGGATGGGAGAAGAAAGGAACCTGAGTGAATTGCCCCTGACACGTGTATGTCCCGCGGCTATGTGCTAATCAATACTTACAGAGCAGCTCAACACAGACTGCGCTGCAAAGTAAAACCAAAATATTTTATCTCTACACACGCATACACATGCACACACTAGTATTGTGCCCCTGAATCAAGCGCATCACTTGCTTTTCTTTTTAATTAAATCAAAAGGATGCTTTAAATGTAATTTTTCTTCCTGCTAAGAGACACTCCCCACATACGTCAGGTGTAGTCTGGTAAGAATTTGATGTATTAGTTACATGTCAAGTGCTTAAAAATTTTACACTGTCATCCTTTTACTAATAGGAGAAATAATTTAAATCAGATGTCCAAGATTTGAAAGATGCATATTTTTAAGCCAACATAAAATCAAGAAATAGCCAAAAAAGCCAAATGCAAAATACAAACAATTTTTTAAACATCATTCTTGGGAAGGCAGAAATCTTACAGATTTAGCTTTAACTCAACTTCACTTTTCTCAAGGAAGATAAAATTGCTGTATTCTCAAATCCCCATGCAAGGAAAAAAAAAACCAAAACAAACCAAACAAACATGAATTGAAATAACACAATACCAAAAAGTCAGATTATAAGTGGAGAAACCTAGCAAAATTACTTAATATACCAAAAGACTTGACTAAATTTCTGGCAGGACCAGAAATAATTTGTAGAAGAAAAATGTCAAAATGTTTGGGTATACAGCCACTACAGGAAGGAAACAAACAGAAAGCTGCTAAATAAACACTGTATAGAAACCAAATAAATTGTTGACATCAACATTAGATAAATGAAGAGGCATAAGACAAACATCCTCAGACGGTGTGTTTCTGATGGAGTCAACTTAATGCAATGGACTTAGCAGCGCGGCTTTCATACATCAAGTTCAATAAAAGTAATTATCTATTTCACCAGCCAGAGCTGGGTTTTCATTAAATCTCACACTATGCATGACAGTTCTGGACAGTACCTGAGATGAAGACTGAAACCTGGACCAGGGGTTCTGAAATGTGATTTTGACTAAAAATTAACTTTTCCTTCTGAACGTTCAGGGCCAGATTTATTCCTGCTGCTACACAACAAAAATATATTTCCCAGACATTACCCAAATCTAACCCACTTCCCATAGTTAAATGCAAATATCATCCATGACATTTTGCAGGATCTAGTTCTCACTTTCATTGATCTAGAGACTTTTTAAGCTCAGGAAACATGAAGTCTTGGAAAAGTAACTCCCCCTTATTTCCATTCTGCACTGTACCTTATCCTGCCTATACCTCTACCAGAAGCCCTCATCAGCACTTTGGGGATCTCCTTTTGTTAAAGGAAGCCTCCATTATACAACCAACCTGGAAGCATTTCTAGCTTATTGGATTTCCTATTTCTATGATGTTTAGTACATCTATTACAAGAAGAGTTAGAGAAAGGAATTAGATCAAAGCACTGCTGAATGTAATAAATTACTTCCCAAAACAGGTTTATAACATTAGGCAAAGTAGGATTTAAAGAGGGGGGAGTAAATCATTACTACCTCACACAATTTAGAAGAGAAAAGTTCTTCAATCTACTTTTAACAAACAGATGCTTTTCTTCAGGTGAATTGTATGTTCACTTTTGCCCTCTAATACAACTAGGTCAAGTTTATATCACAGTAGAAAATATTTTCCTTTTTTTTCTGTTTATCTTTCAGCCTCTTGATCTAGGAAAGGTAATAAAGTACCTGTTCCATGAATATCTTTTGAGGGAAGGAAACTAAACTTCTCACTTAAAAAAGACAACAACAACAACAAAATCCAAAACCAAACAGAAGCAAATAAACCAAACCCAAAAAACCCACAATCAAAAAACCCCAAACCAACCAATACCCAAAAAAGTTAAGGGGGGAAAAAAAAGGGCAAAAATACCTACTCTTAACCATTATAATGAAACTGGAAAAAAACAGACCTTTTTTCCATATACATTCTTGTACTACCTGTAGTTAAAATGTATCTCAGAACAGTATCTTTTGCATACCTTAGTAAAATATATTAGTCTCTCTGCTACTAACAGCAGTGGCACCTCCACATATTTTTGGCATCTTCCCTTAAACTCTGAAGGCAGGACTCTAACCCTGTGTTTTGAAGCTAGGAACCCCACCTCCCTCTGCAGCAGGTTCCTTTTCCATTCTAGTCTCTAACATCTACAGATGGGACAGAATCAATATAAAGTGAATCTTGCATACAACATAGTGCTTACCTGCAGCAACATAATGAGAACAAGCTAGGTATTCTCATTCAAGCTAACAAATTCTCATTTGATTTAGTGCGAATCAAAAGCATATCCCTACTATCCATAAAAGTACTCACGTGTGCAAGTGTGTATCTGTCTGTACACACAGAACAGGGTAAGCACTTCTACCACAAATAACTGTACTGAAGTTATTTGTGAAGACACAAACTTCTGCAAACATAAAGGCTGTTTTCTCAGAACTGCACAGAGACAGGAAGCTCTTCTCAAGTATGTGTTACAAATAGCCAAAAAAAGTTATCAAGATATTATTGCAGAAGTGGAGGTAAAGGTAAAGAGTGAGTCAAAAAGGATCTCCCACATAAATTTTCCTTTCATTTGCCCATGTCTTAGTGAAGTCATGTCATCTACTCATCAACAAATGTCTAAATACAAGACTCCATGCTTTACCTACACAAAGTGTAGTTCCTAAACAAGATACATAATTTTAAGTAATTTGAACTCCCTTTAATGAATTGTATTTCTGTATCTTTATTTAGAAGTGCTGCACAATTCCTTTCTGTAGCTTAAATGTTATACCTGTCTGTATTTCCCCATCTGCTTTCTCCAGACCTTGAAAACAGCTCTTCACAAACTGACACATGTTCATGTGAAAATCTAAGTTTACAGAAGCACTATTCAAATTAATGCATATAGATTACCATGCTTATTAAAACCTACCAATCTATACAGTATGTTTACTTACCAGTTTAATTACAACAGCCACCAAAACAAAAAAAAGATCACATTTTCTCTTAATCACTAAAAAATGCACACACCTAACCCTAAGTAAGATTTTATTCCCCATTATTTTATATGCAAAGCCCTGAGGATCAAATCCAGTGCACCAAAGCTCAATGGAAGATGCTCATCACTTAACATGTAGTGACTTCCCAAGGAACACAGGGGGAGTAACTTTTCAAAACATTTATTTCCCCCCCTTTCAAGCCAGATCTAGAAGAAACAATTCTTTCTTTAAATGTCACACTCTTCAACTTTTCCCTAGCAACTTATGTGACACAATACTTATAAACCAACTAAAACAGCAGCACTATGGCAGAACTTGGGACCTAAAACATAAGGGTGCATGGTCATGAGCAGCATCCTTCAGAGCCTTCCATCTGGAGTGATAGAATAGGCTCCTACGTGTCACTGCTGGCGAGCCATGTGCTGACAAGAAAACAGTCTAATAAGTAAGGGCACTGAGGAGAAGGCATGAAGAAACTTTTTTTTTTCTCAAGAATTATGTCCATTTTACAAGCTGGATTTAATATTTTTTGTCTTAATTAAAACCAGCATACACTTCATGTCTGAAATTGGTATTTTTTGAAGATTGAGTCATTTAGCCTATTAAACCCAAGCCCATAATATGGGTGTTATTTCTTAAAAACGTATAGTAAATGCATTAAATTATTGATAGTCATTAAACAGGAAAAAAAATTAAACAGCTCTCAGCTTTTATCAATCATTAATGCAGTTCCTACTTGCACATCTCACTGGGTTGCTGTCATAGAACACAGAGCAAAGAGCAGAAATCCTGAAGGCATGAATTCATTTTCTCTTGATGCAGAGTAAAAATATTTTTGGCAGCAGGAGAGAGGCTAAAACTTGAAGCAGAACGTTTGAAAGGAGGCTTCTGTCTTCTGTAGTAAACAGGTAGCAATGCAAGGGACTCACAATTTTAGGGACCAAGGCTCATCCACTTTGTCTTATCTCCTGTAAGGCCCAGTTACAATGTTGTGAATCACCTTCAACACGCAGCAGCCCAAAGCAATATGACTCCCTCCCAACAGTGTTTACAAATGCGATATATTTGAAATACAGGTTAATTCAGTGGCATAGGGGGTGAGAAGGGGAAGGAGCATTTAGGTCAATAGTAAAGCATCCAGCAGCTTGAGCAAGACGAAGATTTCACCCCGAGCTGCTCGCCAGCCAGTGAGCCAGTAAAACAGATGTGTAGAAAAATCCAACTGTCAAAATGACAGTCTCTGCTCAGAAAAACCATGGAGACCGAGATAGTCTCTTGAAGCTATTGTGAACCTTTACTGGGGCAAATTATCACTAGACCTAATGTTTTTATCATCTCTGATTGACTCATGTCAATATGGGAATCTGGAGACAGATGCCAATTGGTGGCACCTTGCCTGGCTGTGAAATGCCAGCTACCAGTGAAAGGAAGTAAAATCCTTTTTTTGTCCATTTTATGCACAGATAGAAGACCTGCCTATCAAGCTGCTCTCTCAACTTTCATCTCCTACAGTTTTACTGAAACTCACTACCTTAAATTGCAGCAAATAGGGAACAGAATTTCCAGCAACAAACCAGGTATGACTGCAACATGCAAGGACCTACCTGACCTACATTTAGAGTAGCTAAGGTGTACCTTCAGCTATGGGTGAAGGTGAGCCATAGTCATAAAAACTTCAACTTGAAATACTGAAACACCAGCTCAAGTCCCATATTTAGTCCGTGAAACCTTAGCCTTACATTAGCCTTACCACTGGAACCTAAATTAATTTGTTTTAAACTACATTGCATCTGTTTAAATGAGCTGTAGTAATAGCTCCAGAGAACAGTGCAGACACATTCAAAGCCAAATACAATACCAAGAACTGTGCCAGAGAGGCATACACACACCCAGAGCCCACTTCGAAAGCACCTGGAAGAAAAACTCCTCAAAATCAAAGTGTTCCACTCCTCACAATGGCATAAATTCCTTACAAGAACATTTCTCTTTATGCAAGAAAAATTCTGAATGTTAAAGATCTAGGGGAAAAGTACAGAAGAATATATCTGCTCCCAAGATTTATGTCCTATGGAGCATTTTTCTTCCTGAAAATGACTTAAGAAAGTACTGAGCTGAGTAACTAGGTAGTGTCCCTCTAGAACAGGTCACTCAAGGCCTCATCCAACCTGGCCTTGAACACCTCCAAGGCGGGAGCAGCCACAACCTCCCTGGGCAACCCACTCCAGTGTCTTGCCATCCTCACTGGAAAGAACTTCTTTCTAACATCCCATTTAAATCTCCCCTCTTCCAGTTTAAACCCATTCCGCCTCATCCTGTCATTACAAGACCTTGTGAACAGTCCCTCCCCAGCCCTCCTGTAGGCCCCTTTCAGATACTGGAAGGCTACTAATAAGGTCCCCTTGAAGCCTTCTCTTCTCCAGGCTGAAGAGCCCCAACTCTCTCAGCCTGTCCTCATAGCAGAGGTGCTTCAGCTCTCTGAGCATCTTCATGGCCCTCCTCTGCATTCACTCAAACAATCCCATGTCCTTCTTGTGGTGGAGGCTCCACAACTGCACACAGTACTCCAGGTGGTGTTTCAAGAGAGGAGAGTAGAGGGGCACAATCCCCTCCTTTGCCCTGCTGGCCATGCTACTCTTAATGCAGCCCAGGACACAGTTGCTGTCTGAGCCACGTGTGCACACTGTTGGCTCATGTTGAGCTTTTCATCAACCCAGACCCCCAGGTCCTTTTCCTCAGGGCTGCTCTCCAGACATTTGCCACCCAGCCTGGATTTGTGCTTGAGATTGCGCCAACCCAGGTGCAGGACCTTACACTTGGCCTTGTTGAATTTCATGAGGTTAGCCTGGGCCCACCTCTCCAGCCTGTCCAGGTCCCTCTGGATGGCATCCCTCCCCTCCAGCAAGTCAACTGTGCCACACAGCTTGGTGTCATCTGCAAACTTGCTGAGGCTGTACTCGATTCCTCTGTCCATGTCACTGACAAAGATGTTAAACAGCACTGGTTCCAGCACTGACCCCTGAGGGACTCCACTTGTCACTGGCCTTCAGATGGTCATTGTGTCACTGATCACCTCTCTTTGTGTGCGACCATCCAGCCAATTCCTTATCCAGTGAGTTGTCCACCCATCAAGTCCATGTTTTTTGAGTTTGGTGACCAAGATGTCATGTGGGACAGAGTGCTGAGGCTGCACTCGATTCCTCTGTCCATATCACTGACAAAGATGTTAAAGAGCACTGGTCCCAGCACTGACCCCTGAGGGACGCCACTTTTCACTGGTCTCCAGGTGGACATTGTGCTGTTGATTACCATTTTGCCATTGCTTACAAATCTCTGCATGAGACCATCCAAGCTGATTGATTATAGACATTTTCTAGCCTTACTGTTTATAGACAACAGTGTTATAAAATACAAAGATATCTATCTCCAACCATCATTAATGCAAATCTACATCATATTAAAAAAAGACATTAAGACATGTTTGTGTATCATTATACTGAGTCCCAAGGAAGTTAATAGAGTACTTTATGTAATAATGTGAAAGCTATTATATTATGGAATTGATTTCATGATATAACAACAAAGTAACTCTTAATCAATTCAGTTTAATATTACTCTTAGAGTTCTGTATATAGATAAGAAGTAACAGTCTTTATTACCAATGTAACACATAAGCACTACCAGCTTTACACAGGTCCAGACATCAGCATCAAGGAAAATGGTCTGCTTTGTTTTGTGTTCTTCATTCCTTGATTTATTTATGGAAGGTCCATGGAAGGTCACTGGACCTGACCTCAGTGCAATGCAAGATAATGGAGCAGATCATCCTGAGTGCAATCACAGAGCAGCTACAAGACAGCCAGAGGATGAGACCCAGATTTGGGAGAGGCAGGTCATGTTTGACCAACTTGATTGCTTTTATGACTAGGTGACCCACCTAGGGGATGTGAGGAAGGCTGTGGATGTAGTCTACCTCAACTTCAGCAAGGCCTCTGAAGCTGTCTGCCATAGCAAACTCCTGACCAAGCTGACCATCCAGGGCTTGGACAGGGGCGCTCTGTGCTGGGCTAAGAACTGGCTGGAGGGCCAGGCCAAGAGAGTGCTGTGAATGGAGCCATATGCACTTGGCTGCCAGTCAATAGTGGTGTCCCCCAGGGATCAGTGCTGAGCCCAGTCCTGATTAGTATCTTCACTGATGATCTGGATGAGGGGATTGAGTCCACCATCAGTAAGTTTGCAGATGACACCAAGTTGGGAGCATGTGTCAATCTGTTAGAGGGCAGAAGGGCTCTGGATAGGCTGGACAGGTGGGCACAGTCCAATGCCATGAGTTTTAATAAGGCAAAGTGTAGCGTTCTACACTTTGACCACAACTCCATGCAGTGCTACAGGCTGGAGACAGAGTGGCTGGAGAGCAGCCAGGCATAGAGGGACCTGGGAGTACTGGTTGAGAGTAAGTGACCATGAGCCAGCAGTGTGCCCAGGTGGCCAAGAAGGCCAATGGTATCCTGGCCTGTATCAGGAATGGTGTGGCCATCAGGACCAGGGAAGTCATTCTGCCCCTGCACTCAGCACTGGTTAGGCCACACCTTGAGTATTGTGTCCAGTTCTGGGCCCCTCAATTTAAGAAAGATGTTGATATGCTCAAACATGTCCAGAGAAAGGCAACAAGGCTGATGAGGGACAGGAGCACAGCCCTATGAGGAACATCTGAGGGAGCCTGAGTTGTTCAGCCTGGGGAAGAGTAGGATCAGGGGAGACCTTATTGCTGTTACAACTGCCTGAAACGATGCTGTAGCCAGGCAGGGCTTGGTCTCTTCTTTCAAGCACCGAGTGACAGAACACAAGGACAGTCTCAAACCTCACCAGGGCATATTTAGGCTGGACATTAGGAAGAAATTGTTCATGGAAAGAGTGATTTCCTATTGGAACAGGCTGCCTGTGGAGATGGTGGAGTCACCAACCCTGGAGGCGTTTAAGAGGAAACTGGATGAGGCACTTAGTGCCATGGTTTAGTTAATTAGAAGGGTTAGGTAATATGTTGGACGCGATGATCCTAGAGGTTGTTTCCAACCTGATTAATTCTATGATTCTGTGAGTTCTGCCACTGGTTTTAAGCACCTCCCCTGTACAATGTGATGGAAATTATTGGCTTTTTTTAACCAAAAGTGTTAATTAATTATAACACATATTTTTGTCAAATCTTTTTCTTTATGTATTTAATCCATTATTTTTCAAACTGCTCAAGTTCACATCTCTTCCCCATCCCCCACCGGGAATGCACATTTCAAAAAGCTACCATTGCTATTAAATTCTGTTTAGGCTGTAGAGCATATTGGCCTTCCAATAAATTATCTGGATTTTTTATTTTGACAACACAATCTGGATCTCTATCTAAAAGATGAGGTGGAAGAGTGCAAGTACCTAGTATTTCTCCTTCCTAACCAAAAGCAAGGCTTGTTATAAGACGACATAAACAAAGGCTGCAAAACAAATTTTCTTAGATGCTCAAAATATGTCTCATGACAACTGCAGCTAAGTCTAATGGAAAGCAACTCTGAAATAGTAGGTAAAGTCTTTCAAAGACTCAGAGAAAGAGAGACATCTACTACAGTATTGCACATTTAACTGAATTATCACAGACCTTATCTGAGGGTTAACTATTTGACTTCTGTTGCTTTTACAGACATGACCTTCCTGCATTGGATATTTGGGTCTCATACAGAAGTATCTGCATACTCACCAATCATCCCTCTTTATTCTTACAACCAGATTCCATGATAAAAGTCGCTTAAGATAACAATGCCAAACAATTGTCAACGTACCACTAAAATGAGCTTTTAAACAGGTTTCCATCTCATAAATCATTTCAGTGATCTAGTTTCACACCACCCCAGGGAAAGTTACATGCATAACACAGAAAATTCATTATCAATATGCAGAGATCATTTGGCAACAATATCACTACTAGTAAAGACTTGTGCAGTGGCTCTATGATTTCAATCCATTACACATGTGGGACAGCAGAGATGTTTAAAGCCGATGGATTAGCTGTAGGTTTGCAAAACCACAAAAGACAACCAGTTCCGCTTCAGGTGCTTGGTCATCCACTTGTCATTGAACCAGCACACGGTAGGCACGAGGAAGAGAATAAAGTATTAGTGGTGAGTATTAACTTCTTGCTTCTGCTAGGAAAAGTAATTTCAATAATTTTCAGAAGATCTGCTAATGATCCAAAGGGACTAGGAAGTTCAGAGACCTCAAAAATGGAAGACACTCCATCTAGTCAAAATTTTTCATGCACCATGTTAAAAAACAGTGCTAGGAACAGGATTATTGTTTTCTATACCACATACCACAGTATTTTCAACTGTTTATTATATTAATGCTTCATATTATTTTGTAATAATCTGTTTCAACTACTTCTGATATTTTCATATTTTAAAGAATTAATTTTATTGTTCTGATCAACAGTTTTGATATATCTTTGTGACAGGCTCCTGTTATCAGTGGTCAGTAGCTGAGACTGAATACCAGTCTCCCAGAGGTAGGAGAAAAATCAGTGAACCATAACCTTGATGTGTATATATATTTGCCTGTATTTCCCACCTCTAACACACCTGCTTGTTCTGAAGCTCATATGGTCACAAACAGCTCTTAATCAGTACTTTTCCTCTGAAAATTCATCCAAGACCTAATTTGTTATTACAAGAAATTAATCCTCAGGAATTTAATCGGAAACCAAAGCAGAGAACAAGCTGTCTCCAAAGGAGCCTTTACAAATATCATGTCCCAAAAGAAACAGACAATCCTGCTGCTCCTAACACAACAGCATAGCTTCACTATGTGGACGCTCAACACAATTAATAAGTTACAGTAAGTACGCTCTGGTTCCACCATGTTCAGAGGCTTTTCCACAGCTCCTATTTTGCCATGTGAATTATTTCCTTCTCAAATAACAACATTTTAAATACTTTCATATAGAGTATGAGTAACTTCAGCAAGAAGAATTTAGTAAGTAGTTATGAAACTATCAACTGAAACAAGTTAATGTAAAACACAACTAGGATCCTGGTAAGACTTCAGATGAGCCTTTTCTATGGAACAATAAACAAAAACGCAGTGATCATAAAAGGAAATTCAGGATCAAGGACAGAAACAGGTAACTGACAGAACAGTGAGACTCCAAAGTGTGTAACAAGTAGCCGACTGTCTTTCAGCCAGAGGCTGTAAATGGCACCACGACATTAAGCCTTGACTTCTCCAGGCTTCATACAAGTCGGTTACAGAAACAAAGCTTATATGGCTGATCCTGCATCTCCCATTTAGTCCATCCTAACTTTCACACATCAGCAGTAATCTCTTAAAAATATTGGCCTGAGTTTATACCCTAAAAATTCTAATTAACACAGACCCGAACCACTGCATTTCACTGAAACTTACAAACAAAATCCCTGGCTATTTTCTATGCTATCACCTGGTCCCAGCTCCCTCAGCCAGCATTCCGACACACCTGCCACACACCCAACACTGCTGCAAAGGGCTCAGGCAGGTGGTGCAGGGACAGTTGACTGCTTTGTCAGAAACATCTCTAAGAACAGTTTTAAATCTGTAAATGCATCTGCTACAGATGCTCTGCTTATGTTGTCTGTGTGTCTGGAGTCAAATAGGTGGTAAAGGGTTTTCATCTATAAAGAAGACATGGGGAAAATTTTCAGCACTACCTATTGTGATTTGGAAGGCTGAATCTTGCTATGTCTAAATCATTTAGATATATATAAAAAAAAAAAAAAAAAGAGATGCTCATGGCCTTTAATCTATTAGAAGTAACTACAAGGTATTACCCTAAAATCTATGCACAAACATCACTTGTCAATAGTACTTTAAGAAGAAAAAAGGTGCCATTTTTACTAGTTGGACTTGGAGAGAATTTCCCATCTCACTGTAGCATGGTTGCAAAGCTTCTCAGCATGTTCCATGACAATGGATTTGCAAAGCAAGAACCAAGCAGATTATTTGATTCAGCATCTACTCAAGTGGCCAATTCTTTCAACAATCAATACTAATCAACAAGCTGAAGCCTTGTAAGAAAAATCAGACAGCATTTGAATCCTTCCTGCTGCAGCGAGCCAGTGTATGAGGTTTTGTGGTCCAACACAGACCTGTTCAGAATTTTTTTAAAATCAGTTTTATCTGGTTCTTAAAATCCACTCTATTTTTCTTTCAAAATGCCGAAACACAAAGCTCATCTTTGCAATGAAATGATAAGAAAAATACATATGTACAAACAACTTGGGTCTAATATCATGTAGCCATTACTTTACACTTCAGCTCTGCATAAATACCTTAACACAGATGTAGAGGAGAGGGATTCAAATAAGAGCAATACATTTTAAAGCAAAGCACATACACTTCTGAGATTATTAACATGAAAAATTTTACTTTTTCCGATTATTCTCATTTTTGGGGTAAGTTCAGAGATTCTATGAATTACATAGCTCTGACACTCTACTTTGGGAAAATGGAGTAACAGAACTTCATTAAGACCTTACAAAAAACCTCACCTTTGGTGTCCATAGGGAAACAAGCAAACAAACAAAAAAACCCCAAACATAAAAAGCCAAAACCAAAACACACCACAAAAAGGAAAAATGACCCAATACAATCAAAAACCCACAGAAAAAAAAATTTGTTAGGTTTTTAACTGGCCTTTTTGTTCAGTTAAAGCTCACGTCTCGTTCATGCATTTATACTCTTTGGTATCGTACTGGAAAAGGTACCTTGAGACCATCAAGCAGACCAGAGGGCCTTCAGCATCTGTTAAAACAATAACATTCAGTCCATGTTTTAACAATGCTGTGAGCCCTCACTCATCTGTCTTTTAGAAGAAGAAAGTGGACAAATATGGTTTGTTCTCCAAATCCTATTGCAAGCACTAAGTCATTCTTGGCATAGCTGTACAAGAATGACCAAACCCATATTCAAAGAGAATAAATTAGCAGCAAGCCACACAGACTAGGTGGAAGGAGAGAGCCAGGCATACAGCATTTCCACGAATGTTGCATACTTTGATGATAGGGTAGAAAGGGGATGATGCAACAATTCAGTAGACCAGAAAGGTCTGTCAGTACTTATCAGAGGACAGCTCGTTTGGATAACAGGAAGCATATGACTTCAGGCTGTAGGAGTAGCCAGATACAGAAGGAAGAGTACTAGGCTTTGGGATTCCCAGAAAATAATCGAAGGAAAAGGGTGATCTGCTGCAGCAGACAGCTCTGCAGCACTAAGTCTGGGAAAGAGGAACAGCTGGGCAAATCTGAAACAAAAATACCAAATTTCATAGAAATTTACCTTCAGATCCAGCAAGTCTGACAGTTACAAAACTAGGGTTTTTGTTTGTTTATTTTAAATAAAGCTTAAGAGCAAGTCAGACATATATTTAAGTTATTGTGGCAACTACACAAGCAGCTGTTAAATCCTCTATGCTGAGCCACTGATAATCATAGAATCATAGAATGGTTTAGGTTGGAAGGGACCTCAAAGATCATCCAGTTCCAACCCCCTGCCATAGGCAGGGACATCGCCCACTAGAACAGGTCACTCAAGGCCTCATCCAACCTGGCCTTGAACACCTCCAAGGCGGGAGCAGCCACAACCTCCCTGGGCAACCCACTCCAGTGTCTTGCCATCCTCACTGGAAAGAACTTCTTTCTAACATCCCATTTAAATCTCCCCTCTTCCAGTTTAAACCCATTCCGCCTCATCCTGTCATTACAAGACCTTGTGAACAGTCCCTCCCCAGCCCTCCTGTAGGCCCCTTTCAGATACTGGAAGGCTACTAATAAGGTCCCCTTGAAGCCTTCTCTTCTCCAGGCTGAAGAGCCCCAACTCTCTCAGCCTGTCCTCATAGCAGAGGTGCTTCAGCTCTCTGAGCATCTTCATGGCCCTCCTCTGCACTCACTCAAACAATCCCATGTCCTTCTTGTGGTGGAGGCTCCACAACTGCACACAGTACTCCAGGTGGTGTTTCATGAGAGGAGAGTAGAGGGGCACAATCCCCTCCTTTGCCCTGCTGGCCATGCTACTCTTAATCTAGCCCAGGACACAGTTGCTGTCTGAGCCACGTGTGCACACTGTTGGCTCATGTTGAGCTTTTCATCAACCCAGACCCCCAGGTCCTTTTCCTCAGGGCTGCTCTCCAGACATTTGCCACCCAGCCTGGATTTGTGCTTGAGATTGCGCCAACCCAGGTGCAGGACCTTACACTTGGCCTTGTTGAATGTCATGAGGTTGGCCTGGGCCCACCTCTCCAGCCTGTCCAGGTCCCTCTGGATGGCATCCCTCCCCTCCAGCAAGTCAACTGTGCCACACAGCTTGGTGTCATCTGCAAACTTGCTGAGGCTGTACTCTGTCCATGTCACTGACAAAGATGTTAAACAGCACTGGTCCCAACACTGACCCCTGAGGGACGCCACTTGTCACTGGCCTTCAGATGGTCATTGTGTCACTGATCACCTCTCTTTGTGTGCGACCATCCAGCCAATTCCTTATCCAGTGAGTTGTCCACCCATCAATTCCATGTTTTTTGAGTTTGGTGACCAAGATGTCATGTGGGACAGAGTCAAAGGCCTTACTCAGGTCCAGGTAGATGACATCAGTTGCCCTTCCCTTGTCCACTGCTGCTGTGACTTCAGCATAGAAATCCACCAAATTTGTCAGGCATGATTTGCCCTTGGTGAAGCCATGCTAGCTACCATCAGACACCTCTGCTTTGTTTTCCATCTGCCTCAGCAGAGCCTTCAGGAGGATCTGCTCCATGATCTTGCCAGGCACAGAGATGAGAGTGACTGGTCTGTAGGTACCGGGTCCACTCTCTGTAGGCTTTCTTCTGGTGTCTAAGTGTGTCCAGGAGCTCTCCATTCATCCATGCAGGCCTCCTGGTGTTCTTATGTGCCTTCCTCTTTTTCGGGATGCATTGCTCCTGGGCTTGGAGGAGCTGATCCTTAAGCATTGACCAGCTTTCCTGAGTCCCCCTTCTTTCCAGAGTTTTTTTCCCTGCCAAGGAGATTCCTGAAGAGATTGAGGTCTGCTCTTCTGAAATCCAGAGCAGTGAGTTTGCTGTGCACCTGCCTTGATGCTTTGAGGATCTTAAACTCTATCATTTCATGGTCGCTGCATCTTTGTTGGTGAGGACTAGGTCCAGCATAGCACCATTTCTTGTGGGTTTCTCTACGACTTTAAACAGGAAGTTATCATCAGTGCATTCCAGGAACCTCTTAGATTGCTGGTGCTGTGCTGTGTTGTCCTTCCAACAGATGTCAGGCTGGTTGACGTCCCCCATGAGGACCAGGGCCTGTGAGCGTGAAGCTTCTCCTATTTGTTTGTAAAGGGCTTCATCTGCTTTGCCTTCCTGATCAGGAGGTCTGTAACAGACTCCTACTATGATGTCCTCTTCCCGTGCCTTCCCTTTAACCTTTACTCATATGCTCTCTGTTTTGGTGTTGGACATCCCCAGGTTGAGCTCCATGGATTCCAGTTTATCATTGATGCAGAGGGCAACACCCCTCCCCATCTCCCCTGCCTGTCCCTCCTGAGGAGTCTATAATCATCTGTATCCCTACACTCCAATCATGAAATCTATCCCACCACATCTCAGTGATGCCAATGATATCATAACCCTGTACACTTGCACATATTTGTAATTCTTCCTGTTCCTCATGCTCCTTGCATTAGTGTAGAGGCATTTCAGTTGTGCCTCTATTGGAGCTGACTTGCTGACTTTCCTTTATCCTGTTCTTTAAGCATGCTTTTCTCAGTCTGTATTTGGACCTGTCCATGCTCAGACACCTCTGTAACTACCAGCCTATCTCTACCCCTCATGTGATTACTACCACGTGGATTACCACTTGATGCTTCCTTGACGGCAGCTATTACTTGAAGTGAATATGGCTCATCTTGGCTGAACTTCGACTGCATTATTCTGTCCCCAGGATGCTTCTGGGCAGCAGGTTGAGAACCCTTACTAATCCCCCATTGCTCCCACACTGATCTGTCCTCCCATACCTCCCCACACAGAAGCCTGATTATTTTGTCCCCCTCCCCCTTCACATGTCATTTAAAGTCCTGTCAACTAGCCCTGCTAATTCCTCTGCAAAGACCCTCTTCTCCCTTCGAGACAGGTGTCTCCTGTTTGGTATCACCAACCCTGGTGCTGTATAGGTCATCCTGTTATCAAAAACCCCAAATTTATGGCAGTGACAACATCCACGGAGCCACGTATTAAAAGACTGCATTCAGCTGCTTATTCCAGTGTCTCTGCCATCGGAATAATGCATGAAAAGATGATTCATGCCCCTGAGTCCCATATCACTTGTCTCAAGGCCATGAAGTATTTATTTTTCTGGGACCACTAGTCATTATTATTTCCCCTCCTCCTACATGGAAGACCAATAATGGGCAGTAGTCCGTACAGTGGACTAGGTTAGGAATTTTCTTAACAACATCCCTAACCCAGGCTCCAGGTAGGCAGCACACCTTCCCACGAGAGGGGTCAGCCCAACATATCAGTCCCTCTCTTCCTCTCAGAATTGAACTGCCTACAACTATCACTCTTATTTTTAAAGTTTGTTTCACTAGTCTTAATTCTTGGAGGAGGCTGAGACACCCTGAGCAACGGAGCACATGGACTTTCCCCTCCATCCTCCTCTGCCTGATCCTCAGTTTCCAGTGCCCTGTATCAGCAATGCAAGGGCAGCTGGTAAGACCGAGAAAATTGGGGAGATTGGGAGTGGGCTCTCCTGCACCTGTGGAGGGGACGGGGCGGGGAAGGGATGGGGTGGGGGTTACCTGCCTCCACTCCCCCTCATCTCCTGGGTCTCCTCCTTTACCCGTTTTAGCAGGAGAATGAGAGGAAACTGAATCCTCTGCTACCTGTGCAGTCCTTACCTGCTAACCCTCACTCAGGGGTGGTATAGTCTGGCTCCACGGGTCAATTTCCCTTTCACAATCCCATATAGATCTTAGTCTCTTGACTTCCTCCTACTAACATAATCGCTGCTCAATTCTGTGCCTTATTCTTCATCTGCCAAACCATACAGAAATCATTCCTAGCAGACAAGTTATTCCTTTTTAAGCCTACAAACGAGTTAACATAAATGCATATACGTTTTAGATATATCCATGCTTTTAAAAGTTTAATATATAGCTATACTTTGTACATATTTATATACACTTTCCATTTACATTAAGTCACACTTTTTTATGCAGAAAAAGAGCTCAATATTTTAGAAACTAACAAGTCTACAGTTTTTGCACTGGGCAATGATGATTAAAACCTGAATATTTCATAGTGGTGAATATGAGTACCAAGTCTCTAGGGACCAAAGGAATTTGAGTTGGCATAAACAAATGTTTCCCAATCTTCTGACACTTCTGTAATGAGTTATATTTCAGTCCTGCCAATCATTTCTCAGAAGGTAGATACACTCTCCAGCTTTCTAGCTGTATTCACCACTCTCAAGTGCTGGGAAGGCTGTGCTTGCTTCCACATGTGAAACTGCTGCCATCTCACAACAGGAGCCCACCTGCAATTTCGATCTTTTGCCAAAGCCATCCATGCACTTCCTCAGCATTTTCCTGACCCAAGTCTGTGCAGAGCCAAGGGAGAAGCCTCAATTGACAGAGCCCATTCTCCTGTCAGCTTTTATCTTTTTAAATCACCAAATAAAACAGATTCTAGATTAGCAAAGATGGTAAAAGAATGCAAGCAAAGATCTGTATCCCACATTTAAACTGGCTGCCCTCTAGATGCTGATAGCAAGCCCTTTCATGCCAGCAGCTCTGCCACCGAGTCTCTGGAACCCTTCTGATCTCAAACGTTAACACATTCCCCTGCTGATACAAGTTCAACCACAGGAAGAGAGGAAACAAGTTGCTATGTACAGATTAGTCGATGAGCAGCAGGTAATGAATGGAGCTGTGTCAAATTATGGTAACAACTTTTTTGGAAGGTGCTTACCATGCAAATTTCAACCAAAACTCGGGCAAAAAAATACTTCCAAGAACTTGCCTGAATGGCACCAGAACCTTCTGGCCAAAACTAGGCATAGTTTTGCCTAGGGCATTCAAACAAGTACACCTGCAGATAATTAAAGGAACAGGAAGTTAACCTGCAGACTATTTAACTCACCTTTTTTCTCCCAAAACTGAGATGGCAGTGTAAATCTACTGTATATTGATTTATTACCCCACAGTTAATGAGGACATTAGAACTTCTGTTCTTACATAAAATCATAGAATTGTCAGGATCATGTAGTCCCAACATCACAGAATCACAGAATTAAGTAGGTTGGAGCAGACCTCTAGGATCATCTAGTCCAACCTATCACCTAACTTCATCTAATTAACTAAACCATGGCACTAAGTGCCTCATCCAGCCTCCTTTTAAACACCTCCAGGGATGGTGACTCCACCACCTCCCCAGGCAGCCTGTTCCAAAGAGCAATCACTCTTTCTGTGAAGAGCTTCTAACATCCAGCCTAAACCTGTCCTGGCACACAGCTTGAGACTGTGTCCTCTTGTTCTGTCACTCGGTGCTTGAAAGAAGAGACCAAGCCCTGCCTGGCTACAACCTCTTTTCAGGTAGCTGTAGGGAGCAATAAAGTCTTCCCTGAGCCTACTCTCTTCTCCAGGCTGAACAACCCAAGCTCCCTCAGCTGTTCCTCATAGGGCTGTGCTCCAGCCCTCTCACCACCCTTGTTGCCCTTCTCTGGACATGTTTGAGCATATCAACATCTTTCTTAAATTGAGGGGCCCAGAACTGGACACAATACTCAAGGTGTGGCCTAACTAGTGCTGAGTGCAGGGGCAGAATGACTTCCCTGGTCCTGATGGCCACACCATTCCTGATACAGGCCAGGATACCATTGGTCTTCTTGGCCACCTAGGCACACTGCTGGCTCATGGTCACTTACTCTCAACCAGTACTCCCAGGTCCCTCTATGCCTGGCTGCTCTCCAGCCACTCTGTCCCCAGCCTGTAACACTGCATGAGGTTGTTGTGGCCAAAGGGTAGAACGCTACACTTAGCCTTGTTAAAACTCATGGCATTGGACTGTGCCCATCTGTCCAGCCTGTCCCTCTGCAGAGCCCTCCTACCCTCCAACAGATAGACACATTCTCCCAACTTGGTGTCAACTGCAAACTTACTGATGGTGGACTCAATCCCCTCATCCAGATCATCAGTGAAGATACTAATCAGGACTGGGCTCAGCACTGATCCCTGGCACTACTGACTGGCAGCCAAGTGCATGTGGCTCCATTCTCCAGCACTCTCTTGGCCTGGCCCTCCAGCCAGTTCTTAGCCCAGCACAGAGCGCCCCTGTCCAAGCCCTGGGCGGTCAGCTTGGTCAGGAGTTTGCTATGGCAGACAGCTTCAAAGGCCTTGCTGAAGTTGAGGTAGACTACATCCACAACCTTCCCCACATTCCCTAGGTGGGTTGCCTATTTACAAAAAGTGATCAAGTCGGTCAAGCAGGACCTGAATGAATAGTGTAAACACACATTTTGCTGATACTTACTTCTGATTTTTTAAATTATTTTTAAAAAATCTCTCTAGTTTTAAGTCTCTGGTTGTAGCAGAACACATATACTTCTATCTTATATTACCTTATTTAGAAGAGCATCAAAATTGGTGAAATGAGACACTACTTTCAGCTCATATCCTCACTCCTATTACCATCAGCAAATTTGTATTACTCAATTCCTGTTGAGCTTTCTGTGGTTTAGCTTTGTATTTGGCCATTTCTTAAGCACAAAATCCAAGGTTCAAACTCTAGGTCAAAGAACAGTGATGAAAAGCACAGAAGTGCACTGATTTGGTTAAGATGTGACAGGTGTCACCACATTACAAATACGGTGATTCCATGTGTATATACATCCTACTATGATGCCTCCATTGGCTGCAATTAAAACAAACAAACAAACAAAAAAGATCTTTTTCACTCATTCTGTCACCACCAATGTCAGTCTGTACAGTCATTATATGGACCAGAGGAGTTCCCAGCAATTTACGTTTTGTTCATGCACACAGTAACAAAAGAAATGGAAAACTGCAATGGAAATTGCTAGAGGTAATAACCTAGTAATAGAAAGTCAACAGTATTTTTCCACTGTCAGCTCCCAGCACCTCAAAAGCTAACAGCTGTCCATGAATCCATCAGTCTTAAGGCCTCACAAGCTATCTCTACTCCTTGCAACTGGCTGCACACATGGAGTAGGCATCAGCATCTCTCTGAAGGATTCACATCTCTAAAGCAGTTTTCAATCCCCTAGGAGAAATGGTTTTGCTCCAGCTTTTTTTTATTATTTTAAACCCAAATACAGGACTGTTTCCTTGACCAAAATTTCAGAAGTTGAAACTTCAGCAACATCTTGGGAGAAAGCCTCAAACACCTAAATAAATCAAAACCACACAGAGCTTGTATCCAACAGAGCTCTGTTGTCTGTTTCCCAGCTTCTATCTATCCAGCAAATTGCAACCAATTAAGTCTTTTGCAAGGAAAGTTTTTGTTTACAGCAATGCTGATGAAAAACAAAAGAAAATCTAAGAGTCATTACTCCAAATGTATTAAAATAATTAGTTCATCCACAAACACCACTGGAAATCGCCTTGGGTTCCTCCAAGGCCTTTAGTTTTGTTATTATATGTAATTACAGTAATCAAGAGTTCCTAACCAGATTCTGCAACCATTAGGTTGGTTAAAAAAGAGAAGATTTAAGGAATTGTATTCTTTCTCACAACTCCTATTTCACACTTAAAATACCAAAACTGATTTCACAATCACACTTTTAAAAATAAATTTTTTAATGTTGACAATTAATAGACTGTGTGTTCATTCTAGGATGTTTCCAACCTAAAAGCGTCACATATGTTAAAAAAAAAAAAAAAAGCCAAGTTCACAACTCTTAACACAGCATCTTACTGCAAGAAAGCTAAAGCCAAAGCACAGCATCTATATAGAAGCTAAAATTCATAGCTGCACATCCATAAAGATAAGCAAAGTAAGTTTTGCTCAGCAGGCAGAAGGTAACTGGGCTAGCAACCCTATAAAAATAACTTCAGAATTCAAAATTTTTTAAACTTGAAGCTTTTATGACGTTTTCCCAAGTCTAAGAGATTTTGCCTTTAAATGATTAAGATTTTACATTCTTGAGAAAAACTTTAATGAAAAATACAATTTAACAATTGATGATGCAAAGAACCTTTACTTTCCTTGCAAGGAAACTGTGATGACATTGTTGAATATACAGGCACTCAAATTAACATATCAGATCACAAGCAAAATCCCTGCTATAATGGAGCAAATAATATTTTTGACAACGACTTCACTAGAACCCAGACTGCAAGTTTTGGCAGCACCAGATCAACAGTTTTCAGGGCCCTGGCTTTTTGTTTTGTTTTCTTATACTACTCATTTAAAGTGCAAGTAAGATGCTGTGATATTCATGACTTCAAAAAAACCCACAAACTGTTAGTTCTAACAATGAAAATGTTCATCTAATGGTCAAATCTGAAAATACTTTCTGAAATGTCTAATGACAACTCTGTGTGAACTACAATTGATGGGTCAGACTATAATTTTATAAAGGCTTTAATACAGAGTATTCTAAAATCCATCAAGCGACTGCACCTTTCTTGAAGAGTCTTCATCTGAAAGGGAGGCACAGGAAAGGTGCAGAGACCTAATCACCATGATGTGCAACAGCCACCCCAGAGGCCAGTAGTGGAACCAAGAACACACCTTATTGTCCTGCCTACACTGCTTCACTTCATATTGCACTCATCTGTGCAATGTTAGCTATACCATACATATTAATGGCTGTCAGTGCTGTATTTTATATTCTCCCAGACAGAACGGAATCACCTCTTGGATGTAAACACATCATTCTGGTGCACATAACCCACATTCCAGGTAACCTTTACTGCTTTTCATATTTTCCTGAAAGCAGGCTCTCAGATAACCACAACTGAATCAATCCAGGGAGAAGTGCAGAAAACAGTGACAGCATATCTTGCAGAAACAAGAAGGGTGCTCCAGGGTAAAACTCATTTTGTACTACCTGTGTGCTCTCCACACACTTTTTAATACAGACCTACATCCCTACCCTACACTCAAGAAAGCACTGCAGTATATTAAAAGAACATATTTTTCAAAAGACCGTTTTAAAGCTTGCTCAGAAACATCCACAAATGTTATCTTCCCACACTGTAACACCAATAAACCGGTCGAGTGTTCAAAAAAAAAAAAAAAAAAAAAAAAAAAAAAAAAAAACTTATTTAAATAGGCCTACGTACTGCTTCAGACAACTCTGGATTTAAAAACAAAAAAAGTGTTTTGCCACATTGGTATTCCCTGAAATTAAGGAATAGCTGCAGAATTCAGCATTCACTGGAAAGCTTAGCTGGGTGGATCAATACCTAAAGGATTATAGATGTTAACTCAAAGAAACAAAAAAAAACTTTAACAAACAAAAAACACCCACACTGCCAATATTTTTCACTACAAGTAGCATCTATAAGTAGACCACCTAACTCCAGTTCTTGACTTTCTGCCTGAGACCTTTTGCTGTATGTTTCTCTCCTAAAAAATTATCTCAGAAGGTTAAAATAAGCTTGACAATAATTGTCAGTTGGCATTTATCTGCACAACAAACTCAGTTACAAGCCATCAATATTTATTAGATATAAATCTCAAGCCCTCTTGCAAGTTACAAGTTATATAAATTAATCTTGTTCAAGATACTCATCAACATATTTTCTAACTTGAACATCATTAAAACAGCATTCACCAAGTACCCCTTGTCATACTGAGCAGATGTTTGCACTTAGCTTTTTGCACCTTAATCTTACATTTGGCTAAGCTAACAAAATTAATATTCTAGCCTCCTTTTTGTTCTCATACTTAAGCTCCAAGGCAAAACGGTGTCAAGATAAAAAATGTAAATAACAATTTATTAATAACACATAGGACTTGAATGGATCAGAGGAAAATAAAGCATCTGCAGTGTAAAACACACTGAAGCCTTTTTAAAACTGAGGAGGGTAAAAAATGTTGGAAAGACCCTTCAATTACAATTTAAACCTTTGGATCTTCCAAAGAAAAGCTGTGCAAATATTTGAAAAAAAGTATAGCAAGTGATATCTTTAGAAAGAAAGAATAGATTTGTATGGTGCTCTTTAAAACTTCAGTATTGAACTGTACAGTGATCTCATATTTTCATCAGTAATTAGATCACCAAAAGAAGAATGCAGAGATACAGACCACACTCCCTGGCTTCCCTTAAGCCCAGAACAAGGCAGCATGATGCCATAGATTTACAGAATGGTTTGGCTTGAAACAGACCTTAAAGATCATCCTAGTTCCAAGCCCCCTGCATAGTCAGGGGATGCCTTCTACAAGACCTGGTTCTCAAGGCCTCGCTCAACCTGGTCTTGAAAAATTTGTCAGTTGGTTAGAGCCTCCAAAGTATCTCTGGGCAACCTGTGTCAGTGCCTCATTACCTTCCTGAGCAAAAAAAATTTCCTACTGCCTGATCTAAGCTAGCTTTTTCCATTTTGAAGTCGTTATCCCTCATCCTATCATTACTGTTGTAAAAAGTCCCTCTCCAGCTATCCTGATGGCCTCCTTCAAATACAGGAAGGCCACTGTAAGACATCTCTGGAGCCTTCTCTTCTTCACACTGAACCCCAGTTCTCTCACTTTGTCTTTACACAAGTACTCCAGCACCTCTGATCATATTCATGGCCCTCTTCTGGACCTGCTCCAACAGTTTGATGTCCTTCATACTGAGGATTCCAGAGTTGGACACAGCATTCCAGGTGGGGTCTCACAAGAGCAGAGCTCTGCTCAGAGGGAGAATCACACACAGGGAATTAAATAGGTTGGAGCAGACCTCTAGGATCATCTAGTCCAACCTATCACCTAACTTCATCTAATTAACTAAACCATGGCACTAAGTGCCTCATCCAGCCTCCTTTTAAACACCTCCAGGGATGGTGACTCCACCACCTCCCCAGGCAGCCTGTTCCAAAGAGCAATCACTCTTTCTGTGAAGAGCTTCTAACATCCAGCCTAAACCTGTCCTGGCACACAGCTTGAGACTGTGTCCTCTTGTTCTGTCACTCAGTGCTTGAAAGAAGAGACCAAGCCCTGCCTGGCTACAACCTCTTTTCAGGTAGCTGTAGGGAGCAATAAAGTCTTCCCTGAGCCTACTCTCTTCTCCAGGCTGAACAACCCAAGCTCCCTCAGCTGTTCCCACAGCATAGGGCTATGTCCCACAGCATAGGGCTGTGCTCCAGCCCTCTCACCACCCTTGTTGCCCTTCTCTGGACACGTTTGAGCATATCAACATCTTTTTTAAATTGAGGGGCCCAGAACTGGACACAGTACTCAAGGTGTGGCCTAACTAGTGCTGAGTGCAGGGGCAGAATGACTTCCCTGGTCCTGATGGCCACACCATTCCTGATACAGGCCAGGATACCATTGGTCTTCTTGGCCACCTGGGCACACTGCTGGCTCATGGTCACTTCCTCTCAACCAGTACCCCAGCCCCCCAGGCTGTTCTCCAGCCACTCTGTTCCCAGCCTGTAACACTGCACGGGGTTGTTGTGGCCAAAGGGTAGAACGCTACACTTAGCCTTGCTAAAACTCATGGCATCGGACTGTGCCCATCTGTCCAGCCTGTCCCTCTGCAGAGCCCTCCTACCCTCCAACAGATAGACACACGCTCCCAACTTGGTGTCAACTGCAAACTTACTGATGGTGGACTCCCTCCCCTCCTCCAGATCATCAGTGAAGATATTAATCAGGACTGGGCTCAGGACTGGCTCGACTCTGAAGGCTGTCGAGGTCCCTCTGGATGGTACCCCTTCCCTCCACCAAGTTGACCATGCCACACAGATTGGTGTCATTTGCAAACTTGCTGAGAGTACTTTCCTGCTAAAATCCTTATGCCACTAAAGATACTCATATACCAACCCCTGTTAGGATGTACAGACACTGCAATAAAAGCAAGGCAGCAGAACACCTGAGGGATTTTGGAGTTTCATTCAGCAGCTGATGACATTTAAGCATATGGTCAATGTAAGCCCTTTTCTCAATAGGGACAAAATTAGCACGTGCTTGATTGAACTTGAGCTCTAACAGACTTAAACTTTTACTCAAAACTGTTTGACTTAATAGTCACACAAACTAGATTTCAATACACTCCATCTCTTTCTACCTACTCAGTTTTTAGAGTAAGCAAAACAGCTTCTCCTGTCTTTTTATATGTAACCATCAACATTCAACAACTTCCCCTGCTGAGTTAATGTAAAAATGTTTTCAAAGAAATTCACACACCCCCTAGACTTTCAGATACTGAGGATTTATCTCCAAGCATATGGCTCGAAGGCAGCAACACTCAATTCATTCTTCCCACCCAACACAAAGGCTGTAATTTGTGAGAAGTTCCTTCCACAGAACACAAATTCAAACAAGTAAATTATTCTAAGCAGTTTTAAAAGAAGCTAGGTAAACTTTACTGGTGTAATAATCACAATAAACCTTACAGAAGAAATAAATGCTAAGTCTCACCCAGTATATTTTCTGACAACTGACTGCAATACCCTTAATGCCCTCCTCCAAAACATTTGGAAATACAATACGGATACATGCACATACAGGCTCTTTTTAAACACTGTATATGGAAGCATGCAGTGACTGGATGGCAATACTATCATTTTGCAGTGCCAGTAAGCTTAGTAAAACAATTTAGACACCTAAGTTTTATAGTCTTCTTCTCAAGAATGATCATTTAGCAGCATTTCTCATCACTGAAACACCCAGAGAAGACTAAATCTAGGTTACAAGAACAATGATTAAGATATGTATTTTCAAAAGAGAAGGAAGACAAAGGCAATTTCCTATTATTCCAGTAACTTCTCTAAGAAAATAGAAGTTTTAAAAGCTCTGTCCTTTTGCTTTTTTACTACTTTGTCTTTCTATCTCAAAAAGATAAGAGAATCAGTTCTAGTTCAAGGCTAATTCAGTCTCTAATTAGTTTGGAAACTTAATGGCCTTGATTCTGTGTGTTAAAACTGATTTTTATTGTATCTCATACTTCATGGATGTATCATGTTGTTGCTAATCTGGATCAAAACACCTAAAAAAAATGTTATTGCAAGTATTATGGGGGTAAGAGATTTCAAATATCAGATCATCTTGTGACAATGCACCCAAGAGCAAATAGATGGATACAGAAGAGCTGAGTCAGCTCAATAGACAGAAGCCTTCTTCCCAAAAGAGAAGTCCTTTCATTGTTCTGCACATAGGCTGGTGTTTAACCTTAGAAAAGGAGATAAATATGTTTAATAGTTTTTTTCTTAAATGCCGCACTCAAGAACTACACAAACAGAACACAGATCCTCTTCACTCTTACACCTGGTTTCTAATCAACTGCAGTTTATGGAATGACACAGGTAGATTAAGAGACCATCAGACAGATGTCCTATTGGAGCGAGTTTGGTTTTCTTGACATTTCAGCCATTGCAGCTGCCTCACTGGCTGAGAACACATTCAAGCCAATGAGATGCAAAACTTTATACTCACATATAGTCTCAGCTTCTATCATCAGCAACTATATGAAAAGCAGCTTCAAATTTGCTGTAGTCTGAGCAATTAATTGGATACATTTTAAGATGTAAGGATGTTCTCAACTGATTGGTATTATCTCAGTGTAGCAGTGGGTCAGTGCACAGGCAAGCCACTTTGCCTCCGAAGAAAAGTTTCTTTCCAAGATGTGACTGGTGTAAGACAGATGAACAGCCACATGTTCATCAGTCCCATTACAAAATCACCAAAAGGCTTGGCACCATGTGCGGTATTTCCAGGAAATATGCCAGACATATTAATATGGACAGAAGTACCCAGATGAAGGAACACAGGCCAAGGCAATAGAGATACAAGCTCTGCATCACTTCTCATTAGACCTATCTCAAAGGGATTATGTTTGTCCCATTCCTCCTATCACACAGTAAGAAACCAAAACTTGTATATAATCATTAAAACTGAGGGTTGAAACCTATGCTCCCGTTTGCTGCTCTGCCCCAGCAAACCTTGAATCTCCTGAAAATATTCACTTCAAGTACTGTCCTGTTAAGAAATTTGACTGACACAAATTATTGCACCGTGCTGAAGCATAAACTTCACATGCTTTGGGTCTAAAACTCTATAGCAGAGTGCATACAGGGAACTGAATGGTTCCACAAACTTCCACGAAACGAAAAGTAAGAGTTCAGGTACATGCATTCAATATAAGCTGAATTTGTTATTATGACCTGGACTCCATGGTTTCTTTCACATAACACTCAGCCAGCTGTAGAGTTTTATAAGGTGCCAGAGGAATGCATTTCCTGTTATCCAAAACACATCACTTCTGGAGCACATATGAATGACAGTTTGTGTCAAGTTTCTACAATAAACTAAGAGAGCTGTCAAGTTAGATGGCATATTAGTTTGTCACTGGTAACAGCCAAAGCTGTGTGAGCAGATTAGACAATGCTACATAATTTAATAATTGTATCATCTATTGTACTTGACATTACCAGCTATTCCTTGTGATTTCATCTGCCTGTGAGACTATGTGCCAGATGCAGAGCCTTTTCAGTAAAACGAATATTGTCTAACCATACACAAATACCACTGTTCAACCCATAAAAGGCAAGTTTAGCTTTCTACACCCCCCTCCAGAAAAAACAAAAAAAAACAAAAAAACCCCACCAAAAACCACAACACCCCCAACTTTGGAAACTAGCATACACAGCTAGTTCAAAGCAGTTCTTAAAAAGGGCTAACGTACAATAAGATCTATTTAGGCAATTCTACTCACATTAAAATATAAAATGTGCACTTACGCGTTTAATCAAATTTACAGAAGCAAAACCTTAAATGTTGATAGTCTGCAAGGAATGATGTATAGAAAGAAAATGAAAGATAAGAGATAAAGAAAAATGAGGAAGAATTTAAAGGCACACCATACTAAATATACACACATCTATATGTGTCCAATTTCCGTAAATTAAGAAAAAAAGATAATTATCAATGAGTAGAAAATGGGAGTCAACTACATCTAAAGCAGCAATGGTATCTAAAAATCGAGTAGCAAATCAGCCACATGCATGTATTTGCAAGAAAAGTTTAGTATTGCATTGCAGTTTTCTTTCTAAAGAAAATTTTTCTTTTAGAGCTTCAAGGAAAGCGAGAACAGATGAGAAGCAAACAGACAGGTTTAGGGCCACAGAAGGAGTTAAAGACACACCAGAATTAAAATCTTCCCTGGAAATTTGCTCTGATTCTTGTACACTTAGCCTGTAATCAAGGTAAAAAAACAATTTTATTTGCCAAGTATCACTGCTTTCATAGTCAGGGAAAAAAATAAAACTAACTTTAAAAAATCTTGTTCATAGGACTGTGGAGGTTGTTTTGTGGTCCATGGACCACAATCCTTCAATTTACACTACTGTGGGGTTCTTAGCACCAATATGAACTGTAAATTCCTGCAACATATAAATTACAACATCATTTGAGTCACTCAACTCCCAACTCACAGATGCACCAACTCCTGTCACCACTCAGCATCTAATCCTCTGTTCACCCTGTCCAAAACTACTAGTGTGTCCAAACATTCTTAAGTATTCACAACTTACATGAACACAACTAAGCTACACTGGGCATCAGTAGACATGTTATGTTGTCTTCTCTGCAGGTGTTCAGAACCAGCAACTTATTTTGTATAAATGCAAACAATCCCAAGACTACAGATTTTATCCCAAACTTTTCCCAGTTAACCAGAACTCAAAAAATCATTGCAGCTAAAATTTTAGGCAGCAAATCCAGGCATGTGGATAGGGTATTAGGCAGCTCTGAACTACTGAAAAAGAGATAGGTTACACTGAACAAAAATTCCTCTTTAAGTCTAATATACACCTATAAAGAAACAGCCTATGGCATTTCTTTTAACTAAACTCCTGTAATATGTTTTATGTAGGATTACATTACTAATAATTTCCATGGGATTTCAGGCATGAGAAGTACCAGTTACATTCTCCCTGGAAGAGCATGTGGAGGTACGACAAGTGAGAAATAATTAGGCTTTAGAGGTTTATGTATAAAACATTTGCACATTCACTTTATTTCACATAAAAAACACAACCAAGAAAAACATTTTCTCCCAAAGTATGCTAAGATCAAAACTCACCATCTCTGTGCAAGAGGGCATGCTCTCTCCAGCAACAGCACATCTCAAAGTGCACACATTTGTCCTATACTGTTAGCAAGGCGTTACAACTGGGAAACTACTCCAGCCAAGTCTGGCCCAGAGCCATGCAAAACCATTGCTAATGTGACAAAGTCACAAACTTATCCCTATAATGGGCAAGGGCTTCCTTTGTGTTTCTGGAGATCTCATTTTGTTGGAAGGGTGTAAAGAGAGAAAATCCTCACATTCACACTTACTGACCATGTAAACCAGTGTGGACCATCACAAAAGTTTGTTCTTCACAACATAGAAACGGATGGTGTTCAAATTCAAATGTACTTATCAGTATTCACTCTTATCAAACTAGTTTGTTTATCTTTCTTTCATGTTGCAGATATTTGTGCCACTTTCCAACTGTTTATGTAATTCTGACCTAAATCAACATTGACAGGGATTTGCAACATAACCATTTGATAATCTGAGTATCTGCTCTAGGTCTAGGACGTCTTTCAAACAGGTTAATCTAAAGATATGGAGAAATTCTGATTTACTATGCAGTTTAAAATGCAAACATGAAAAACAGAGTCAGCAGAACTGCAAAAGCCAATACCTTTCCAGTAAAGGTTTTGAGTAGGATATTCAACAATGGGCTTGCTGTATTTGTGCAAGTTCCTCAATGCCTAATTCTGCTTCCAGTTTCCATCAATTATTATCATAGATAACAAAACGCTAGCTGCATAAGTCAATCACTGCATTACATTTCTGATGTGAAGCTACTGTAACACAGAGCAATGTGTTTAAGAGTGAAATTAGCTTTTCTTTTAACCTCTGCGTCTATTAACTAAACGCTAAAAAGGTGCAGTTCTCATTTCAGCCACCACCAAAAAGCTGCAAGGAAGACCACATATGTAGTGAGCATAAGAGACAGAAGTGACAGAAATTGATAAAAACTTCATCACATGGCTGACACCCCATATATCAAAGCTCTAAATCTCATTCTCTGCTTGCCTCCAATTTCCATCAAAGCCTGCCAGCTGCACATTTATTGAGAAGTTTGTGATCTGACAGCCACTGTATTACCGACATTAATGATGCATCAGTCTCTAGAATTACTAGGGAAACAGTCCAATTGATTTTATTATTACACAGAGTTCCTCACATTTCATCTCAGGCAGCTTCCTATCGCAAATTTTAGCAATAACTAAAAACACCACACAGCTGATGCACAAAATTCTAGGGCAAAATACAGTTATCACAGCTTCATGCCACTCCATTCTGTCTCCAAGAGAGCTCCAAATTACTCAGACACCACTGTGTAACCCACGAGTTATTGGTCCACAACTAAAAAACGTTTACATATTATGGTGCAATAAACAGTGCACTGCTAATATTCACTAATTTGCTCAAGAAAATAACAGACATGACGTCTTCAGCTCCCCCCAAAAAGCAATTTTCCCAAGGTCGTATAAATCTCTACTGACATCAGTTAAGAATCATCTGGGAAGAAGGGAGAAGGCAACTTTAAAATACATTGCCATACAGACTGAAATTATTTCCACAAATACCATAAAGAAAGAATACACATTTTCTTTGCAGCAAATAGCCCACTTTGGTCTGTCCTTTTCATCCTAGGCGTTAAGAAAAAACAAACAAACAAACAACTATCACTAACTACAACAAATCAAACTTTTTTGAATCATGCATATGTATTTTAAATATTTGGTTAAGATGACATATTAGTTGGGAAAAGATCTCCATGAAATATCCAGCAACTATTCCCAGAAGTCCCCAAAATTACTATGTCTTTTTGTTTTCCCTTGCAGTGAGTCTGGCTCCACATTCTCAGGCTCTGTATCTCCCCCTCAAAAAAGCAAGAGAGAAAAATACAGTTCTTTATTTTTAATCTCTTAACTTCAACTTTTCCAAATGTCATAAACATTGTATTAACCATAGTTTACTCACTTATTATGACACACAAGGTCTGCAACATAGCGACAAGAGGAAAAATGGAAAAAAGCTCCAGGAGTAGCATGAAAAATGGAAAAACATTGCAGGAGTAGCGTGAAATAATTTCCCATTTACTACTTCTTGTTTACTTGACAACAGCAACTTAGTAACTTCGAGTTTTCTAAGAAATTAATTTCTGTCATTAAACAGATTTTCAAACTGATCAATATGAATGCTATAAACAAGAAAGTTCTGTGTCTCCTTCTACAAAAAACTCCTCCCTAACTCCATAGCAAGATCTCAAATTACATGCACCAGGGAGAAAAAAAGCTTATCATTGGCAAATACACTGAGAGTTGCAAGCTGCTTCCAGATGTGCAATACAGCCCAGATCTTGCACAAACAAGTGGCAGGAAATGCTGCTCTGTTTTCCTTTCTTGTTTTTCTGGAGTCCACTAATTTAGAGGCTTGCAACATATTCACCTTTGAGGAACATAAAGTGGGCTTTAAATGCAGGTATTCTACTCTCAAGCTCTGCTCTCCCAGGAAAGAGTGAACATACCTGGACAGAAGAATTACCTGTATTAATTACAGTCTGATCCCAGTCTGAAATATGCTCTGATTCACAAGTTTAGAGGCAAAATCCTGCTCCTGACTGCCCACCTGACACATTCCTGAGGGGCAGTTCAGCCCGCAAACACCAAGGGCAAACAAAATGTGTCCTGGTTCACCTCAGTACATCCAACAGTTCAGCAGCTCCAGAACAGGAACAGAAATGTTGGGAGGAAGGGGCACAGCAGACCAGCTCTTTTGAGCAAGAAATTGAACAGACAAGCCCAGAGCGGGAGGTTTGGTATGAGTTGGGATTTTGTTGTTGTTCTTCTTCTTGTGGGGGATTTATTTTTAAACACTACCTAGTTATCCACTCAAACGTGTAGAACTTTCACACATGCTTTTTATCTGGTACTTCATTAGCATTGCCTTTTGAGTTATCCAAACGAACAAGCAAACCGAACAGGAAAACAGAACAGGTCTGAGGAAGCCAATTTTTCCAATTATCTTTCTGATGGCAATGAGCTTAAATTTAAAATCCACAGATTGTTTAGACAACAGTCACAACCACACCTTTTTTACTTTACAGGCACTACTTACATTCATAACACATACAGTAAGAAAACCCTAAAACATCACAATCACTACTTTGCAGTACACATAGCAGACTGAATGCAGACAACTCCAACAGGGAATTCTGTAAGTTCAGAACAACTGGTTCCTATAACTTATCAGAAAATATTCAACATGCATTTACAGGTTTGTTCTTGAATCACCAAGCACAACTCTAGGCTGAATACCTGTGGGGGATGAAGGTCGCAGGTATGGGGAGAACAACAACAAAAAGCCCAACTATTTAAACTACCATCAGTTACTCCATTATTCCTTAGATCAAGAACCAAGTGACACACTGTTTATTTCCACAAACAGACGGTTCTGTTTGCTAGAAAGCTGTTTTCCAACATGCAAAATGATAACTTCTGTAGGTCGAACACTAGCAAAAGCAAGCTCATAAAAATCATTTTAAACAGGGATTTTTATCTCTCTGATACAGCTGGTATAGATGCAGGCAGTTATACACCTATTAATGTTTCAGATTATTAAAAAGACTGCTTAAGTGGAAAGTACTTAATATTCATGAAGTTCTTTCAGCATCTGATTAGGTTCTTCCCTTTCCTCTGCCTCATGCTTCATTTATTACATGTTTACCTGGGCCAAAAATGCAGTTATGAAACCACCTTCATTTTGCATTTAGCAGACATAAACCACTGTTAAACAGAAAGAGATCTCTGTCCTCTTAGAAGCTGGAAAGGAACATTAGCTTAGCAGAGAAGCATACCTAGCTTTCAACTTAAATCAACAAACACACTGACTTATTGTAAAAGCAAGTTACACTAAAGTAATCTGGTCCGATAAGCCATTATTACATATTATTATATTAATAATTAGGCTCCCGGGAACAGGCAGGAAGTACATACTAATAGAAGATAGGCCCCAGGAGACTGAATGGCCACAAGCAGCCCTGGACCCCATGTCCTCAAAGCAAGGGTTCATGACTACCACACGCAGATTATGCGATGCCAAATAAACCATACCTTACGTTAAATAAATCCGGGGTGAGGTGGGGGAGGGATGATGACAGGAAAAAAAAACTAACAATGAAGGCCATGATTTGACCAGCATGTAACACCACAGTGAACTTTATTACCATAGTTCACGTAGCTTTCTGAGCCCTTAGCAAATGCATAAATGTCCTTAAAGTATTAACTAAATTTCCTAAAAAAATCTTGTTCCATTAAAACTGCTCCTTAAATCATGCCTCAAGCAGGCCCTCAGATGACAACCACCTCATCTGTGAAAGCCGCTAAGCTAGGCTGCATCCCCCTTGGCAAATCCCTCTGTAGACCCTTCAAGGCCTTCCCCCCCGCAACGTAAAAGGTTTCAGCTCTGCCACTTCACAAGGCGAAAGGCAGGGATCTTTCGCAGGGATCTTTCGCATCTGCAGGACTCAGGCACTTCAAGCCCCCAACACCCCACAAACGCGCACCACAGCCAGCCGTGTGCAGAGCAAGACCTTGGCCAGGACAGTCTGAAAAGCCTGCTCAGGACAGCAAATGGGTACAGCTCTTTGCTCTGTTATGTCCATGGGACAAATTCTGGCCTCCACAATACAGCATTTG
Organism: Psilopogon haemacephalus; assembly: GCA_013396835.1. Classification (NCBI taxonomy): domain Eukaryota; kingdom Metazoa; phylum Chordata; class Aves; order Piciformes; family Megalaimidae; genus Psilopogon; species Psilopogon haemacephalus. Next base: position 292,668 of record VWZI01004849.1, read on the forward strand.
ATTCTTCCACATTACTTTTTTAATTACCTCCACAGCTCTCACTCTGGAAGTGGCCATGGAGAACCTCACACCCTCAGCACACTCTGCTTGGAGGGGTGTGAGGGATCCCGAGGAGCAACCAGCTTTCCCACAGATACTGCCACCCCCAATAGATGGCTCATATTCATAATGCCTCTTAAAAAATCAGCAAACTCTAAATTTGTTTATAAAAAGAGGTATCAATTTTAAGTTAACAGAAAAAAAAAAAAAAAGAAAAGTGAAGTAGCTTGAAGTTCATCTCCACAGTGGTAATAAATAAGGCCTTAGCGTGGTGCAAAGTTAACCACAATCCTGGGACTCAATCCAAGTCTCCCATGACAATAGGAAAACATTAGAACTAGAACATTCAAAATATTATTTAACTTTTAAAGTCTTAGCACAGTTCAATGTCTCCTTTGTGGAACAGTGCTTTTGAAAACGTCGGTTGCCTTCCAGAGACCATTTCCTCCTAATCAGGCCCAGCATTATTTAAATAGCAAGGAATACCAGCAAGAATAGGAATCGCCGGGCTGAGCCAGGGAGGGTGAAAGTCCTTAAAATGACTGCCGAATTTTTAAATGCCGGGAAAGGGCCTAATCCTGTATAATGATTTACAAAGTAACAATGAAAACAGATTTACTGTGACAGTCTAAGAGACAAACATAAATAAATTTACTGCTCATATGGTCACAGCCTCCCCATTATCCCCCCAAGTGGCAGACAGCACCAACAAGAAGAACCCTTCACCAATCCACCTGATAATTTTTTCCATGTATTCGGGTCTCAGTCAAATCCAAGGTTGAGGAAAAAACAACCAAGCAAACTACTTGCTTCAAAATCACATTTTTTTTTCCAAGACACCAGGTTATCGATTACAACACAGCAATTCACACATAACACTGCTTTATATAGTAATCTCAGAATTATGAAAACAAACCAAACTTATTATCCCACTCTCCACACACAAAAACAACAAAAAAACTCCCACCTTATACCAAACAGTTTTGAACTTGGTCTTATTCATTAAGTTCCCGGCTGCTGCACCACAGCTGCAGTACACAGAGGCTGAGCACCACGCCAAGTATTTGCAGACCAAGCACGCCAAACATTTCCCTGGCCATTAAGTGCAATGTGGGTCAGGAAGGCCTGGTGCTACTTATCCATTGCTTTTTTGATACACAAAAGATGCATAGCTACCTTTAAGTTTCTTCGCTGAGGGTCAGTGGAGGCAGGAGCAGGGCAGCTGTCTTATGTCTTTCCCCCTCCCATCAGGACTCTCTTTGCTTAACGGTAGCCTGCAGAGAGCAGTTCCATGGGTGCTGGGGGTGCGCTCCGCCAAAGCAAAGCCACTTTGCTTCCAGCTGCGCAGCCAAAAGCACCCAGAGCACACTGGCAAAAGAGACCAGGTGCTCTTCCTTGCCTCCACTGTACCAGGCAGCTATGTTGCCTCCACCACCATGCTCAAACCAACACAACAGACCCACCTGAAATCAGTACACGTCATGCCCTCCAGTCCCTCCCCCCACCTAGTTTCTGCATTGTGTGAACTGAATAGGGAAGCCCCCCTTGAAATGGAGGCACTCTTCCTCCCGGACGCAAGGTCTCTCTATATCAGTTTGCTGGCTGCCTCCTCGCAGCCAGTGTCTCTTTCCACAATGTGAAATTACTGAACAAACATGATGAATGCCCTCTCCCCACCAAAGCCATGCCAAAGACTGTAAGCAGGTCATTAACTGCCAAGGTCATCTTGTTTGTGAAAAAAGAAAGGAAAACATTACCATTAAGACTCTAATACAGCAAAACAGCAATGACAGCAACAAGGAAACACAATCTTAATGTTTCCTTTAACCCCTGCTTAAAAATACATTTGAAGTCATCTGATTCAGCTATATGACCTTGAAAATTACCATTCATGAAGAAAGTTTTGGGAAGATTCAGACCAATTTCATACTTGCGCCATACACGTAGCCCAACACTTTGTACAGCATCTGTTGTTAAACCTTGTCTCTTAAGCAGAAAGCAATACATTAATTCGGCATTTTGAAACTTTTCATCAGATGAGCCACGACCCCAACCACCCATCAGCTTTTAGGGGACATTACTGCATCTCTGAATAGCCTTGCGGGACGCATCTGGGTACAGTAGCAACTCCCTTGCCTGTCCCCAGCAGACTCTTCACCCCTCCCCTTCGTGCAGGGAGCATACGGATCTTTGTCCACCTAACCTTAATTACTGATTGTCCACAGACTTGTGAAATACACTAAGAAATGCCTAATGAGACACTGATGTGGCATCCAAGAGTTCCCCCTACTCGTTCCCCCAGCGGGCAGTTGCCTGAGCAGCACATGTGTGAAGGCTGTAATTTGTTTCCCAGCTCTCCAAGGAAGGAAGGAAGGAAAGTGGGAGGGTGGGTGAGAGCTGGAGTAGGCACAACATCAGCACATGGCTGGCTCGCCTATTTCCAGTTGCTTACCACAAAAAAAATATATACATACAGATACACACAAAATATGCTGAAAAAAATATAGCAGGTTTCTAGGATAACATCACTTGCTTCACATCAGGAGCTAATAAGTGAAAAACTCAGCTGCCAAGACAAAGACTGATACATGCTGAGCTTTTGAGGCCCTAAGAATTTGTAATTCCTCTGAATTGCAGGTAACCTAACACTTGTATTTTCAGAGACCTTACTTATCTAACAGTAGCACTGTGAAACTAGCTTCAGCACAAAAATTAAGTAAGTCCAGGGCAAGGATGAAGATTGCATAATTAACCCATTTTATTACTGAGATGCACAGGCACTCAGTCTAAGCAATCTGTTCAAAGTTACTTGAGAAGTCTGAAGAGGAAGAATTAGCTGAATCAGACAACCGCAGTCCCGAGTTCAGTGACCCAAAACCAAGCCTCCTGCCCTCCAACTGAACACTTAACTCTTGCCGGGGAGAGCCCGAACAACTAGACAAAAGACTCCCATGGGTCGGTAGGCCAGCTGTTACCTTGCCTGCTACTGCCAGGGAAGGTTACCCATGTAGCCACTTTTGCATTCTCTGAGTGCGTCTTGTGGCACAGGGCCTTGCAGTATTTTTAAAAGTACTTTCAATGCTTTTAAACCCTGAAACAGGCTACACACTGCAAATATTTGCACGTGATTCACTTCATGTGCAAGGTGTTCAACTAAGTTTAAAAACCTGTTTTCATGACTGACCTTAACTATGTACATTAATTTTTACAGAATTGTGACCAACTTTCCTCCCTTGTACTCAGGGCATCATCTGACTTGTGAGTAGCTGGGGTCAATAAAGCAAGCCACTTTCTTCATTTCATACATTATCCCTATCCTACATGCCTGGCTTGCATACAGGGGAGGAGTAATGTGGAAATAAAAACCCTAAAATTGCAAGCTGCTTTTAAATCTCAGATTGATTTGAGCAAACTACTAAATGGATATTGTAAACTCATTTCACTCTTCTACATAAACTTATATAGGAGTTAGCGATGAGGCAGCTGATATGCCCCACTGGCGATTTCCCTGGTGTGCACACGGATAAACCCTTGACCTCTACAGATAGGGGGTGGTTTAAATGAGTGTCAGGATTCAAAACAGAACAAAAAAACAACACCACAAAAATGACAACAACCAAAAAACCAAAACCCAACCTAAAGCTTCTTAATAGCCTAATCAGTCTAATTCACAATCATTAAAACTTAGAAACATGCAGAAGAGTTTCGGGAGCATGAGGCGCATCAATCTCTTCCCAGAACCCAAGAACTGGGCACAGAACTTCTCCCAGGAAGCAGAGCTGAGCCTACACTTTGTCCTCTACGCCAACTAAGAGAACACAGAGGGGAAAAAGAAAAAAGAAATCGCCGTATGCAGCTTAATTTTCCAGTACTGAAAAAATGTTTGATCACTTTAAACATATTTTTTAGCTTCTTTGTCCTTCCACGTCGGTAGTACGTTACTTTCAGAGGTTTGTTTATGTGTTTGATAGCACTTGTGCTTAGCTATTTTAACTATTTCCTCCCACAGATCAGCTCATCTGCCAGTTTCCTCTGCTTCTGTAGGGCCTCTGATAGCGAAATAGGACAGAAAAAAAAGTTAAATACTAAAGTGTGTGTGTGTTCTGACTTTAAAAACCACAAAGCCTGGCAAAGTGACTCACCAACAGTCAAAATCCCTTCAACATTTTTCTATTTAGAAGAAAATTCAATATTTATTTTGCTCTTCAATATAAATAATATCTTCTATAAGTTTTTTAAAATTTGTAATATGGTGAAGTCTCACCACTAATTTCTGAAATCTACAGTTTTAGCAGCTACCAGAGTATCATATCACATCAAATTCTAGCCCAGATTTTCTTAACATGACATTAACGGACACATGCAGTCTTTTACCTTGGATAAGGCTGGTGAAGGGAAATCAAATATCTGTATGCAAATTGATTTCAGTAATGTTATGGCAGCTTAATATATTAATGAAAAGGATTTTAAACAATACAGTATAACTAAATTCAATCAGCGCTGCTCAACAGATACAGTTACAAAATATCACAATGAATATTAATAGAAGAGGCTTATATTACGTTACTCTTAGTATCTTCACACAAAGATCTCTGTATGGTGATTTGTTCAGAATATAATTATAAGTAGCAATCACAAAAGGAATAACGAAAAACTCTGCAAAAATGGTCTTCTAGAAATGGTCTACAAACCTGAAAAAAACTTCAAGGAATTTTCAGATGTTTGAATGCCTCACTTATTATTTGAAAATGACAAATTTTCAGAAATAGCATGCACTACACTTAATAGAGTAGGAGTCTGTTTCAGGCATCTTTGAGAATCAGTCACTTTATAAAAATGAACATTTTTCAGGAATTATATTTTTTTAGATAAAAACAAGATTCTGACAGAAAATTACATGAGGATACTTTCTGTTTTCAACTGTAACTCATTTTATTTTTTGCTGAGATTTTTTTTTTTTTCAGAAATAAAGCAAAAACCTAATTTGAGCTGTTAAAAGCTATCTTACAGTAACGGTTGGCACCCCAATAAAGGTTTGGTACATCAATCTACCCAAAGTCCGTTCAAAACACAGGCATAAAAGCCTAGATCCTACTTGCTAACTTCTTGTATTAAAATTGCACAACAGTATTTCACTGAGATTTTTTTTAAGTGTCTGCAGTTAAAAGCACACAAATACTGACCACTGGGGATGCTTCCTCCAAAAGCTAAAGATCACTGCTTTACATATTTGTATGCAACAGGTCTGTGGCACCTCATTCAGGTAAGGTATAAGAGAGAGCAGATCCTTCAATAACTAACATGTGCCAAAAAATCAGGGAAAACACTTAATTCCATAGGCCCATAAGGCAGCTGACAGATGTAACCCGTCTACACCCACAAACCAGCCAGAATGACTTACTCTACAATCCTCATGGCAATATGGCCACTTACGGGCTGATCTGTCAGCGCAAGCCCCCGCGCTCGGAGCAACAGAACAGGCAGCAAAAAGGCACGGCACACCATAGGTTTTTTGAGAACATCAGGAAAAATACTGCAAAATCACAACTGGTATTTATACAACACGCTTAGCTTAATAAAAAGGCTTATTTATACTATCACGGTGCTCAACAACTCCGGACACCAACCAGTGTAGCCACCGTGGCAGGCACCACACAACGTCTGAAAGGCACCATTTCAGCAGTTTCTTCAGAAGCGCTTCAGTCCCCAAATGAGGCTCTAAAGCTGCAAAAACTGAGCACGGAGCAAGAGAGGCAGGGAGCCAGGGGCTGCTGCCAGCTGGCCTCAGCGAAGTCCAGAGCTCCCGGAAAGGAGCCGCCCGCACCGCTCTGCCTGTTCAGTGCAGGCACCAAGAGGAGGTCACCCACCAGCCGCTGGCTCCCTGCAGGAAGGGTGGAACAGCAGATGCTAGCGGGAATGCTTCAGCACTGCAAAAGGGAGCCTGGCTTCACCTTCCCAGGCTTTAGCCTTCGATCGTAACTGTACACTTGGTTACGAATACACTGTGGCTTTTTTCCACCATGGATAGGTGTGCTAGAGGTATTCTCCAGCCACACCAAAAACACAGGAGAATGGGTTTCAAGTTTAGTGCTATATCCTACCAGATTGTACAAAGTTCCCATAATGTGATTTGACTTTGACAGAAAATAATTCATTTTAGCTGAAATACAGCTTGTTCAAAAGGAAAACAAAACAAAAAACCTCCACCAAAGCCAGAATATTACATATCTTGCAGGATCCACAGTGGGGCTTTCATCTGTGAAAAAGGAGAGCCACCTCCTGCAAACATTTCTAAGAGCTTCATGGTGGATGGACTTTGTCTGAACTGGAAGAATTAACCAGCAGGATGCACCACAAATTATTTCACTACCAGGTCATACATACTTCTCACCTCAAAGAAGGTAATAAGGGAATTTTTAAAAGCTCAGGTTCTCCATTGATCTTTGAACTACCGACCTCAACTCCAGAAGAACACTGGGTAGCACACCAAAACAAGGATATTCCCACACAGCCCAGCTGGGCATAGAAAGGCAGGAGGATACTGGAGGACTGCTCTGTGGAAGACAGCACAGATCAACAATACAGCTGAACATTGAGTGGTTCCAGCATCACTTCTCCATGCTGTGTCACTGAAGATGACAGAGGCCTCCAGTTTCCCAACCTCATACACTTTATGAAGAGCTTTATGCAGGAACAAGCTGGAGTCAGGCATGGGCACAGTCCTGCAGACCTAAGCTCTCTTTATTTCCTTCTTGTTTTTAAGGCTCATGACCAGTTGCATGGGCTGTACTAACAGACAAAAGTGGTGTCTGAAGTTAGGAAAGTCACATGCAATTTATGTTTTAATTTAGTGAGATTCTGCCTGCCTCCATCAACAGATGCTCTGGTGCTAACTAGAAAACAAGTTTCTCCACATCAAAACATTGCCCTTTTAATCACCTGATCCAACATATTTACAAGCTGGGCTTATTGTTTTTTACTAATTGTGAGGCTTTGGTATCTGACTTACTAAGCATAAGTGCCAGTTACAGCACTCCTTCCCACCTCTGTGCCTGCCACAAAGCTCAGCTTCCCAGTCCTTTGCTGCTACCCACAGGGTGCTTGCAATACAATTTGTGTGGCCACACCGGGAAGCAGACTGGGGAACTGATCCAGGGAGCTGGAGGCAAGAAGCAAGAACCTATACAGAAATACAAAAGGGGTTTTTGTTTTAATCTTTATCAGTTCACTAGTCTTATTCATCATCCACCTGCACAAACATTAATGCTAACACAGCATAAGGGTGGAAATAATGAAAAAGGGAACTGAAAGGCTGAAGTAGTCCTAAGTACCAAACCATAGCTTGCAGATGGAAACACAGACTAGCAAATTCATACTGGGCACCCCACAACTCCCACAGTATTAATCGTATTGTTTATTCCAGGCCAGAGGAAGTGAATGAAGAAAGCCATGGAAGACGCTACTCATACTCAAAACACACACACAGACATAGTGATGGCCCCTTGCTTTCAGTGCCCATCAACTTGTGCCACAACCGAGAAACGTAACTTCTCACCATCTTCCTTAAGAAGAAACAAGTGGCACAGATGAGATCTGGCACATCCATGCACCTTCCCTCTGCAGCTCCTGTTGGCAGAGGGAATGAGGTAAAGGCAGGACTTTGGATCTCATACTAGGGACAACATAGCCAGAGCCTTGTGCTCCAGCTTGTTTTCTAAAAATCACCATGCCAGCAGCCAATGAATGGTATCCTTCACCAATTTCAGTACTAAATCAAGTGAGGCTGGAAAGAGGTATTCAATTCAACCAAACTTAGAAGAAAATGCACACAAATGTGTGTTTCAACACATTATTTATGTTACATAAATAACAGAAAAATAGGAAAAAAACCCCAGTTAATCTCAGACACTTGTCAACTTCAAAATAATAATCCACAGAAGAGAAAAAAAAAAAAAAAGGTGTTCCTGGTAACCAGGCTACTCCACTGTTCTGAGGTGGTGCACTGCTGCTTGTGAGAACTGCAAGGTGGCTGGAGACTCAGGGGAACATGTCACAACCTGCAACCTGCTGAGCCTTAAGAGAGGTCTTGGCCTTCCCACTAGTGTGGCTGGTGTATTCCCAATGGTGTCTTTCATTGATACAGTCACGCAAGCAGTGAAATCAATCATAGTTAATTCAGATGAAGATTAATCTTCTCAAGAAAACAAACACCATAAAAATCCAGCCACACAAAAGAAATCTAAATATATCTCCAAACTACTTGAAGCCTTTACTCAATCAGTAACCTGATCCTGCTGCCCATGAAGGGGAAGTGGGAAGGGGAAAAGGTTTTGTCAGTTGGGATCCAGAAATACCCCATATTTTAAATCATTCTTTTTATGAGACCATTTCTTAAGAATGTTATTTATGTGATTTAAGTAAACAGTTAAAAGTAACAAAGAAAGGAAACTGTAGTCTAACCATAAGCACAGCAAAACAAAACTGAAAGTATCAAATCAACTCCTTGCAGACACCTCAAGCACAGCTTTTACAGCAGGGACAGGACATCACTGCCAGGCATGCTTCAGTGCCGTTTTATCCACAGTAGCAGAAGTGACAGTGCTTGTTACAGCTGCTGGTGCACACAAGACTGCTGCATTTTGAACCCGTGTGCTCAAGGCAAAGAGATAGGTGGAGCCTCACGGCTCCACCAGCCACCCAGATGCTTACGGCTGGAGCTGCCCTGCCCACACTGCCATAACAAGTTCTGGAGCCTTCGCAACTTTTCTGCTTTCACAGACGAACTTAAAGTGCATGAAATCAAACAGGTAGTCTTCTAAGAATACGTACTAAAGCTACGAATGGCAGCCAACTGCAGTAGCTTTCTGGAGTCTGATACTGATCTTACACTCACTTGCCCAAAGAAAGTGGCAGTAACTTCTAGTCATCAAAACTTCTAAGCCTTTAATTTATCCAGATTAAAGTCAATTAACCAGGAAATAAATGAATATATATATATATATATATATATATGCAGTTTAAATTATTATTATACTAAAGTGGCTTCAACATTCTAAAACATAATCTGCGATATTATACTTTTAACTATAACTACAATATGGGATATGTGTCTGACTCTTATTTTTTAGTGATCAAATATACTTCAGTTCCTAGCTCTTTGCCACCTGTTTTCTATCATTATTTCATGAAAATAGTTCTTAATTCTCTCATAGCATAAAAGTAAGATTGTCTTCTGGGTGACTTTACTTAAACAACATCACTGCAGATTTTTAAAAAACATTATTTTTCAAAGAGGTATGTGCACCTCCTCCCAACTGCCCCCAGCAAGGCTACCAAAGCAAACTAGCTTAAAATCAGCCACCTACATCCCCTTCTCTCTACCTGGCAAGAACACTTCTCCAAAATCTCTGAGTAAACCAAATAATCCATGAGCTGCCAAAAGCAAGGGCATTTTTCTCCTAGACAGAGAAAAATCACATTCTATACATCTCGGATATAAACCAAGGCACAACGTACAGTATGTAGCTTACACCATGCAAAAACACTTAACCATTTCCAGATAAAATACTAGAGCTCAATGGCTTACACCACAGTGACTACCCATGCAGGGGTGAAGTCGCCCACATACAAGGAAAAGGTGGTTTCTGAGCAGTTATCAGAAGCAAGCACGATAATTCTTACCTTGAAAATGCTGTTTGCAGCTGCTCACCAATTTGTCAGCAAACACACTGCTCTCACTTCATGATTTATGATGCTCTCTCCAGCACTGAGACTTCTATTACTGTCCTCGTTTATTGCCTGCAGCTGTCATTCTCACCAACAATTCTACAGTTGTTTGTAGGTGAGGTATCAGAGGTATTTAGTGTGCACCTAGAGATGTAATTTTAATCAAAACTACTCACAGGCAGTATTTAAATGTTAGAATAACTGCACAGAATGCATCAATTAATGTGAACTTGACCAACCAAGATTATGACAGCCAGAAACACTTACTGAGAAACACCTCAAAAGCATGCATGTCCAACAAGCCTGTGAACACCTGCTGATTTGTAAATGAAGATAAAAATAATACCCATAGATTACAAAGGCTTCTGACAGGTATTTGAATGCACAATAAATATATTAACACAAATTCAGCAATTTCACTTTATATTGCCAAAATGTCAATAAGGTGGTAAATCCAGCAACACCTCTCCTGCCACATTTTTCCCAGACAGCTATTTTTGTCTTATACTGGCCAGGTTTTCTAGCATCTCCTAAAAACCTGCTGAAGCTGCCCTTTTAAGAATAATGGCAGTAGAAGAGGAAGCAAATTTTATATCCAACAACTTAAAAGATCTCAGTGTGTTTTCTAGGCAATAAAAATTCTTAAATCAAAGTGTTTTGACCCACTGCAGTCTTTGCTTAACTTTCTGGAGGCCACAAGATGCTCAATGATTTGAAAAACAGGTGAGTGGTATTATTAAGCATGATTATCAACTGCAGCACTCTGCTTTGAGAAAGCGTAATAGTTAGCCTCTGGGTGTAAACTGGACTACCACTACGGAACACAGCTTGAAAGTGCAACAGAAAGTGAAAAACAGAATCCTGGAGCTAAGCCTAATGCTCCTTCCATACGTATTCTAAAGCTTCAGCTCCTTAAGTCAACTAATTGTAACAGCATCTCTGTTTATTTAATGAGCTTCTAGTGCTTGTAATTCAGGATGAAACTGGAAAATATGAACCCTAAACAAACCACAAAAGGCAGATTTTGCAAAACAATGTAAATTTATCATCAGTAAAATTATTCTACAGGCCTGGCTTCTGGTGGCCAAATATTTTAAGGCTGCCAATCTTACAGTAGTCGAATCAGTACTCTAAGCACTAAAACCCACTTTCTCCATTTTAAGTTCATCTTCAACGTCATTGACACTGCGCAGCTTGAAAATAGCACTCAAGGCAAAAATAATAATTGAGAATTTACAATCAAAAGGTATCCTCAAGGCCATCACTCTCATAGTAAAAGTTTATTTATATGTGAACAGATAGTGTCAAAATATAAACTACAAATTAAACACATAATTCTCTAGATAGAAAAAAAAAGATGATGCATCTTTATCACGATAAAGTACCAAATAACCTCTGGTATTTTGGCAGTCATTAATAATTGTAATGTGTACAGATATTGATCCTATTATCTCTCCATGTTCCAGTCCCATCAACCAAGATGATGGGGTATCACTGACAGAAGTGCAAAGAAGTGAGCCATCACTAATTGTGAGCCCACATTAAAACTTAAGTTGGTGTGCAACAGCCTGCTTTCATGTTAAGAAGGAAAATCTGCTTTTAAATAGAACACTAATTAGAGCTTATTTGCAGTTAAAGAACATATAACCTTCAAACTATTGTGAGGATGTATTTCAGCCATTTAAATCCACATTGTATCATTAGTCTTCCCCTAGCACATATTAGTAAAATAGGTCTGAACTAGCCACAGACTCTCATTAGCAAGAAAAAAAAAAAATCCACCACACAAAAGCTCAACTCATCTATGTTTTTATCTTAAAAAAAAAAAAAATCAGCTTTTACTCTACCTCCTGGGTGCCCTCTTGTATTTAACCACAGAATGTGTATATTTGTGTAGAAATATCTATAGAGAGTACATGCAGTATGTGCTTTACATGTTAGCTTTGATCACACAAAAACATTTTCAATTTAACAAAGACACCCATCTGTCATAAAAAGTCCATCCAAAAGTAAAACCTGGATCCAACTACATGTGCCTACCTAATGGTACTCCAATGTACAGATGTTTCCGGAAATTAGAGACAGAGAATCCTTACTGCTTGAAAGCACCCCTGAGATTCCTGACTTCAGTCACTCAGGAACTGCAGAATCAGAAAAAAAACCACCACAAAACAAACAACCACCAAGGCAAACAAACAAAAAACCTCACAGCCACAACACACTAAAGCACCATATAACCAAAACCTTGAAACTTCCCCATCAATCACTATCCCATTTTTCTTAATACTGGACAAAAAAAAAAAAACCAAACAAACAAACAAACAAAAAAAACCACCCAAAACCCACCACCAACATTTTACTGCCAACAGGGTAAGAAGCCTTTTTTTTTTTCCCCTCCAAAACTAACACAGTTGAGAGGACATTTACATTATAATTGCTCTTATATTCAAACACAGATTCACATCCTATCCTCAGTTGATGTGTTTAGGATCTGATCAGTCATGCATGTATGTATGGCTCTTCACTGACAAACAACCTGACTCCTCTACTTGTGCAACTTGCATTACTCATAGCAAACCCTTGGCAGACGCAGCCCAACATATGTTAATTACTGGGTTGCATTATAATAGGTCTAACATCTTGTTTCCCATCCAGAGTTTTAAAATAAATAGAAACAGCAGTCTCTTTGGATACACAAGTATGTATTTTTGTATCTTAGGCTAAAAATATTCTACATTAAAAACACAAACTACCACAGAATTCCTACCTCTGCAGTATTTTTCAGAGGTCTTTATCCTTATTAAACAAAGGGGCCAAGCAATCTTTAAGAGAGGTTAGCATATGTGAATTCATCTTTTATTTGCTACAAATTATCCTTAAGCAGGGTATAATAGTGAAAAGGCAAACTTGGTTGCCCACTTTTTTTTTCTTAACAGTTTAATCAGGTAAAGTTTGCCACCAATTTCTACAGCAAGCATAAATTCATAAACACCAAGGAATACAAACAGAGCAAAGTTATATATATAAATATGTTTTTCATATGGCAGGAGATATATACTATGTTTCTTCATTTTATGATTTAATATGCTAGAATATTGCTAGGGCAGGATGCTGGCAGCATTACAAGTATTTTTGATTTACATTTCTCTTTATTGAGAAAGAGGCATTGAGGTCCATAGCTGCAATTTCAGACAAAGGCCTAAGACTCTACATTGACATGCCGTTTCTTTGCTTTTTCAGTGACCAAATTTGAAGTTTTTAACCTGAATTTTAAAATCATATGATACCGTAAGATTACCAGAAGCATTAGACATTTCATGGAATTTTTCAAAACTCAAATACCCTAAAAACAGGCACTAGTGCAAGAGTCTCTCACAAAAAGGTTTTGCAAGGAGTTCATGCATTGAATAAATAACTTAAACATCCATTTGGGATGCAAAACCTTTTAGACACAATGAAAATGCTGTCTCAGAATTTTTTTAAGTGATTAGACAAACCTAGTGACAGAACTGTGATCAGAAACCTACTGTGCATCATCCTCTCAGCCTTCCTGACTGAAGACTCCCTGTGCTGGGTGCTGCACAGAGGTGGTGCTGGTTTCCACTTCCAAAGGCTGAGCACAAGCCAAGAGACATCAGCCAGAAGCAGACATATGGTGTCCAATAAGGAAACTATCACGCTTAGTCACCATAGCAGAGCCTGGGCACCACACAACAGCAGCCTGACTACTGTCTACTTTAGTCCTCATTTCTGCTTGTTAATAAGTTTACCTGCCTATGTCCAGCTGGCAAAGAAATACAAGAGTTGTCTTAGGTGTACCAGTTCAGTGTCACTTTTGAAGACCCACCACAGGTAAGAGCAGCACTGAAGACAGATATCCAAAGGTTACCAACCAGTGCACTAAGACAGTATACTAATCACCACTCAGAGAATTTATGCTCTGAGTTAGTAATGAGGGATGTGCCAAACTCTTCAAAATGGATGTTCAACGTATAAATTAGTTAACAAAAGAAACTTCAACAAATGAACCCTAAATTTCACTTTGTTTTCAACCTTGATCTTTTGATTACGGGTAAGATAAGCACACTTCCGAATTTAAGGTGTCCATCCACTTCTCCTCAGCCAAATCCTCCAAGTCAGGTTTTGAACCCTCCAGCAGCCACTCCTCCTCCACTCCTCTGCAGACCTCGCATATCTCAAGCACCTGTCAACTGATTATCTTACAAGGAACAAAATGCCAGGAATACAGGTAGAATAAAAATTATTGCAAATACTTTCAGAACTCATTCTAAAAAAAAAGGGCCTGAACTGCTAATTCTCTTCAGCACTGCCCTTTGCGAAGCCTTTGCAGAAACAATTGCCACATCATCTGAGCCTCTGCAGCGATGAATGCTATCTGGTCTGCACTTCAGGGCACGGGTCCTTTATGTTGTCTGAACTTGTACTGCTCCAGTCAATGCCACCAGCAGCAGTGCCCTACCACACAGGCATAGGAGAACAGAGCAATTTCATATGAATGTTTTGAAACACTTATCTCCTGTCCTGCTCCTTCTGAATTATATACAGCATCTGAATGAGCTTCCCTATATTTACAATTCCCACCTGAGGATCACTCAGTAGGCAAGGCTTGGTCTTGAAGGAAAGCATTTATACCACTCAGAAGTGGTATCTTCACGCATAAGCTGTATCTTTGTGAAACACCAGGATTAAGTATTTGTTATTAACAAACATTTCCAAGGTTCCCCAGGATTTGTTCTGCACTCTGCCTCTTGCTAGTCACCAACAGCTGCAATCATAATTGTATTTGTCCTTTGATAAATGATAACAAGGCCAATGGCGACTCCTAAGTTACACATAAACAAGCAGGTGCCTGCTGCATAGGTGGGACTTTGTTAAACTGGGTTTTGAAGCCCTTCTGGGTATCCACCTTCCCACACAAATCCTGTTCCCACACTGTGACAAGAGCTGCTGCTGAGCCCAGAGCAGCTGGGTCAGAGCCCCCTCAGCTTCCCCTTCCAATCTCTCCCCAAAGCAGCCACAGGAGGTGAAAGCCAGTGCTGAGCCTTTTCTGCTGAGTGGCCCCTACAGCAGTGTAAATTGCTGCAGCAGAAGCAGGTTCAGAGCCTGAACAAAATGAAGGGCAGAGGACTAGGAAAGGACACACAACTCACTATTGAAAAGCCACAGCAAGACGACATGAGCTCAAGTGTTTTTACTTGCAAAGGCTGCTTTAACCGAGTCTTAAAAGGCTCCACTAGTGACCCAAAATAACTTCTCCTTATGTAATACTGTTATGATTTTAATGTGTGAGATGTCAAGAGTTTTACAGTGCCATAAGCCAAAGCTATGCATTCAGTTGGAAAGCTAGTAGACTCCAATGTCTAACAGTATCAAACTCCAGCTGGACTGACTTTTTAAAACAGTGATCTAAATTTTGGGAAAAATCTCATAGTTGAGAGGATAGGAAAAGTCTTCTAAGTATAGTTCCTGAAACAAATTTCTTAAATGACTGATAGTTCCTTTCAGTCTTGACAGGTGAGATATATCAGGTATCTCTCAGAAGAGAGAAGGAACTTGTGAATGGAATGAACTGGAACACCAGTTGGTAGAAAAATAGCCTTGTTACTACAATGCATGTTGAGTTCATGTTTCCAGTCACAGAACTGCTACATATATTTGGATATACACATCCAATGCAACTAGGTGTCTTGATTTTCTATGAAATAGAACAGCTGTATCTCAATGGCAAGGTAAGACAAAGGACAGTGAACCCAGTATGCACAGAGTCAGGATCCAAACAGCATGTCCAAGACCACTGTTCACTGGCCTGCAGTCTTTATGGAACAAGCATTTCAGTATTCTTTAATTGTTTTGTCAAATGTAAAGTGGATCAACCTGTGCTAAGTTGAGGAGGGATGATAAACTTTCATTGAAAAGGCTTGAGGGAAGCACTGGGTTGGTGTAAGAGAGGCCAACATAAGCTGTATACCAGCAGTAAGCAAGTTAACTTCTGGGATCCCACTGCTGGGAAAAGGGTTATAAGAGCACTAAAGAAGCAAAAAATTTACAAGAAGGGCACCAAGTGATAAGGTAGACTGCCTGACAACCATATCCTTCTTCTGCTCCGCAAACCTGCAGGATAATAAATCCTTCTCTTGTATACAGATAGGTAGATAAACAAACTGCTCTTCTGAGAAGTCAATGTCAATAAAGTCTCTAAAACTACTTTTTTAAGTTTGTTTGTTTTTTGGGGTTTTTTTTGGGTTTTTTTTTGCGGGGGGGAGGAGGGGTAGGGAGATAACCAAATGGGTTTTCCATTGACCTATGAATCCATTATTATTTTAAAATAAAAAACCCAACACTTCTTGTTGTCTAACTACTCAAGCTGCAGGAACTTAGATTTTTTTGCAATATATTTTAACAAAAAAAAAAAAAAAAGAAAATTTTCCTGTTTATAAGGTGGTTTTGCCATTTACAACAGCCAAAATCTTAGATATATAATGCTAAGGAAGACTAAGGTTAATGTTAAACCACTTTCTGTCAGCACAAACAGAAGTACTGCACAAACTAGGCATGAGGGCAGCAGGATGGCAAGTTTCTCTTGCTTCCTTAATAAAATGGCTGTAGTTGGATGGGTGGAAGTCCTTCCGACAAATCATGAACCTTTCCTCACTGTCACTCAATTCTTTTGTGGTGTTTTTTTTTTTTTCCTCTCACTCACACCTCTAACATAACCAAAACCAGATGGTAACCTTTGAGCTGGAGGATACCCACATACTTGGTGGGTGTTGAACAACAACCATGCCCAGGAGAACAGCATAGGGGAAGGGTTTAGGCTTCAGTGATATGCAAAAGGAAAGTTGTAAAATCGGCTTACAAGCTTAAGATGATTTCTACCTTTGGTAAGGCACTAGGGAAAACACTTCTCAGCACCAGCAGGAGACCAGTCAACTTCCAGGGAATTCCAATTTCAAACCTTTTCATGAGGTGGCTGCCCAGCAACAGGTTAGCCTTAGCTTTACCTTGCACTGCTCCTCTATCCCACAATGCCCTTACTTACACACTAAGTTTGTATTTGATCAGTTAAGCTGGTTTTGGAATTAATGTTGAAGAACAAGAGAGGAAGAGAAACCTGCACTTCAGAATTTACTGATGGAGATACAGGTGATAGCTATTTCAGCCTAAAAGACGCTCTTGTTCTTGAAGAGAATAAGGAATACAACCAAGAAACAAGGAGATATTAATGAAAAGAAAGTTTTTGGTAGTAAACAGCCAATTGAAGCTCCTACTTCTCTGTCATGCATGTGTCACTGCAGCCCAATAAATAAATCCTTCTCATTAGTTATGAGACTAGAAATATCTGAGAAACAGGTATCATTTGCTTCATCAGCGAGTCAGTCATTGAAGCCCTGAAGTATCAAAAGGAACAGAAAAAAAACCCAAAAAATCCAAAAAGTAACAAAAACTTACTGTCCAATATAGGCAATATATTGCCTTTACTCTTACTTCTCAAACATAACCTATTTTTACCTAATCAGTGAAGACAGCAAATGATGTTTCACAGGATACAAAGTACTGCAGTATGAATGGGGCAGTTAATCCACATTTGTGCATTAGATCAACCATTCAGTACTCTCTAGTTGATGGTATCATGACCAAGCTGACTACTAAAACAAGTCACCAGAAGAGTCTACCAGTCACCAAAGAGTTGAGAACATCCAAAGAATACAAACATAAAAACATCAAATAAAGAAAACAAAAAATTCCCATACTGTTTTTCCATGATGCTATCAGACACAAAGTTTGTGGCTTTCATTCTCATGTTATCTTTGATTACATATGTCTATTATCTATAAGTTAGAGTTGTTTACCTTTCCAAAGATCCACAGCAGTGCTCCTTTTCTCCAAAAAAAAAAAAAAAAAAAAAAAAAAGNTCTCTCTGTGATCCCAGCCAATACTGACTACCAAAAGGACGTAACTGCCTACAGATCAGGCAGCCAGAGGATCACTTGGGGAGGTTTCACAAGTCTGAAGAAGAATGTCTTATCATGAGGATATTGGTTTTAGAAATCAGCTCTCCACCACCCACAGACTATATAAAGTCAGGAAAACAAACAAACAAAACAACAAAAAAACCAACTCCTTATAAAGACAAGCAAGGAGCAGTAGAGGAAATCCAAATCCACAATTCTCTGAAATTTCCACGTTTGCAGCATTGTGCATACTACTAGGTTTTGAGTGATTTCTTTTCTTCCCTCCCCACCCTGTGTTGAGCCAATAGCCTTCCTTCTTCACTTCAGGAATAAATTCAAAGCTGCTTTGTAGGGCCAAAACAAATGCTGTATTAATGACCAAGGGATATGCTTCCCACATTTACATAACAGAATGTTAACATGATAGCTTGCATGTGACCACCTCAATATTAATACACTAGACAAAATACAAACCAGCTCAATTTACTGAATTATCTGTGGAAAGGGCAGAAGTCTCTTTTTGAATATAGGTATTAATTAGATCCCAAATCTTATTTTAAAAAGCATCAACCATCATCCCTTTCCTATTGGGAAAGTACAGGTGCATAAATTACTTCTACCCTCTACTACAAGTCTTTAAAGTATAAGCAACTGAAAGAAGTATAGGTGGCCTGGATCACATGCTCATCTATGTAGGCCTTCAAAAGGGCAGGTTCTTCTATGAATGAGTCCTCTCCTGTGAATTAATTTCTGCTGATGCTTGAAGGAGAAGTTAGATGAGAAATGATTTTGTCTGCCTAAGAACACTATCTTTTCTACCAGATGCATCATACCCATACAAATTTGCCACGCTCCATAACAGAAAGGGTAGAGACACTGTACTGAAGTAGCAAACCTCACCTTTGCAGGCAACATAAATTTCACTGTATCTTTTAAACTATTAAAACCAAAAATAACAAAATAAGTGTAAGACCATCTCCTACTCTTATAATACACTACTGCCTCCAACAGTCAAGCTGTGGAGATCCATTACTGCCTAAAGCCTGGACATCTCTCTTGCAGCCTCTATCACCTTTAATACATTCTAACATCAATCAAGCCAAATGCTAATAATCACATGGAGCCCAATTGAAAAAAAAAAAGTTACATAGTAAGTTTTCACTTTTAGAAGAATAACTGGATGGAAAAAAAAATCAGTATGACAAAGCAACATTCCAGTTTACAAATTTGTCTTTTTAAGTCAAACCCACCATTTTAAAGCAGAAATTATTTCTGATACCACTGACAGTCTCAACCTACAATCAGCTGGGAAATGTACACACACCTAAATTCAGTGAAAAGAAAACATATAGTATGTGAGTAGGAGGTGTATCAGTGTCCATCTGTGGTGGTCTGCATTGATGCAGTGTTTATGGGAAAGCATGATAAAACACATGTATATGGATATAGAGGGCTTGTGTTCCTTGTTCCACAACAGACAGCTGACAAGAAAAAGCAACATCCAACACTAAATTCTTCAGCAATATTATTGCTGCTTTGCTGTAGTACAGGATATGATTTCACAAAAATTGGTCTAACTAGGAGTGAACAAATCAGCCAATTGCATAGTGGTTGTATTTGTTACCACAGGCAATAACTGCAGTTCTACTTATTTATGAGGAACAGGCTTCCCAGGTAAAGCTGAAACAATCCCAGCTTGTTACCTTCACAGCATTTCATCACCCATGTTACTACAGTACCATGTCAGGCACTACAATCTCCTGGCCAGCCACTACATCCATTTCTCAGAGTCACATTATCTTCTGTGTGACTGGAAAAAGGCTGGATGCCCATTGTCCTGAAGCCTAACAACAACACTGTGGAAGACAAAAGGAATTTCAACTTTGCTTCCTTTCTGGGATCTATTTTTCTTCCTTTTTGGGAGAGAAACCAGGCTTTCCAGGCTGCTGGTACAAACATCAAGTTCCTAAAAATCAGCCAACACTGTCTTCAACTACAGCATCATTGCTATAACTGTTGCCCATGAGTAAAGTTTTGGCCTTTTTTTCTATTGAGTTTATTTGGTTTGACACAAACTCTTGGGGGCAATCAGAAGTGGAACAGATTTGAGGTAAAGTGTAAGCAATGCCCAAGAAAAGCTATGAATGGAAATGTGTTACAACACCTCTTACTTTCACCTCTTGTAACTGCTGCTGATTAAGACAAATATTTCATATGCTGCAGAAACTGATCTATTATCTTCTGTGGGTTCCCTAAAATATTCTAAAACTAGAATTGCATGCCTCATTAGGGTGGGAGTTTTATTTCATCTCAGACAGCATAAAAAACTCACTGTATATATACAGTAACTCACTTTCCTGAAACAAAGTTTTCATTGATCCCTTGCCACAGACTCAATTATTGTTTCTAATCATGATCAATGTTTATTTAAGGTACTGTGGACCATAAACAACAGAAGTATCTGTCCATGTTGACATGAGTGTCATTGGCAGGTTAGATACCTGTATGGACTGGTCCTGAGGGTGTTCTTTGTAAATTCTGAATACCCAAAGTAAATTTAAGTTACAATTTACAGACAACATCTGAGGTAGTGTTATCTTGAGCAGAAAAAAAACATAATAAATTAAATCCTAGGACATTTTTCACTGTTTTAAGACAATCCTGGACACTTTCTTTTTTTTTTCAATGTCAGAGATTCCACAGAATTCCTTATTCTCTTTGCTCCCACTCTTGTTATTTGGCAATTACAGATAAACGTGAAGAAAAACAGCAATCAAAACATTTTAATATGTCATTTAAAAAGTAAAAATAAAAAGAATAAAGGTTCTTGACTACGATATTTAGAGAATTTCAAGCCATTTTGTCTATAACTTCATTTTTAAAATCAGCAGCTTTTTCCTTCTCTTCCCCCTATCCCAAACTCCAAGGAAACCAGTCACCAAATGCACTCAACTAGCCTCAAAGTCACACGTGCTCCATTGCAGATCTTGCTTTCAATGTGTCTTTTGTTTGATGACTGGTGTTTCAGCATCCTCAACTTGAACAGAAAAGGTCAGAGTCTTCTGGCATTCACAGACCTGCACCAGGCCCCGCCAAAAGAAGATTAATGCCACAGTACATTTCCCCCAGTCAAGAGAAGGAAGTGGAGACTTGAATCCAAGACCAGCTACTTGTTAGAGGTGTCCTTCCCCCAAAGAACATCACTGGTGTTTATTTGCTATAGTCATTTGTGAAACTTTCCTGCTAGTGCTAATAATACTTTTGAATTAAGAGTTTTGCCACCATAATGCATTACCACCCCAGTATCACAACCTGAAAAGGTTCCCACCAGTAAAAGGTTTTAGCTGTACATCTCGCCATAGAGGTTTCTTTTTCCTCCTGGTTTTGCTTCACCCCTCAGTTACCCCCGGTGCCTTTACGCCTGCCGCCCTTGCCTTTGCTCCCTTGCCTGGAGAGGCTGCACCATTAACCTTCCAGTGCACAAGGCCAAGGTCCATATTGCAGCTATTCAGAAGCTGTTGCTACAGATTCCTTAAAAGCTTTGGCACTCAAGGCAGTTGGAACTACTCAGCCAGAGCTGTGAGCCAAAGCTTTGCCACAGCATTAATGGGCTTTTGCCCTTTTAAATTTTATAAGCCTGTCGCCTCTCTGAAGCACGCAGTTTTATTCAGAGTCCTAAATGGTCATTTCATATTTAAAAGACAGCTTGCATAGGTAGCACCCTAAAACTACCCCAGGTCATTCATCTCCCCCGGTCTCATACTGTCTCTTAGGAAACCTTTGATAGAGCATTTGTTCAGGCTGCCAAGTTAAATCCTCTTCTCTCATGTCAATGCACTGAAAAAAAAAGCATCAGAACACCAGCTTCACTTAGGCCTGCTGAAGTAAATGGAGAAAACCAACTCCTCTGGCACTACAGAGCCATTAAGCCGTTTGCAGATTATTAACTGAAGCACAAAAATATACACCATGCACAATCGGACGGCAACGCAAAGCTATTCCTTAAGTTAGCTTCAGTCTCAATGAACTGCCTGTATGGCTGCAATTTGTAATCATTTGTGCAGCTGCCGTAACTGTTAGCGGGACCCCGACAAATCCAGACAAAAGCCGTTTCGCAGCGATGCGGGGGTCACGCTTCCACTGCCGCGCACATTACACCTTTAGTAAATAAGGTAATGGGGGTTACGCTTGGAGGAGAAAACCAGAGACGCCTCCCCTCTCCGGTGCCCCTCCATCGCAGCCTTCAAGGGAGCAGCGAAATAAAACTTTACACGTGCAAAACAAAGTTTACAGTCTAAAAATCCGATTAGAGTAACGACTTCATCCCTTTGCCTTACTCCTTCTCCGCTACCTAGCCGGCCGGGAGAGCTACCCTGCGCGGTACGGGGAATAAAAGCGCGACTGGATGGCTCCTATTTTTATGTTTACATTCCTGAAGTGTCTTTTAACTGACTGCCATTCCCCCTCTCTGCGCGAGTAGCTCAGCCAGCCGCCCCTGCAAGCGCTTCCCCGTACCGCNCTCTGCCCCCGCGCACCCGCTCCTCCGCCCCGGCGGCTTCCTGGACAGATGCACCGGGGGGAGGGAGGGAAGGGGAGGGGGTGCTGCTCCTTCCTCCTGCCTAGCCAGAGAGGCCCCGGTCCGAACAGGCTCTAAAAACCCAGACACAAGGAATTTTCACCCAGGCGAGCTTTCCAGAGCCCGCATAACAGACGCAAGCTCCCCCACGCGTTTCCCAAGCCCAACATGCGCGGCCGGGCACGCACAGGCAGCCGGCCGGCCGGGCACACACGCTCCGAGCCGTAACCCTGGCCCCGGCCCCGCAACGGGGCTCCAGCCCGTCTGTCCCAACGACGCTCGCCCCGGCCGGGGGAAGCCGCCGCCCCGGCCCCCATATAGTCCCGTTTTGTTTTGTTTGGTTTGGGTTTTTTTTGCGAATGCTCCGACGCCCGCCTAGCGGCTCCTACAAGTTAGACCCGGGCCACGTCCTCGGTGCTGGCCCGGGAAGGGCATTTCCCCGGCAGAGCTGCCTCTCCGCCGCCGGGCCCAGCTCCGCGGCTCCCCGCACGCCCTCGCTCCGCTCCCCCGGCGGGGACAGCACTGCCTCTTTAAGAAGTCTCCGTACAATTTCTCCATTCGCGAAATAAATGTTTAGTTTGGGGGGGTTGGTTTGGGGGGTTTTTTTCCCCCTTTTTT
>VWZI01004849.1:317182-365532 GCA_013396835.1 Psilopogon haemacephalus
CGCTGGTCACATTCGCCTTGTCGTTGGAGGAAGGACTGGACTTTAAAGAGATGTCGATTACTCGGGCAAGATTGTTTTGGTTTTTTTTTTTTTTAATGCGTGCAGGCGGGTTCGCGCGTTCACGCCGCTCTCCTACCCGGTAACCCCAGAGGTGCTCCTTCTTCCGCTTTCATCTNGGCGGTTCAGGCGCGAGGACGGCAGCGAGCTGGAGGCCGCACCGCTCGCTACTGCGCCCCCCTGCCCCGCGAGGGCAGCGCCCTCCTCCCCGATCATTTACGCCGTCGTGGCTCCTCCAAAGCAGAGGGATTTTTTTTTTTTTTTTTTTTTTTAAAACGTGCTTAAACTAGTATGCTCATGTAGGGAANTTTTTAATGGAAAGGGGAAAAAAAAAAAGCAACACACAAAACTTCAACTACTCCAGTCGCTCCGCCTTCTCCTGCCAGGCGCCCTCCGCTTGCCTCTAGGGGTGCAGGGGGTACTCTGCCGGCACAGCGCCCCACAGGATGCTACCCGCAGTCGCCCCAAGCGGCGAGGCGAGTCTCCCATCCCACTCCCGCTTGCAGGGACAGTCTGTAGGGCAGTGGCCCACTACACCCCGCCCCCCGAGGGCGGCCAGTCGATGGTGGCCGGCGGGTCTTGCCGCTCCGGCGTGGCTCCGGTTCCGCGTTTTGCGTGCGGCCGCGGTGTCAGCCGGGGAGCGCCGAATAACAAAGACAAGTTTGAGAGCAGCCGCCGCCGCACAGGCTGCCAGTGACGTCAGGGAACAATGCTGCTGCCAGCCAGCCCGCCCCGCGCCGCCCGCCGCCCCTTAAAGGCGCACGGCTAGCCCACGAGTCCCCGCTGCCCGGAAAGGGAGGGGTGCTGGCCTACGGGGCTCTCTCCCGACCCCCTAGGGCGGCAGGTCCGTGACGCACGGCTCGTGCGGGTGGGGAGCGGCCCCAGTTCTGCGTGTCACGGCTCTCTGCTGCGCCGTGCGCGGCCCGGCCCGGCCTCCGCTGTCCCTTATCATTCCCCTTAGCTACCCGAAGGACGCGGTGGCCGCCTGGGGAGCCCTCGGCCTCACCGCCAGGCCAAACCTCAGCCGTTCCCCGTAGGGATTACAGGCCGCGGTCGTTAGGACCGCGGGGAGAAGCGTGGGCAGCAGCCGTAGCGACGCGGCTTAAGGTCCAAGGGCAGGTGCCGGACCCGCAGGCTGCGCTTCCAGATGCTGCGCGTACGCTTACCCGACGAAGGCGTGTTCACTTAGATCTGGGCCCTCGAGGACTGCGTAATTACCGAGCAGCAGTGCCCCAGGGGCGAGGACCTGAGGACTTAAGTGAATTTGGCAAGGTGCCACCGTCACCTCCTCCAACACTGACCGTCTTCGCCTCTTCATTTTCCCTGCGTGCTGCCCTCCTTTGAGAGCCATACCAACCTGGTGATTTTTAACCCTCATCCCACAGATTAAAACAGTAAATACTGTTTCGTAAATGCAGCCGTTAAGTCATTCCACTCCTATACAGTATTTGATAACCATTATTAAAACAGGCACTGCATAAGCCTAGTTTTTTCAAGAAATAACAGCACTGTGGAAATACAGTAATTTTCCAATAATCACACAGATGTCATTGCATCATAATAGTAAATTAATCTGTAGTTAGTATTTTAAAGTCATCAACTTGTTATGGTGTCAAGACTTCTGTCTTGGACACAGGCAAAATCAAGCAGTAGGTTTGATGTTTCATTGCTTCAAAGCATCTTACAGAAATACAGGTTTACAAAACTAAACATATATCTGTGCAGAAAAGCAATTACAAGGACATTGCCTGTCCACTGTATTCAAGCATAACTTCCACTGACATTATCCAGGCAGAAAACAGATTGGTAATAACACATTTACTTTTTCATGTTTTGTTTTTTTTTTTGTAGTTGTGCTGCAGAATGCTTTCCATATCACCACATCCTGCAGGATTTACCAGCTGCATCATGCTATTGTTTCATCAGTACATGGCTAAGAAAATAAAGGTCTTGCAGGAACTAAGTTTGGTGATACTGCAGGTTCTGTTGTGCCCTCTGAGCACATCTCTACTAAGCAGACATTGCCACACACTGTTCAGTGGCACCAGCAAGGCTGAAGGCGATAACGTATCCACCGAAGATGCACAACTGCAACAGCCTTGGCCACTTGTAGTCGTTAGAGGTCAGACAGCACTTAGAGTGACAACAAAGGTTTTCTAGTGTAGTGGTCAGATCCCAAATGCTATTACAGCCCTTCATGTTCTCAGTTGCAGGAGGTGTTCCTTAGTTCCTTCATAGGCTGCATTAGTCACCCACAAGGTTTTAGTCCTGAAGTGGTTGGAACAGTCAGTTTACCTAATGTATTTATCTATTTACTTATAAATTACATTTCATTCTCTATAGATTATGAGTGCCTTAGTTTTCTCTGACCTGTGCTGATACGATTCATAAAGTCAGAAAGTTGCCTCTAACATGTTTGGTGTGATTTCAGTCAGAGGCTTGACTAATGTACAGCAAAGAGTAAAGGACTTGCATAGCAGCTCCAGTTCACTGCCACTTGCCTGCTGGGGCATAAAGGGTGGACTGTCCACTTGAGCTGTCAGAAGGGGTTAGGACTTTAGATGTATGGTAATGCTTACTTAGGTTATTCATTGTTGTCCCAAGAACACCACTGCAAATAAAGTGCTCAATTAGTCTCCTCAGCCTAACTTTCCAACTCTGTTGCAATGCCAGAGCAAATAAAAAACCACTATTTTCAGTATGATCAAGGATTAGGCCCTTTTTGTTTGTTTTAAGAGACCAGGCTGCTTTTTGCAAATGAACACCCCCCACACAATTTGGAGACGGATAGTTGTAACTAGCCTTAAAACAGAAGCTGTGCAAGTGTGCAATCTCAGCTCCTGGCTTAGCAGCACTCTATTGCTGCAGTAGCAAAGCCATTACTGAGCAGGCAGACAGTTATCCACATTATTCTATGCTCTGTGGTGGGCCTGTCTGCAAGGGATTAAACCAAATCTGCTAACCTCATTTCTGTTATATAACCTAAGACAGATCTGAACTCTTCTCTCCAGAGGATTGTATGTTAAATGGGAATATCACCTCCCCCTAACCCTCTTCAGCTGTAGTTCAAACTAGGTTTTGCTACTATCATAATTCATACTGGACTGTAATGAAAATGGAATTGATTGAGATGGTATATAGACACTGTGTATACAAGTAACCTGAGTATGTCTAGACAAGTTTTATCAGGCAAATGCTATCACTGCAGCTTTTTGCCATGTAGGGTTTAGCACAGACCATGGAGACCAAAAGAAGTGCTCAGATCCCAAGTCCACACTGAGCTATTGCCTGCTACAGCCATTAGTAACTAAGCTGCCTAAGAGCTAACTCAACATGGACTGCAGGTGTACAATATGCACAAAAGACTGCCTGTGATCAGCTTCAGTTTCCTAATACGGTCTGACATTAGCATTGCTTTTCTTCCATTTGCAATAGTCAAGTAACAGTCACACACATGGCATCACCACACCTGGTTGTCCCCAGATACACACATTTTGAAGTCTTCTGAGCCCTCATAAAACTGTTTATCCATCAACACAGGTCTCTGAACTACTCTTTTGTCATAACCCCTGACCTTATCTCATGCAAATGCTTACTCAGATCAATAGTTATGCTAAGGTTTAGCAAATACTGCCTCACAAATGAGAGAGAGCAAGTCTTTTTCTTTCTTAGCCACAGCATAGGATGCCAGGAGTAATAGTACCAGATGCTGTTAAATTACACCAGTGTGAATGATTAAATTTAAGAGAGGTTGCAGTCAGGCTGTGCATATTTCGCTCTGCACAGTGAGACACTGGTATGGTTTCTTGAGGACTGTCCATTTTATCTTTTCTTTAATAGTATGGGAAAGAAAACAGAGTTTATTTAGATTCTTAAATTAGACATGAAATTGCAATGTAAAGACACTAAGGAAATTTGCAGTTATGCAACTGGAGTCCTAGAGGAAAAAGTAAACAATTTTACTGAGACAAACAAATTGAAAACAATTATGAGGCATTAAGAAGAAAGTGGCTGGAGGTTTTAGCTTTTCCTCCTTTTTCCTTTTGAGGCGTGGAAACATTTGCATATTTTCTTAAATTTGATCCTTCTTCAGTCCTCCTCAATTTATACTGCCTTAGTAATTTGTGACTAAAGTGAGGGACTAGATTCCTCAGGAGTTTCAGTGCAACAGGGAAAGAAAAGATCATCAAGGCATTTTTTAGTCACTAAAGTATCACATCTTTTCTTTCACGTTTTTTTACACACATGCCTCCTTTTACAGTCATTCTTTCTGAACCACACAGCTACTTATGCTGGCCATCTGCAAAATGCTCCACATATTCAGAAATATAAGACACAAAAATCCAGGATGTATGCCTTCAAGAGTGAAGGATACACCTTAAAAACAAAGATGAAAAAGAGCTGAATGGATTGGAAGAAAAGGCATGTCATGTGCTTATACTGAAAAATGAACTTAATATATGCCAGATGAGGAAATGCATCATTGTAAACATGCTATATATATAGCACCAGGAGTATACTTTTATGAGGATATAAACAACAGTAACTGCATACAATCTTTTCTTCTGAAGAAGATAAAGACATTGCCCTGTCAGAGCCAAATCAAAGTCCAAATTCAAGAACGAAACATCTCAAATGAGAATACAGTCTAGGGTGAAGCCACTTGACTTGTGCAAACCTTGTCCATAAAGGAGATAACTTCCAAACATTGTAAGCAAGGTTTGTAAACAGGCACAGTAGTGACTTCAGTTGCTATTAAACTATTCTAGCTACCATAGAGTTTCAGGAGGAAAAAGTGAAAAAGAGAACAAAACTTCATCTGAGTTTAAACACATATTCTGAATATATTCAGGCAGAATATAATTAGAAAAGCAAGAAGACAACCAAAGAGTTACGTGCTCTAACATAAAAAATATCCAGGGATTTTGAATGACCACAAATGTCAGGAACTTATTTTAATCTGTTCAAAATAATGCAATGCAGTAACCTTGCATAAAACCAGACATACATGCTACTGCCTTGAAAGCATTTCACTTGGTATGTTAGCAGAGATGTCTATGGTGTGGATTCCCATATTCCCATTTCATAGATAGTAGAGGAAATACTACTCCATCTTTCTATCATTTGGCTACCTACTGCTAGATATTGATAGTAAGCAGGGCTTCCTTTAGCCTCATTGAGATTTAATGGAGAGAGGTAATGAAATTTAAAGCACAACAAATACAGCCATGTGTGGACCATGAATGTTGAAGGTTGACTCTGTTTCTCCCCTTGTTTTTATCTCTTATCTGATGCAGTTAGGAGACAGAAATGACAAATAACACCAGCATCAAGTGGAGAACCCTTAGTTTCTGTGACAGATTTTAGTGTAAAGTAGCTAGCCTGGCAATGTGAAAGGAGAGCAAACAACAGTAAAATAAGATGTTACTGTAAGGACATAGAGGGCTGCTTTGTATCAGACAGAGCTTGCCAGAACATTATAATGCTTCATAACACAGCTAATCATGCTAAATAAAATGTACCCTTAAATACGTGTAGTACTAGATTCCCAATGGGTCATAGAATCACAGAATGTTAGAAGTTGGAAGAGATGCCCAGAAATCATCAAGACCACACCCCTGCCAAAAGCAAGATTATCTAGAGTAGTCCTCAGAAGAACACATCCAGGCAGGTTTTGAAAGTGTCCAGAGAAGGAGACTCCACAACTTATCTGGGCAGCCTGTTCAAGTGCTCCATTACCCTCAATGTAAAGAAGTTTCTCCTTGGTTGAGGTGACACCTCCTATGTTCAAGTGTCTATTCAGTGTTCCTTGTCTTATTGTGCACCACCAAACCAAGATTTGCCCCATCCGCTTGGCACCCACCTGTCAAATATTTATAGACATTGGTTAGATCTCCTCTCTGTATTCTCCTCTCAAGACTAAACAGGCCCAGGTCTCTCAGTCTCTCTTCACAGGGGAGATACTCAAGTCCCCTAATCATTCTCCTGGCTCTCCACTGGACTCTTTCAAGCAGGTCCCTGTCTCTCCTAAACTGGGTGGCCCAAAACTGGCACAGTATATTCCATGTGTGGTCTCACCAGGGCAGAGTAGAGGCGGGAAAAACCTCCATAGACCTGCTGGACACACTTTTCGTGATGCACCCCAAGATACTATTGGACCTTTTGGCCACAAGGGCACATTGTTGTCCCACAGAGAACTTGCTGGGTCCTCCTGTTTAGCACACAACATAATTTATTTTATTCTGGAACCAACTCTGTTTTGTACCACAAGGAATGGTTAATAATTCTTTTTAATAGTAAAAATATTAATAAACAACCATAAGTTATTTACAAAAATAAACATTCTGGGGTATGGGATTTTATTCATTAATTGCCAGAGTGGTCATAAAATGTACCTGAGAGCCCAAAATATTACTTTATTTTATTTAGTGGCAACAGTTAGACTAGTTTTAGTCTGCTTTAACAAACAGTATGGTTTTCTACTCTCCAAGAAGAGGTAAAAAAACAAACCAAAACCAGGCTCTTCTACGCAGCTGTATACTCCACAGTCAGATGTGCAAGTGGCACAAAAGTCCATGAATTCCATCAGCTGTGATCTGTGAGATGTCGGAAACAAAACAAAGAAACAAACAAAAAACAGCAGACAGTTTTCCTTCCTATTCTGGGGACTATGCAGGGCAGAAAGATCAATGAAGAATTTCACAGTAAGGTGCTCTCACAAAAGTACCACAGGCAACAAATTCCTTACAGCTGAATGGGAGAATATGTGCAAAACTGAAGACAGCAAGAAGAGGTGTGGTCCCTAATGCATCATTTGTTGTATTTTATTGTCTGTGAACGAAGAGAAGTAGAGGCCACTGAAATTCCTGGAGAACTTCTGAATTAGCAAGCTTCTTAGTGCTTGGGATTTTTACATTAAATTATTTGTACAAGAAAGAAAACATATATTTTACAAGAGAGAGCTTTCATGGGCTGAAACTATCCATCCCCTCAGCCCCAGTCTTAATTCAAAGAGTAATTAAATATAATTAAGTAATTTGAAAACACTTTGTTTTCCCCCAGTAATAGACATTCAGCTAAACATGGCAGCGCAGGGGCACATCATGAGGACTCCAGTTGCACAGACATCTGAAACTAGAGGAAGAGTTAAGATATGACAGAAATTTGGGAATTTTATTCAAATGAACTACAGATATGATAGAAGGATGCAGATACTGGTCCAGTATTGTTACCTTACAGTTTGGATAATTAACCTATGGGTAATGAGGAACTGACAGTATTGCACTAACTGCATAAAACTACCGCATCCTGAAAACGTTGCTGAGAATATCTGTCTCGTCTTTTCCTCACACTAGAAGTCTAATTTGGACAGCTTATTGACCTACTTTTAGTATGACACTGCTTTCAGCATTTTAACCCTCCCTCTCAAAAACTCACAGCCATTTCAAATAAGTGATAGAAGAAGAAAGACAAAACTGCAGATAATGTGCTTGTGCATCCCTCCTTCCCCCCCCCCCTACTAAAGTTTAATAAGGATTGTTAGTACATCATTGTAGCTGGTAATTGTGTAGGTACACATGGTAATTGCATGTATTTGCACTAATTATGTAAATGCACAATAATTAAAGCTCCAGGGTTTTCATGGTAAATTTTTAAGATACTCGTGAATTTGTCATGGCAAAAGTGTCATTCATGTAACCTAGTGAGGAAGGGGAGGAGGAGGAAGCTCAGGAGAACACATTTCTTAAATAAAATACAAAGATTTTTGCATAAATGAATGGATAGAGAACACTGCTTCATAATCAAACACAGCTGTCATGTCTGGGCACAGTTTCTTTCAGTCTCTTTTCAGAATTAAAAAAAAAAAAAACAAACCCCAAAACAAAAACAACTTCTATAAATCCCCAAAAACACAGTGAGTTTTTCACAGTAGGTTAAAACTAAGGATCAAGTACTCCCCCACTTTATCTACTCAGTGTCTCAGCTTTCCCATTTAGACAATGAGAGGCAAGAGAAAAAAAGAATTTGTATTCCTTTTTGTCTTTGTGGTAATCACTTGCTAATATTACCAGTTTGCTCCCTCTCCCAGAAGCCTGACAGAATATGTCAGTGGATATGTCCTGGCAGTATGTGAATTTGGATAGGTTTCCCAGCACCATGTGCTGCCTTAGCACAGCAGGTGTACACTAAAGGTTCAAGCTGATTTTATCTCCGGATTTTCCCTCCTTTTCTCTCTTCCCCTTCCCCTCCCCATTCTTCCTACCTTCAACTCTTCAGAGGCAAACTTTAAGGTTTTCTCTGGGATCACCCAGACCTTCCCTCAAGCACTTCCCCAGTTCACAGGCAGGACTCACCAATTCCTTCCCATTATCCCATCCTGCAGCCCAAGGCTGAGTCTGCCATGAGTCATCTGCTTACTAGAGCCTTTGCTGATGTGCTCCATGGATCTTTAGGGTATTGTGGAATTAAATATTTGTTAACAACTTTAGGCACATAAAGGAAGCACAGCTTTAGAAACACAAAGTGTTCATCCCCTTACATGAAAACAACAAACAGGAATATGCACTGTCCAACTGCTAGCTGTTTCTAATGACCTCCAACAGCATACCTGAGCATCTCCGTAGAGCATTATGCTTATCCCAGACACAAAAGTAACATAGCACAAGGTGCTATGAATTCAGAGCACTACTAAGCATCATGCTGAAAAGCTTTCCATTTCAAAACATTGTTTGAGATCTTAATGACTTAAGTGAAGTGCTGTTTTTCAGTCACTGGAAGTTATCTGCATTCATAAACCACTTCAAAAACACTGTACTTCATGCAAAAATATTCTTAATACACACCCCTCACACCCCCAGTTCGATTCTGGGTATGCTTGTTGGTCCCCACAGCACAGCTGCAGTCTCACACATTACCCATTTTCACTCATGGACACCTCAACAAATAGTCAATGAAAGAGTTTTAAGCTACCAAGACTTAATACCTTAAGCTGAGACACAAATAAGAGCTTCCTCAGGATTTGCAGCAAAGCTTTGGGAACGTTTATGGGACTCATAAACACATATGTTATTTGTTTAAACCTAACTCTCTATACATGGGTCGAAAGCTCTATGTTGAACTCATCTGCATTTACTACAACTCATCCCACTAGCCATGCTCCATACCAGTAAGACTGAAGACAATTGTCTGCTCAGCCACAGCTGGGCGGTATCAAAAGAAGCATGGCCAGCAGATCGAGAAAAGTGATTCTGCCACTTTACTCTGGTAAGACTTCATCTGGAGTACTATGTCCAGCTCTGGAGTACTTAACACAGGAAGGACATGAACTGATGGAGGGGTTGCAGAGGAGGGCCATGAAGATGATCATGGGGCTGGAATGCCTTTCCTATATGGGCAGGCTGAGTGAGCTGGTTCAGCCTGAAGAAGAGAAGGCTTCAGGGAGACATAATTGCAACCTTACAGTACCTAAAGGGGACCTACAAGAATGTTGGAGAGAGACTGCTTACAAAGGCCTGTAGTGATAGGGCAAGGGACAATGAATCAAATTAGAGAATAGTAGATTTAGATTGGATGTTACAAATTACTTCTTTAACCATGAAGGGTGGTGTAACACTGGAACAGGTTGCCATGGGAGGTGGTTGAGGCCCCATTCCTGGAGATATTAAAAATTAGGCTCGATAAGGCTCTGGGGAACTTGGTCTGGTGGGCGATGTCCCTGCAGGGTGGTTGGACTAGATGACTTTTAGAGGTCCTTTCCAACCCAAACCATTCTGTGATTCTATGAATAATTACTTGTCTCTTTAAGACTTTCTGGGCTGGAGGAGTTGTGAGGAACTCAATGTCTTTTTTTTTTTCCCCACAGTTTTCTTGTTTTTTAACTTATTTTTGAGTGTGTAGTGTGCAAATTGTTTTCTGTATTCAAAATAAAACAAAATCATCCTAAATCAAACAACCCCTTCTGCCCACAAATATCCAAACCCCTGCTTTTCAGAATAGAACTTAGAAATGTTTCTTTACTTAATTAAAATGTAAAGGAAAGAAATTATAACACTACAGTTGAATTGATATAGCATATTTTTCTTGATTCTCTAAACAAGTTTCATATGATACGGGTGCTTTAAAAAAAACAAACAACAAACAAGCCAAAACCAAACATGGTTTTGAAGATACTCTTTTGATTTTAAAGCTAAATTTTTTTAAAATGTAGCTATGTGAAAAAATCGATTAAATCTAATAAAAATAATTTTTTTAAAGCAACATGTAATTGGTGGGGTTCAGTCAAACAAGGGTTGCTATCTGGAACAGAGACTATTTTCTACTTTGTTTCTAACAATAAACATATTTTCAAGATTTTATTTCTTGTGTCAATTAGAATGTCTATATTCATGCTTGTTAGGGATTAAAATGGTAGGGTGTAATTTTTTTTTTTTTAATTTGCAGATTAACTGATAATCTTGTAGGCATACAGAGAATTTCACCCAAATGCAGTCCTTCTGTGAGTATAGAAATATTGCTAAATCAGTGATCTCTTGTATTAATCTCCTTTAGTTTTCCAGCAAATTAATCTGTTCTTCGAATAACGGACAGTGGAGGTCTGAAACCATAGATATGGGGTGCCTGGGCATGAATGGAAAGCAGATGAGTTGCTTACAGCTGGAGCACATTTTCTGTTTGTCTGTAGAGAATTTATTCAGGTTGTCTTTGTTGTACAGCAACATTGTGAGTCTAAGTTAGAACTTGAACTTGTATTAATGCAGGACCAAAGGTGTTTCACATGTTTATGTTTAGCAGCAACTTTTATGATAAACAGTTGCTCATATCATCAGGGTTACCCAAGCCCAGTAAGTCTGCAATCTGGTAAGGTCTCATGGTCCCGATGTGCCTCCACATGCTGACCAAATACATTTGCATTGGCAGGAAAACCCTAGTATCTCCATCTGAGAGAGATTTAAGGGTAACAAGGAGACATGAATTTGTCTTAGCCCCAGGGATTTTTTAAAGGATTAGCAAATTGATGGCACTTATGACACCAGCTGATATTATTCAGATATGTCATTTTGGTATCTCATACTCTAGCTATGAGCTGCAATGCTAGTGATACCAGGCTAGGTGAAAACACAGAGCTGTTCTCTTCATATTGTCTTAATGTCACTGTATGATTCAAAAGTTGTTTCATCAGCAAGGTCAGTACCAACATTTCAGTTTCACATATAGGAAAATGGTATGATCAAAAGTTTAAATGACCACAGTTATCTAGAAGACCAATAGAAGGCAATGTAAATATTTAAGTTCTAGTCCTGCTCTTTCTTTACTGCTCTAGTGCAAGCACTTTCATTTGTGAAGCATCTCACCAGACAGAAACTAATTTATGAAAACAATTTTCATTTATCAGATTAGCAAAAGCAGTTTTCTGGTACAGCTAACATTTACATTCCTTAGCAAGAAGAGTTGCACTGCTAACTTGTCCAAAAATCGTGTTAGCTGGGCATGTAAATATATGCAGCTAGCAAACAGTTTATTTAGAAATTAAACATATGTGCAATTCTTTTGGCCTGCATGAATAGTATGAATGAATGTTTTTAAAAACATGTAGATCTAAGTAAATACAAATATATGCATATCAATATGCATAACAGGTGTTGGTTGTGAAATGAACTGGTTGCTCAGAGAGATCCTCACACAAGAAATGCTGACACAGCAGGTTATTCATCAGGGAATATTGACGTATATGAACTGTGTCTGTTTCAAGCCTGTCCACAGTGAAGGTGTCCTTTCCTGAATACTCACAACTGAAACACCCAGCAGCAGAAGATGCTCTTCTAAATTTAAGCATCGTGATTTATTCAGAAATCAGTGGCAGATGCATGACCAGAACCTGTACTTCAACCTGTTCCTGACAGTGAAACTGCATCGTCAGGTGCCTTGTTCCAACAAGTCCCCAACAGTGCCTGCATATTTTAAATCCCTGTGTTGAGTCATCATTTAAGTGGAACTTAAACCACCTGAATGTGTCATCTTTACTGATCTGCTACAAACTGTCTATGTTTTCCTTTTGCAGAGCACGCACAGCCCTGTAAATCCATGCCTAGCGTGACACAAAGCCAGGCAGTCATTTCCTCCTTGCAGTGTCACAACATATAGCTACAAAAGGAAGTATACCAACAATTGTTTGTTTGCTGTGCATGTTATTTTAAAGAAGAATAATAATGCCGTTGTTCCAAGTAGGATTACACTTGTTCCACTTTCACTTGCCCCTGGAATTTTAAAAGCAGAAAACTAATAATTTAAGCCATTTCTTTAGCTGTGGGATTTTATTTTATTTAATCTCTATGCATACACATTTTCCCACTATACATGCTGAAACAGCAGCCCTTTGATTTCCTGTTATTGTTAATGATTCTACAGGTTTTGTGAGTGTTTTGTTTTAAATGATGGTTCATGCAGCAAATTTGACTTGAATTAATGGCTTCCTGACTTTCCATGAAATTCTTTTTACAAATGCTACTTTTCCCTATTTGCTTTCTGGCATTTTTTTCTTTTCTTTCAGCAGCTGGCATGCAGCAGTTAGACCCTATCTGATGGGCAGGGGCCAAAATAGTCCCAATATGTAGAAGTGGCTTTAAGATCACTTATTACTACATGCACTTCACCTTTAAAAGCCTGGAAAATCCCCAAACCCATTTGGAAGCATGAATAGCATACCTATGCCTAACGACTGTTGGCTTTTGTTTAAATGTCAAATAAAACTTGCAGATGGGAGTTAGTGATTGAAATTATTTCTGTTCAGGCTCCATAACTGCATGGTTGCCCAGAGAAGTTTAAGACCAGACTGGATGAAGCTTTGAACAACCTGGTCTAGTAGGAGGCATCCCTGCTCATGGCAGGGGAGTTGAAACTAGATGACCATTAAGGTTCTTTCCAACTGAAGCCATTCTGTGATTCTATGTGATGGGGAGTGCAGAGGTTACCAGCTGCATCTCAGTCATTATGTCCTACACTGGCTTGATAGGAATCGAAGATTAGATAAGGTACTCTTGTCAAAGTCCTGAAATTACAAGGCACCTGTACTAAAACAAATCCTAGCCAGGAGAAAGAACAGATTCTCATACTGCTTATACTGCCCTATCATCTTCACAGGTGAGACAAACCTCAGTTATGGGCAATCTCTGCTAATACCACCCATCCTCTCTTTAGTGCTGCCTCCTGTATGGTAGTTTAGCGTCAGTCCTCAGGGACCGAAGGGGGACTTTGGCCCTACAGGGTGGGGAAGACACAAGCAGAAATAACAGCCTCTCAAATGATGGAGGTGGGAAAAAGTAATGAAAATATTCTCTTAGCTTGATATTAAACATCCCTCCTGTCTTATTTTAAACCGATATGGAAGGAAGAATAAAGAATAATGACTGATCTTTCCAAATAAATGAACAATCTCTTTGCTATTTTGTAAGTATGTGGAAGACACCTTGCCTGAGCTGAATTAATGTAATTCATGTAATATTTAGACACTTGTAGTGAGGTTATTTTTCCTGTTTTAATTTGAAGAGCCTGCATTTCTCAGTCTTTTTCCTGTTGAGACTACTGAAGAATTTATCTGTTTCTCTGGGGAAAACGCATGCCAAAAAACCCAGCAGTCTGGGCCAATAGTACTTATATTCCAAGTGTTATAAAACATATGTAACAAGAAGACTGTTGCTTTCTTCTCAGAGAAGCTGAACGATAAATCCCACAGGGCATCAATGGCAGCAAATAAAACCTCCTCCATTTCAGTGTTTTTTTTCTCTGCTTTTGTGACACAAAGTTAAGGTCCGCATTTGACAAACTGCTCAACAGGGAAACTTGTGCAGCCCAATGGCTTCCCTGAAGCATCATTTGCATACAGTTTGCTTTGACCTCCTTCTATTTACTTCTTTGTTTTATTTTTTTAATTGTTTTTATTAAAGTCTAGTAAAAATTGTTCATTTTAAATCAATGTTTGTTCTGCTAATTGAATCAAACCCTAAATAATTTGACCAAGAGCACAGCACAAGCATGAGACATTCACAGTGAAAACACAGCATCTGGCTTTAGGCATCTTCCTTCTGCAGAGAATGAGTCTTTATGAATATCAGTTAAAAGGAGTAAGATTTGTCACTTTTAAATGGTCTATTACTATCCACAAGCACATGATAACACAGAGGGCATACTTCTGCTGTCCTGGAACAATGCTGAAAGCTAAAACTAAAGCTGCTCCACTAAAGTCAGTGGAATTGTTCTGACTGCCATGTGATGTATACCTAGTTGGATGCTAAATTTCTACTTCTGGATTTGTCTCCGTTCAGAATCTGTAGAAAATAAAACTTGTCATGTTGAAGATTTCTTGTGGGGGGAAAAAAAAAAAGTTTGTAATCAAAATATTAAACCGTAATATCAATATTGCACTATTTAGTATACTGTAACATTGGAAACAAAAGCAATTGAAATGAGTCAGCATGAAAAGTTCTCTTATCAAAACAAGTGAGAGTGTTGAAGTACTGCATTTCTGCACTCTACCTTTGAAAATTTAATTGAAATTAACACATTCTCACTGAATTTCACTTGAAGTGCATTTTCCAGCATTTTCCAGACCAGTGTATGGTCTCCATCAATCTAAATAGCCATAGGAGGTAGAAGGAAATAATAATTTGGGCCCACTGGATTTGCATAGGAGTAAGTGAGAGAAGAAAATGATACACAGTGTGTGTTAATAGGTGTTAATTCACATGTACCTGGTTATGGAGATCTGTGAGCAGCTTGGAGTTCTACAGTATGTCCCAATTTCTTTCAGAACATGAATACTTGAAATGATGAAGCTTGCTCTGGAGCAGAAAAGCTGCCTTACTACAAAGAAATTCTTGTGCCTCCTTAATTATCCTTCTTCACCTGTAGGTGGAATTTCCACTCCAATAGCTTTAGTAAGGAGCCTGTTAGCCTGGAAGAAGATTGCTGTTTGACTTTGCTCAGCAAACACTAGCTCTCTTGTGCAATGCCAGTTTCTGATTCTAATGATTTCCTGAGTTTGTTCTTTTTTGTACCTCAGGGAAGGAAGAGGTGATCCTCTTGAAAATTCAGATAATTGCTTTTATTTGATTTTTATTAAACCTCATTCGAGAATAATATGATGGCTTTTTTAATTACATTGTTCATCACTGTAGCATTTTAAAATTTGCTTTGCTAAAAGAAACCATTTAGTAAGCCAAAGATTTAATTCCAGGATTTTCACCGAGAGAAAACTGGGAATGTTTTTTGACGTTGTTTTGTTTCCCAAGACTTTTGTAATATTGATATCTATCTATTATTGTCACCACTTTCTTTCTTTAATAGCCCATGTTTCTTCTCCAGCTCCAGCAGCCAGAGCATGCCGCAGTTTTTTGTGTGTGCAGATGGATCTGGCAGGGCCAGCTTTGCCTCAACTGTGCCTGGCTGCCTCTGATACAAGGCAGTATATGGGATGCTCTTTGTCCTCTACCCTGGCTATCTCATTGTGTGGGTGAAGCTGTTACCTGCTGTCATGCACAGACAGCTGTGGGAAACAGCAGGCTGGAGGTAAGTGCAGGGTTAGGCATGGATGTTCCATGCAGTTTATCCACCATGCAGCTGGGGAGAAGCCACTCCCTCATTTTGCATGAGTTATCAACTGGATTGTCAACTGATCTTCCCACTGGAATCAGGAAGGTGTGGTAAGGCCCAGATTGATCAGTCCACCCCTCCATCCCTCCATCCATCCAAAACCCTTCTGTGGCTGATATTACAGGTAATATTCCTGTTGTACACATGTGGAGACGCAAAATGCATAATCTGCAGTCAGCAGAAATAGAAGTAGCCAAGCAATTATGATTCAGGACAAACAACTTTATGTTGCTAACACTAAAGAATATAGTTTGGGAAATCTAATCTATTTACCTCTTTGCTGCCAAGGTGATGTCATCTGCTGTCCATTAGTAAGCCATACACAGAGCTACTTGATATGTGGTTTAATGAGAGCTATTATTCTAAGAATTCGTCATTTCAATGTAAGTATTTAAGAATAAGAGATTTTCATATACTTTCAGAGTAAGTTTCCCCCTTTTTCCATTTTATCACAGGAAACAGCATCTCAAAATAGCATGAAGAGTTTGTAAAAGGCTCCTTTTTGTGTTAAAAAGTTGTTAACAAGAATCCAGTCATCTCAGTTAATCCCTTTAAACTATGTCAATATTTACTTCTAAGTGGTCTTTCAAATACTTTTTCTGTTGCACTGCCAGTTTAATTGAGACCGTTCTCATTGGCTGAGAATTATGGCTGAATACTTCAGGAGTTTACCTTGAATCATTGTAGTTACAACTTGTGATGGTAGTAAGGATGATAGGATGTCTGTTGTTAGCTTATGCATCTGTCCATGAATAAGTGAACCCCCAGGACCTTTTTCAGTCAGATGCTGGCTTCCTGACGCATCTGTGTCATTCTGTACCCACCATGAGGTTTCCAGAAAGCCCTTCAATCATGAAAATAATGTGGGATTTGTAAAACACTGTATTCACTCTTGTGTGTTCATCCATAGCTTTTGGAAGAAATGTGGGAATTTGGTAACAGCTTGTCCCCTCAGAAGAGTGACAGAGAGGGCCAGTCACAAACCCTACCACCCCATCATGAAGGAGCAGCTCCACCACACAGCCCATTGCAGGTACTGTAGATACAAACAGGACTTCAGCGGTGCTGGATAATGGGCAGCTGAACATAGGTGTCAGTGACAAAGCTAAAGACCTTTAACAGGTACTGCAAACACTTTCCATGATTATCTGTAACCTATAATTTGTGAAAGAAGCATGTTTTTAACACTATTGGCGCCTAGACCTTTGCTTTCTAATCCCAATTGAATAATGGCAACAGAACTTGCACTGTAAGAGAGAAAACAGGCAGATAGAGCACTATTTCACTGTATAGTTACCCTTTTTGACTCTCTCTTTCTTGAGACAAGGGACAGATTACTTCATACCACATGGATAACTTGACCTTGTCCTCTTTTATAGCACATGTTTGAATCAGAAGAGAAGTTAGTTGGTCCAAGACATGGCCAATATGTATCACATCCTCAGAATTAAACTGATCACCAGCTTTCTGTGAAATAAGAAAATTTTCTTCCATTTAAAAATTTATTTTCCTTTGGTCTTTTTGTTGTTGTTGCTGTTGTTTGTTTGGTTGGTTTTGGTTTTATTTCCATATATAATGGCTGGGAAGTTTTATTTGGCAAGTCCTACTGTGGTAACACAAAGCATTCTGTACTTCTGGTCCACATCTTATGTCTGTGATTTTTTTTTAAGTAGAAGTTTTATTTCTTTGTGGGGAACACTATAAAGGAATTTTTTTTGGCTGAGGATGGGGAGTTGTCATTCTGAAGATACCATTGAATATCTCCCACACTATTACAGTGATCGCTTTGAGTTACTTGGGTATCCACTTCCAATCTTATGTCCCCAGATAGAGGAGATGTTTCCTGTCTGGTAATGTGGGGCACAATAAAGATATAGAGAAAATAATAACAAAAAATAATTGAAATTTTCCCTGCCTCCTCAGGGTACTTCCTGGCCTAGGACACCACATTCCCTATCATTTCTCTGACCGTGTCTTATTAGATTGCATGCTGTTTGCATTTCGTGTTAGTGAAGTAAATGGAAAATTACAAAGCTATGGCAAAAATCAGAAGGCGGAAAAAGGTGAGTAAATATAAACACTGAAGTTAAAGAATGTGACTAAAGAGCAGTGAGTGCTAAATGGCATATTTCACAAGAACTTCAGCTTGCACTTCCCTAAGAACCACCCAAACCTCTCATTTTAGTATACCTCAGCTTTGGCTTCTGCTAAGCTGTTTATTTTTTTGAGAGATTTTCACATCACATAAGAAATTGCTGGGATATGTTGTGCATTTAGAGAACTGCTGGGTGCATTTTAACTAAAAAACAGTTTGGACCAATCTCTTTGCATAGGCATATTTCTTTTTCCAGGGAAAAAATAAAGTGAAAAAAAAATTGTAGATGAGATTGGGGGCTTTTATCCCCTCACAGAGAGGAAAAACAACTGGTAGCACTCTTTCTTCACTTTTCCTTTTCGGTAGAAGTTTGCTAAAATTAAACATTTTTTGTGTTATTTTAAACTTAAGTAGGTCTGGATCTGTGATTCGACAGAAGTGGGGAAAAAAAAGCCCCTTTTCTAACTGTTTCCTCCTAATGCTAAAGATTTTTCATCATACTGTGATGCAATGTTTTGGTACCCTGTAAAGTGTTTCTGAAGCCCCATATCTGCCACCACAGCTGTGACAGTTCCTGTGGTACCAAAAACTCCTCCATGTTTTAACTGTTTTGCAGTATAGAATGCTTCTTTGCTTGGTCTCTCTGGTTTAACTGAAAAATAAACCAGCACATATCAAATAAACTCTCAGATTCTTTGCCATCTGGAGCAGTTTCCTTAAGGCTCAAGAGTCTTTTTCCTGAAGACCACACCCCCACCAGGGTACTGAAAGAATGCATGTCTTTTCCTCTCTCCTCCCCAAAAACTTCCTTTGAACATTATGAGTCAGTTATATGTTTCCTTATTATTGTCTAGTCTCATTGTTAGTCAGAAAATAGTCCCCTGTTAGGATCTGTTGTCCCTTAACAGTCCTTGGATAAACAACAACCCATTTTGGTGTACCATGGATCTCCAAACATGTTAACATTCAGAACATTAGAGTAGCTTTGCACCAAATCTCTGTCACCCCCGTTTATCCTGCACTGGTTGTATTTGCTGTTTTAAATGCATATAAATCGTATTTCTTTTGGAGGAAACCAACCCGAAAGTTCTGCTTCAGGTAACACACCAGTGGTGCTTCAATCCCTTGCAGAGACAAAAGAGACCTGTAGGATACATTTAAACCACAGTCCACTAAATCAAACTAAGTATAAGCTAAAGTAAAATGCCAGATCACACATACTGTAGATGTAGAGCCCTCACAGACAGTTGCACTGTTCTACTGATCTGCTCTTACTGTGCCTAGTGGCTTGCTAATGTGGATGAAGTCAGAAGTACATAAAAGGCACAGGAGTTTCATATCATCAGCTTCCCAAAAATCAATGAGTTCACAAGTTTCTGAGATAATTTTTGCTCCTGACTTATGTCTCTAGGCAGTCAGTGGTATACAGATGGCAGAGACAACAGCACCTACAGAGCTGAATTTGGCAGATGCCTTAATTTGGTGTTAAAATAGTTAATGTATTTGTATGTTATGAAAAGATGAGTTAATCAGAGAGATCACCTATCAATATTTCACCTATTGGGAGCTATGATTACGTCCTTGAAGCCCTGAGATGTGGTCAGGCTGTAGAGCAGTTTAGGGTAGTGAAGGCTCTAATCAGCTCAAATTACTCTCAGAAGGAAATTAAGAAAGGCAGAATATAATTACTAGAACTGGAACATAGCCAGGGTGTTGGGGTGATCATTTGCTATATGGTCATTAAAGACTGTGATAGAGAACTATGGATTTAATGCCACAAGGTAAATACTCACTCTCACCAAAGAGCATGCTTATTAATAACAATGTGGATGCAGTCACAAAAGAATGTTAATTGAATCCGGTGTATAGGTGAGCATTCATCTTCTGAAACCAAGGATCAGCACTAACATCACTCAGAACTCATAGAAATGCTGCTTAGCATCTAATGGGAATAAGGAATCACAGGATGTCTCAATCAATTTTGAGTTCTGTTGAGATGGCAAGAAATGACATTTCCATAGCTAGTGCAGACTGGCCTCTCATATATACTAAAGAAGCAAACATATTGGGATGCAAGCAAAACTGCTAAACAGTATGGATTTAAGGAAGAGTTTACCTGAAACTCTTGATCTAGCAAGGAGTTTTTGAGGTTTCATGGAAGCCAGAGCATTTAACAGGTCATGTACTGTCTTGTCTTTTGTCCTTCTGTCCTGGAAGTGATAGCAAGATTTTTGTATGTCAGTAGTCTTTTATGCATTTAGATTACCCTTCAATTGAGCTTTGTAGTAATTCAAAACAGAAGGATAAATAATATATAATTGCTTTACCTGTTAGTGCAATGCAGCACATACATAACCACATTATCAATACAACAGTGAGAAAAGAACATCAGTGTCTGGCAGTGCCTAAGGAATTTGAGAAGGTAAGAACTCAGTTTACACTTTCAACATTTGAGGGTAAAAGCTTTAGTCTTATGACTATTTCTGTGAAATACTGAGATAATCAGCTACCAAGATGTTACACACAGCTTTTGTATCCAACCTACCAGTTCTTAGTCAACTCTCATTAGGATGCTGGGCAATGCAGCAGTTACTCAAGTTTGAGGACTTCTAAAATATTTTGCTAGTGAGAAATGGCTTATTTAATTAGTTACCACAATGACCAGTGGCTGTGCTTCACACCTCACCTGAAGGGCATATGTAGCTGCACTGTGTCTCTTCCTTCACATAATGCACAGGGTCAATCAGAGAGGTCCATCTACTGAAACCTTAAAGCTACGTCCACAGATGCTCCTAGGAGAGATAGATTAGAACTGGCACTTTTAAAATTAAATAGCTACTGAAAATCCTGAAATTTTGTAATTCAGTTCAAAGCTGAAACCTAATATACACTAATGTTTATTGCAAGTCTCTTAGCAGAGTTGAAGTTCATCAAGAAGCTTCTGTGCTTGACAGTGGTTTATGATGAAGTCTTGATGGACTGGGAGAAACTTTAAATACAGTTTGTGAAGCTTGTTGGTAAAGACCTGATTACTTAAAATACATGAGACTTGATCTGAAACTTGTTCATGTCTGTACTGTAGTCTCTGTCACGTTTGGAGGTAGGTGAGGGTTTCTTTCCAACTGAGGAGCTTTCAGAAAGGTTTATCCAAATGCAGAGAAAATGGTGAAGTCATTTGTGAATGAAATTAGATAAGAGAGATAAATAGCAGTCTCCACTCTTACTGCTTTCCTGGAAGTTCCACAAGCCTTTTTGTGCTTCTGGAAAAATGAGAGGTTAAGAGACCTGTTTTATTTGAATCAAAAGAATCTTTTTAAAAATATTCAAGCCTCTGAGAATGCTGCTTAATTTAGCATGATCATTTAGTCTGGAAAAATAAGGACTTCATTGATGCCATCTTTGGGAGGCCCAGAGTGCCAGCTGCAACTCCTGAAAAAGGAAGGTCCAGCCAGCACAGTGAGCACTCCTGTTCCCTT
Source organism: Psilopogon haemacephalus (assembly GCA_013396835.1). Lineage (NCBI taxonomy): Eukaryota > Metazoa > Chordata > Aves > Piciformes > Megalaimidae > Psilopogon > Psilopogon haemacephalus. The sequence continues at coordinate 338,456 of VWZI01004849.1, forward strand.
CTTCCAGAAGTTGCTTGCACATGGCCAAGGCTTCTGGAGGCTTTGAGACCCTCTGACTTATTTTCTAGAAAGTAAGAAGGCAGCTTTCATAAAGAAGTATCCTTTCTGAAAGAGAGCACCAGACCTACCTTCTGAGGCACCATTTGCAACCTTAATAACCTATTGGAGAGCAGGCAATCAGAAAAAAATCAGATTTGTAACCATCAAAGAATCCCATTTTAGTATACCACATTTAATAAGGGAACAGGAACAATAAATCCCATCATGGCTTTAACATTTCAATAATTTGCATGCTGGGAGAAGAGAAAGTCTATGGTGTAGTGCATCAAGTTTTAAGTAATTCTTAAAGGCAGATAACAGCACTTAACCTAACACTGCTGCTATTGAGAAACAGGAAAACATTAATTCAGCAGCATAACTCTGAGGAGAAATTTCTTAATTTATCAAACCAAGTTCATCAAAGGAGGATCTTTTCTAACATCACTATGTGAAGGGTAATTTTTTTCCTTTTTAACTGAAACTATGACAAGTCAGTCCCTCAGACACCTCATAATGGTGGTGGCCATGTTTTGTGAGGGATTTTGTTGACCACTAGGCATTTCACAGTGCTGCTTGGAATGAAGAGGAATTTTATTCTACCAGAAACATACAGGATGTAGTGAACAAACATGTGAACAGGAATATACTGTCTTTTGCAAAAAAACCCAACAAAACAAAACCCAAAAAAACCCCAAACAAACAAAAAAACCCCACCACCAGCCCTGTGAATCCACTGCAGTAAGGTAACTGCTCCATGGTCCCTCTCTGATATTTTGTGGCATCAGATGCTGTGCATGGGCAGCTGACACGGAGATATGTGCTGCAGTGTTAGATTATGAGTTTATGAGAAGTGGATGATGAAGATAGACTTGGGCAGGTGGGTTGGCTAGAGGGATGGATTTGGAATGTCATTGTAATTCCCAGATTTCCTGGTCAGAGCAGCTGAGATGATTAAAAAGAGAGAAGGAAGCATCTGATTTTGTTTACAGGTATGAGCTTATAGAACTTTTTTCTTCCACATCTCTCTCCTCTGAACTTCCAAAGGTGCTTTGTTCTACTTCTATTGTTTTGCAGCTGAGTACTTGTACAGAGGCCTTGGAGCAAAGTCACAGTCTAGCCTTTATTTCTGGCCTTAGTATAGATCCATAAATAAAGTAAATCTCCTTATGGCAGAGTAATCTTCAAGAATGCCTCAGCTGGAATAAACTCTTATAGCAAATCTATAACACTTCCTTGCAAGTCAAAATTAGTTAATTTGATTTATATATTTTGTTATTATCATTATGGCCCACACTGAGACAGACCAGGTTCCCTTATTTCCTGGCAGATAAAACACACTGTGTGCAAGAGATAGAGGCTATTCAGTGGAAGTGACAAAGCTGGCCAAAGCCTTCCATGCAAAGGCAAATGCTTTGACTGCTTGTTCAAGGTATGGTCATGGCAGCTTGGGATATCTCTGCTGCCTGCCAAAGACCATGGCAAAACAGAGGGAAAATCAAATGGGAGGTAAAATTTAAGCTTAGCTTTAAAATTAAGATGCATATCTGCTACAGAAATGTCCTACAGCAGGCAGGTCCAAAGGGAGCATGTTTCATTTTGGATCAGCATAGACTTCTTAAACTAACTTCACTGACATTTGTGTTGTGCTGGTTCATGTGCTTATATCTACTTTACCATGATCACATTAAACATAGATAAAGTTCTCCACAAAAAAAAGATTTACACTAACATGGCAAATCTTAGACTGTAACAAAAAAGCTTTTGTATCAGACTTGCCCTGCATACCAGCAACCGGCACCATTGTGCACAGGTCTTTGCTCGTGGTGGAGCATTTGTTGTCTCATGGGCAAAGAGTGAGGAAAGCAACAGTAACTCTTTTTCCAAGGAGGATGCAGAGTGGACTTGAACAGCTGAGGGAAGGGGTGAAGGAAATAATCACCTGGCTGGTAATTTGCAGCTGATGTGGCTATCTGCTTTATACCATAAAGTATATTTATAATATAAATATTATATTATTTATAATATAGACATTATGGTATAATGTTTATACCATAAAGTATATTTATAATATGTGTATTAAAAATAGAGAAGGATTTCAATGCTCTTTGAAACTCTTCACGATTTTAGAAGGATAAAATTACCATAGAAATTTAATCTAAACATTCTGGGGCTTAATTTCCACACACATCCCTCACCTCCAATCATCCTTTCCTAATCAGGAAAAAGGAAAAATTAGTTTTGTAGGGTAGTTAGAAGAAGGTATCATAGAATCATAGAATGGTCTAGGTTGGAAGAGACCTCAAAGATCATCCAGTTCCAACCCCCTGCCATAGGCAGGGACACCTCCCACTAGATCAGGTCACTCAAGACCTCATCCAGCCTGGCCTTGAACACATCCAGGGAGGGAGCAGCCACAACCTCCCTGGGCAACCCACTCCAGTGTCTTGCCACCCTCACTGGAAAGAACTTCCTTCCAACATCCCATTTAAATCTCCCCTCTGCCAGTTTAAACCCATTATCTCTCGTCCTGTCATAACAAGACCTTGTGAATAGTCCCTCCCCAGCCTTTCTCTAGGCCTGTTTCAGATACCGGAAGGCTGCTACAAGGTCTCCTCAAAGTCTTCTCTTCTCCAGGCTGAAAAGCCCCAACTCTCTCAGCCTGTCCTCATAGAAGAAGTGCTCCAGCCCTCTGATCATCTTCATGGCCCTCCTCTGGACTCTCTCCAACAGTTCCACATCCTTCTTGTGGTGGGGGCTCCAGAACTGCACACAGTACTCCAGGTGATGAGAGCAGAGTAAAGGGGGAGAATCCTGTCCCTTGCCCTGCTGGCCACACTGCTCTTAATGCAGCCCAGCACACAGTTGCTGTCTGGGCCACACGCGCACACTGTTGGCTCATGTTGAGCTTTTCATCAACCCAGACCCCCAGGTCCTTTTCCTCAGAGCTGCTCTCCAGCCATTCACCACCCAGCCTGGATTTGTGCTTGGGATTGCAGCGACCCAGGTGCAGGACCTTACACTTGGCCTTGTTGAATTTCATGAAGTCAGCCTGGGCCCACCTCTCCAGCCTGGAACCTCTGGATGGATCCCTGCCCTCCAGCAAGTCAACTGTGCCACACAGCTTGGTGTCATCTGCAAACTTGCTGAGGGTGCACTCGATTCCTCTGTCCATGTCACTGACAAAGATGTTAAACAGCACTGGTCCCAGCACTGACCCCTGAGGGATGCCACTTGTCACTGGTCTGCAGGTGGACATTGTGCTGATTGTGCCATTGATCACCACTCTCTGTGTGCAACCATCCAGCCAATTTCTCATCCAGCGAGTTGTCCACCCATCAAGTCCATGTTTTTCCAGCTTGGTGACCAGGATGTCATGTGGGACAGAGTCAAAGGCCCTACTCAGGTCCAGGTAGATGACATCAGTTGCCCTTCCTTTGTCCACCGCTGCAGAGACTTCATCATAGAAAGCCACCAAATTTGTCAGGCATGACTTGCCCTTGGTGAAGCCATGCTGGCTACCATCAGACACCTCTGCTTTGTTTTCCATCTGCCTCAGCAGAGCCTTCAGGAGGATCTGCTCCATGATCTTGCCAGGCACAGATGTGAGACTGACTGGTCTGTAGTTCCCGGGGTCATCCTTTTTCCCGTTCTTGAAGATAGGTGTTATATTTGCCCTTTTCCAGTCAGCAGAAACTTCACCAGTCTGCCATGACCTTTAAAATATGATGGACAATGGTTTGGCAACTTCATCTGACAGTACCATTCTCGCTCTTCATTTACCAATCCTCCAACACCCCAAACAATGCCTTTACTTGGAGAGTTATATAGCTCACTTATAAAAACAGAATTTTAGAGTCTCCATTCATCATACACTCTTTCATCCATAGTATCACAGTTCTTATGACTGCTTCTTCCTTTCACAATAGATATACAGATAAAAATCAGCATGTTCTAATTTCCCTTTCTAAACCATCAAAAATACACATAAACAGAACAATAATATCAATCAGCTCGGTCATTTTTTCCCTCTCACTGTGCTGACCAAGAGCCTCTTGGGAAGCAGCAACCACCAGCTCCTCATGTCAATGACTGAGCATGGTCTGTATAAAAGGAGAAGGGTTAGTGTCCCGCCTTTAGGGACAGAGGAACAGATATGCAGAGGTCCTGCCCACAAGTGAGCAAGACAATTTTCTCTGTTCCAAAGTTAATTGCCATTTCAGCTTCTCTATGAATGCCTTTCAAGTACATCTGCTACAAAAGCCTTTAGAGCCACTGTAATTTGCAATGTAGTGAAGTGCAACCAACACAGACTATAAGAGCTTTTTTCCTAAGAAGAAAGCAAGAGGTCTGCACTCTTCCAGCATCATACCAGGGTTAAAATTATGTGATTACACTTGTAAGCCACCAAATAGTCATGTAGCATGCTACTTTACCTTCGCAGTCATGGAGTCTGCAATGATTAATTGGTAAGTTAATTTTTTAGGTTTCATTTTAAAGCTTTGGGGCTATAGACGACGTGAATGACTCTAAGTTTAACTATTTTAAGCTACCTATCAGGTACTGAAGCCTCTTTCACATAAATAAGTAGCCTTTCTGGTTACTCCTTTGCTTATTATGCTATATGCCACACCATCGTGATATGTACTGTCCCCAGGCACTACTCCAGATTCAATTTTCCAACTTTTGTCCAGTCTTGACCAAATGGAGCAAAGGAAATGTACACCAGAAAAAAGCATGCATCATATTGGTCTTCTGGGATATTTTCTCCTTTCTAGTTATTTTCATAGATGTTTACATCACCATTAATTTACCTTGCTGCTGAGTAGATTGAATTGCTGGTATTGTTCACAATGACTTCTCTCAGCCTTCTTCCAACAGTTACAATGTTAAGTTCTCTGAAAACATTTGCTATCAAAATCCTTAATTTTCACTGTTTGAAAGTAATTGGGTAAAATTCAGGGAGGAAACAAATAGGTATGAGTCTGATCTATTGTCTACAATTTAACCTCAGATAATACAGGAATAAGATACATGTATGTGAACTATGAAATAAAATACTTAACCTACCAAACTTTAGAAGTTACTATGCCCATGATTTATTTAAAATCTTATTGGGTAGGCTCACTTTCACCATGCTAATATACATGGCCATTTAATCTCTGAAAGAGCTGTGGTGCTGAGGATGAACCTCTTACATTCTTCTAAGGTGCACCTTTAGATTGTCTTCACATCAAGACTTGTACTTACACGAAATGGAGTCTGCATAAGAAAAGCCTCCCGAATAATTGTAAGAAAAACAGCAACACCTTTGTGTTCATTGTTACGTGGTGCTTTCCCTATACAACAAAGAAGCCTGAACATCCCTTTCCTTCTTGCCCAGGATGGTCTACCATGCAAGAATCATTATTTAACCTGTAATATATTTTAATGGTTTGCTCAGCTCGGTTCTGTCCTCACACAATGATTAGTGGACTGCTAATTTTCATAGATTCACGGACTCATAGAATGGTTTGGGTTGGAAGGGACCTTTAAAGATCATCTAGTTAAATGATAGTTTGTCTCCTCTGACAGCTGTCATGTCAGTTTTAAGAAGCTCTGGCACAGCATTTGCTTGAATTTCTAGGAAACATATATAGTTTGTTAAACAGTTTCCTTGATTTTTTTTTTAACCTGATAAAACTAAATAATGAATTTTAAATTAAATTAGGATTCTCCAAAGATCCAACTTAATATCCAAGTACTCATAAAACTCAAATTTACTACTGCATTTCTGTCAAGTTTCACTTTATTTCACTGAAAAATATTAGAGAAGAAAAAATTGTATGATACCGATTTCACAGAACCATTGTTGTTTCTATATTTAGCTGAAATCTTGAGAAATAGTAGTGAGAAAGAATGTTGTGAAAGTTTTAGTTTGCTTTCTTGGAGATCTGGTGTCCTTGGGATAGTAAAAAAAAGAAAAATCTCCCAAATAAGGCTTTCATTCTGAAACTTCATTCTGGGTGATGCTCATGTAAGGACATGATTTCCCACTCAGGAAAAGGCTCTACCTTTTTTTTAACAGAGGTAGTCTTGTTCTCATTTTCTGTAATTCCGGTTTATTCTGGACCAGCACATCTAAGACTCTCATAGTGTGTTACAATCATGAGGATATAACATGGGCATTGCCAGGATTAAAAGTTTTAATCTAAAAAAGGTGACTGTGTTATGACCTTATAATGTCTTGTAAGGCACTATTACAGAAGAAATCTTGGTTTATACTGTCAGAATTTGAATTCTTGAATGCATTCTTCAGTCATGCATGAGGTCTCCTGCCTGCCTATGCCATGAACTGATGCCTCCCTGAACTCCTTGAAATATTTCCTGGAGCACTCATTGTGTGTGTGATGCCCTCTATTCAGACAGCGGTTATGGTCTCTGCTCTGCAGGGTTCTGCTCTTGAAAAAATAAGTCTCCCAGGGAGTAAGGGTACAATGAGCATGTAAGTCTGAGAGGTGATGCTTAGCCACGTTCTGATAAAATATTAATGAAATCAATTGGAAATCAATGGAAGTTTTACTCCTCACATGAATACTAGAATTAAGCTAATGCCAAATACTTCTGAAAGCTTTACTTAGCTGTGGGGGAGAGACATATAAAACCAAACTGTCCTGCACACATCTTTTGCTGAGGCTGCTGTAATCTCTGACATCAGCATCCCTTCCACAGGCTAATTTTCATCCCTTTTAATGGTCATTTCTAGCTGTTCTTTTCCTTCTACTGCCTGTACAACTGCAGTATAGCAATTTCCTTTGCTCGACATCCCTGCTAGATTTCTGACATTCCAGAAACTGTGCAAACCAGCATGATCACATGGGACCCAGAGCAGTCCGCCCCCACTGCTCAGAGCTAGCACTTGCCCACATGCAGCAGCACACACTCCAATCACACCACACGTGGGAGATAAAGTCTGTGAGGTCAGGGAAGGATGGGGATGTGCCACAACATTGAAGTCTGTGCTGGTTTGAGGCTAAGTGGAATAATTTGATAAGAGAAATTAGATAATTGTTTGTGAAAAGAAAATAATGATGGTGTCTATATCATTCGTGGGTTTGCTGAGTGGGATAAAAAAATCAAAACATAAACAATGGGGCACTCTTTTCTCGTGGGATGTTATCCCATTCACTTCTCTCTGGAATCTTTTGCTCGATCACCTTTTCTTCTAACCCCCACCTGCTCTGACACGTCACTTCTAATTTCAGCACCTAATTATAAGCTATGGGTTTCCACTTTGCTTATGTTTGGATTCTGAGATAGAGGGGGTAGGAAACAGAGAATGGGAGTGCATGTGGGGTTGTTAGCTTTGAGTCCTTCTGGGCAGTTTGCTTTTGTCCAGGAGGGAAATCAGGAGTTGTATATTCCTTCTAACTTGTATATAATTGTAAATATTTGTATACATTGCGTGTANTCTGGGTAACTCCAAGTAGTGGTGAGGGAGGGAGGTTCCTAACCCATTACAAAGTCCCACTGAAAACTGAAGGAAATATGGTTAAAAAGGTTAAACAGTTTGATATAGGTCATCTCTCTTTCCAAGTTTTCTCTGTTAAATAGAAGGCAATATATGTATGGTTGTTTTGTTGTTTTGTGGTGATTTGTTGTGGTTTTGTTGTTTTTTTTTTTTTTTTTTTTAAAAGGACATAGTGTTCTCTGTTCAATGGTACGGTCTAGAAAGTAGGTTTACAAACTTCTGCTGTCAGCTTAGAAAAAGATAACTGTATATTTATATTTCCTCAGTTCAGGTTCTAACTTTGCACTTGGACAGGTGAGTTTTGGAAATTTTAGACAAAAGTACTAAGGACTGCTAGAATCCATTTTACATCTAGTGTGTTGAATTTCTAAGTAGGTGAGATTTTGCTGGGAAGTATTTTCAAAAGATTGAACTATTTTTTATTACATTTAAGATTTTTTCTTTATCAGAATGAAGAACTGAAGAGGTTTAATAAATGCTCTTCTCCCCAGGATCCTTTTCCTTTGTAAGTTTTATGTGTACTAACATCTAAGGCTCCAACTCACAGGCCATGGACTTGGTAAAAATGTTTTTGTTTAATACAAGGAGAGGTCTGACCCTGGCCCAGAGGAGAAGATCCAAAGCCATCATTACATGCAATGCTCATCAGCCTTATGTACCACATAGCAGACCGTTTTGACAGGTTTTGTAGGGGGGGATTTTTGTTAAGTGTTTCTGGGGTGAGTGAATGAATCAGACTTTATGAATATTAAATACACCTGTGGTCAGACTGCTGCGGCTGCAGCATATACAAGGGGAAAAGAGAAAGGGGCTGTTTGAAACATAATTTTCCTCACTATGCTTTCTGTCTGTTAACAGACAGAGGTGAGGTTTCTGTTAACATTCTAGAGGCAGAACTGCTGTCTCTTTGGCTGCAGCACTTTGCAGGGCACAGCCACACTGTACTGGATCTGGTGCAGTGGTTCTGTCCTCTCCTCCCCTCCCCCACCTCAGATAACTTTTGCATGTAAATATATTTTGCTGTAAAACTGAAGAACTGCAGACTACTCAAAATGGGGGAAATAGGCTGCCAATAATAAGTGGACTTTTCAGAAACATGATTTAAGGAGTCTTGACTGGAAATCAATTGAAGTCCATCACAGCATATTTGAACTTGAAGACATTTTAGTATGAAGCTGAGGCACAAGAAAACACCATCAGAGTCTTTTACCAGTGAAAGATCCAGTGTTTTTACAAATCAACAAAAGCAGGCATACCAAGGACTGCAAAGCAGTCCCTCAGACCTTTGCACAGGATTCAGACTAAGCAACCTGAAGTTAATCAAGAGTTTTTTCTTTCTCTTCATTCTGATTTTCATTAAAACCAGTAGTCATGCCCTGCAAGATCTGTGTGGTTTGTGTAAACAGCAAAATCAAAATCCTTTCTTATATTTCTAATAGTTTTAACCTCTGTTCTGCATAAGTCCAAAGACTGAGGACATCAACAGTCCTGTAAGTTGCTTGTCCTATCTATGTTGTCTTTCCGTATGCAACTGTACATGTGATGTTTGATAAAAATTGAGTCTGTTAATTACCTAAAAAGGCTTATGCTAAAGAATATGTCATGTCAATCACATCTTTGGTCTCCTGGCTCATCTTTATCCTGCCTTTCACAGTATAAGGCTGTTCTGGAAGCATGGCCTGCTGTACGTTTTAATACAGTCATCAAGTACAGTACATGATCATAATTAAGAGACAAAGAAACAGGAGCTGTATTGCAAGTCACCACATGACTATTCAATGGTTATTTAATGTTCTTTGTTGTATAATTGCTCGAAACTCTCTTGGAGATTTTTGAAGCATTTCAGAAGTGTTTTAAGAGGATTGCTTTAAAATATTAGTGATTGAATTTTAATAAAGGTGGTGATTTAAGGCCTTTTTTTCCATTTTATTAACAACAATCTGGAGCAATTTATTTTTAATATTTAATCACTGCTGGGGTTTTTTTTTTTTCTTCAAAGAAAGGCCATAATATGTTTTATTTAGGTACAGAAACACAGTACATATGTCAGATTCTTTCCCATTAGCCACTAATGAACAGATACAGTGAAAAATAATTCTTCTATTCTGGGGCTTTCTCTTCTATGCTGTACAACCAAATATCTTTTCCCTGTACAGGCTTAATATCCTAATTCTGTTAATATAGGCTCAACTTCTAGGTCCAAGTCTTTCAAGTGCTTTATAGGCTATTACATAGTGATGAATCTAGACAGCATATCAGATCCACTGACAAAGAACACAAAGCATATACAAGAATAGTCAGGTTTGCAAGAAAGTGCTACCAGTCTACAATACAAAGCAAAAAGCAACACATGGCACATCTTCAAAATGAAAGTTGAAATAATCAATGTTTAGATCTAAAAACATGAAAGAAATTTTTTGTAAAGGCTATTGGGGAAACAAATGTTTGGTGGAGGAAAAGTATGAACATGGGAAAGAGATGTTTAGGAGGTATCAAGCTACATCTGCAAAGCGTAGAAGCTAATTTTAGCCAGCAAGAAGTTTAGAGCAACACAGCTTAACATTGTGGTTAAGCAACATAAAACCCCTGAAATCAGCCAGAGATCCAGATATTTAATACCTCATGTCCAAGGAGCTGACTCAATGATAGCATAGTAATATTTCAAGATGCATTTTACAACGTATTTCCCTTGCCGATTTGTTTAGGACAATCTGTTTAGATATAACAATTAGGAGTATGGCAATATATTATTTGAGTTGAGTGAGTGTCTTGCAGTAAAGGCACACACTTCTTGCTTGTTGGATGTTCCTTAAGCACACTGGATCTTTCTTAGAGATTGTCAGATCATGTACTTTGATCAGTGCTTTTTCAGTTTTCATAAACTGGAATGATTACTGTTTGTCTGGACTATTTCCTGCTCTGCCCAACTCTCAGTTCCTTACAATTCTGCAAGAGCTAGTCCTTAGATAACACTAGACACAGAGGTACAGAGGTTGAGAGCTTAAAATTTCAGTTTGTGTAGCCCCATTAAATTATTTTATTATGTATGCTGGTTGTTTCATTGTTTGGTTGGTTTTTTTTTGGGGGGGGGGTTGTTTTGAGATTGCAGCTCTAAGGAAATGAGGTCAGATCTTTTTGCCTGAGCTATCAAATAGAGGTCAGCAGGAATTGTTCTTCTGACATGTTTAGTAGAGGTCACACCATCTCCAAATCTGTTATGTTCTGGCTTCACCATCCTCGATTATAGGGGAGCTGCATATTGATACAGTCCTATTCTGCAATTTGGGTCCTAGCACCTCCCTTTGGAGGGATGATGGCAGGGGACCTGCCTTTGTTTGCCAAAAGCTGGCTAGTAGAATTAACAATTTTAATCTAGAATTCTGACTACCATGTTTTGGACTTACAGTTTTTCTGGACAGAGACAGACATGAACATTTATCAGGATTAAAAAACAATACAGATCTTGGAGAAGTAGTGTTCAGGAGGCAAAGTTTAATCCTCATTAAGTGGTGTAATTTGTTGTACTACAGCTTTGATAGTTAATTTTACAGTTGTGCTCACATGCAGTTCACATTTTTATTTAAGAAATCTCAATAAAGGTAATATGCCTTGTGATGTAGCTATGACTTGAAAAATAACTGCAGTAAAATACAGTTTATTAATATGACACTTACACATTAATAGTGTATTTTTCTTTTAGTGATCTTTGGAACACTTTGCATGACACCAAAACTAGAATCAAGCTGAATCATCCATTCCAGATCCTTAGGCAGAGTTGGACAGCCCAAAGTCTAAACTGAAATCTGAGTATTGAAAGATTGCCTTTAATCTACAATGAGGTCAAACAAATCATCAATTTCCTCTCCATCTTCCTGTACTTTGGAGTGGTCTGATCCTGTCTACACAGGCTGTGAAAGAGAACATCTGAACTGTGATGCCAAACATTAGCTACAAATTGCTGCCTCTTCTGGACCAGAGCTGTCTTTTCTATATATCACAAACTGCTTTTACTGTAAAATAATTAAAATAATGCAGGGAGATTTAAATAGTGCAGATACCCTATATCATTTCACTGCCTGCATCGAGCGTGGTTCTGGCACTTTCCTATCAGGGTAACAAAAATGGCTTTGCTCTGAATGCAGCTGTTCAGCCATGATAGGCTTCTGATTTCTCAGCCTGGCTAAGCTGTGCAATGTGATTAAATTAGATCTCTTACATTGTTCCCTGACTTCTGGTAAATTACACCTTTGATTTCTGGTCCAATGAAAAGGTGCTAATTACCTTTTTAAGCGCTCATTTAATGTTCTGCAGTGACATAAAGCATGAGTGCAGCTGCCTGCATGCCCGAACCTTCCAGAGGCTTTTCCCTGGCTGCTCACTCTCATCAGTCTTCTTCCTCTGCTCCTTCCCTCTGTCCCTCTAAGGCACCTGCTGTGTGCCTTAGTTCTTCTACAGCATTGTTTCCTTCAGCTGGCTCCATTTAAACTGATTAAAATTCAATAAATAAATTAACACCCTGTTGCAGTATTATTGCCCAGATCGCATTATGGTTCTTCCCTTAGAGTTTAGAAGATCTCGGTTTGTAAATGGTTTCCCCCACTCTTATCTTGAGAAAGACATTTATCTGAGGAAACATTTTATCACAGAATCACAGAATTAACCAGGTTAGAGCAGACCTCTAGGATCATCGAGTCCAACCTATCACCTAACCCTTCTAATTAACTAAACCGTGGCACTAAGTGCCTCATTCAGCCTCCTCTTAAACACCTCCAGGGATGGAGACTCCACCATCTCCCCGGGCAGACCATTCCAATGGCCAATCACTCTGTGAAGAGCTTCTTTCTAACATCCAGCCTAAACCTGCCCTGGCACAGCTTGAGACTCTGTCCTCTTGTTCTGTCACTGGGTGCCTGGCAGAAGAGACTAATTCCCACCTGGCTACAACCTCCTTTCAGGTAGCTGTAGGGAGCAATAAGGTCTTCCCTGAGCCTCCTCTTCTCCAGGCTAAACAACTCCAGCTCCCTCAGCCTCTCCTCCTTCTTGTCCTTCTCCGGACATGTTCAAACACCTCGACATCTTTCTTAAACTGATGGGCCCAGAACTGGACACAGTACTCAAGGTGTGGCCTAACTAGTGCTGAGTACGGGGGCAGAATGACCTCCCTGGTCCTCTTGGTTACACTATTCTTGATACAGGCCTGGATGCCACTGACCTTCCTGTCCACCTGGGCACACTGCTGGCTCATGTTCAGTCACCTGTCAACCAGGACCCCAGGTTCTTTTCTGCCTGGCTCCTTACCAGCCTGTCCCCAGCCTGTAGCACTGCATGGGGTTGTAGTGATCAAAGTGCAGGAAATGGCACTCGGACTTGTTAAAACTCCTGGCATTGGACTGTGCCCATCTGTCCAGCCTGTCCAGGTCCCTCTGCAGAGTCCTCCTACCCTCTAACAGATCAACACATGCTCCCAACTTGGTGTCATCTGCAAACTTACTGATGGTGGACTCAATCCCCTCATCCAGATCATCAGTGAAGATATTAAACAGAACTGGGGCACACCACTCATGACTGGTGCCAACTGGATGTGGCTCCATTCACCACCACTCTCTTGCCCTGGCCCTCCAGCCAGTTCTTAACCCAGCACAGAGTGCCCCTGTTCAAGCCATGGGCTGCCAGCTTGGCCAGGAGTTTGCTATGGCAGACAGTGTCAAAGGCCTTGCTGAAGTCCAGGTAGATTGCATCCACAGCCTACCCCACATCCACCAGGTGGGTCACCTGGTCATAAAAAAGAGATCAAGCTGGTCAAGCAGGACCTGCCCCTCCTAAATCCATGCTGGCTGGGTCTGATCTCCTGGCTGTCCTGTAGCTGCTCAGTGACTGCACTCAGGATGATCTGCTCCATTATCTTGCATGCCACTGAGATCAGGCTGACAGGTCTGTAATTTCCTGGGTCCTCCTTCTGACTCTTCTTGTGGATGAGCACCACACTGACCATCTTCCAGTCTTCAGGGACCTCTCCAGTGAGCCAGGACTGTTGATAAATGATGGAGTGTGGCTTGGCCAGCTCACCTGCCAGCTCTCTCATCACCCTAGGATGGATCCCATTTGGTCCCATAGACTTGTGAGGATCCAAGAGGCTCAACAAGTCCCTAACTGCTTCGTCCTGGTTTACAGGGGGGGCTGTTCTCCCTGACCCCACCTACCATCTGAGGAGGCCAGCTGTCCTGAGGACAGCCTGCCTTGCTATTGAAAATCAAGGCAAAGAAAGTGTTAAGCGCCTCTGCTTTTTCCTCATCCCTAGTCATTACATTCCCTCCTTGCCCAATAAAGAGTGGAGGTTATCCTTGCCTCTCTGTTTGTCATTAATATATTTATAAAAACATTTCTTGTTATCATTCACAGCAGGCCTTATGCAGCCTGCACCTCCCTGTTTTGTTAAACATTCACTGCTGTACGTGGCTACAGGCACTCTAGAGGTCTCCAGGTGTTCCAATACACCCACTAGAACTTGCACACATGACTAGGAAGCAACTAGTCAGAGGCTATGCTCTCATTGCAAGCAACACACAGCCTGGGCTCCACATCTCCAAAGCAGTGGCACCCTGGTGCAGCCTATGCCTATCCCTAGCTTTTAGATGGCTTAAGAAAAAGTCCTGCCCTCAAATTTCTTCTCACTCAGTCCAGATGCCCTACATCTTGACCTCGGCACTTCACATGAGCCATATCCAAGTTGTGGCTTCTTCTTGGCCTCATGCCAGCTCAGATGGGAACACTAGGATGGTTGTGCAAAAGTGTTTTGACAGCTAGTCTGTGGCAGCCCTCATCTCCTCTTCAGGTGTGGCTTACTGCCACAGAAGCTGAGGATTAAAATGCAGTTGTAACTTAAATGCGTATAACTACATTCTGTAATACACCTGTCAGATTCTAACAGATTTTATTTAGCGGAAGAAGCCAAACTGTTTTTTCTTTTGCTGACTTCCAACCTTGACAACTCTGGGCACTTCCCAATGACCAGGTGTGGCCCTAAGCAGCTGCAGCACTGCACCTCTCAGGGCAGGTGACCCCAGACCATCACTCCCGTGGAGCCCAGAGCTGTAAGCTGGGTTTGAGACTCAGGATGGCCCTGTCACTGGCAGGTCCCAGGATTGTGCAAAGCCAAAACACTTTTGGTTTTCGTTAACTCCATAAAGGAGAAAAACCCAGCATGGAATGGTGGTGGCACCCAATGCCCTGCCGCTGTGGTTCAGGCCTGCTGATGAACCCATACTTGCACTGGATGTGAACCAGGCTGAGGTTGTTTATAGAAGATTTTCCCCTTTCCACAGCCTGTCAGTTAATGGTTTGTCAGGGGTTCTGCTCACAAGTGACTTGCACAGCCCTGCTCCCAGCAGCTCTCCCAGGGCAAAAGCACATTCACCAGACACAGCTATGGTTGTGGTTTGACAGGTCTCATCTACTTCTATCACATTTCTTGCCAAAAGCACAGCAGCTTAGTTTTTTGTTGTAACTTTTAAAGATTGAATATACCCTAATTTGACCTTGAAGAATTAGTTTGCTTTCACTTGAACATTCAGCCATGCTTGTCTGAAATTCAGGCTTGTGAGGCTGTTACATGAGAACTAGATCGCTCCCATCTCCCTCCTGCAAAATCCTACTGCCAGAGGTTTTATTCCTTAATCATTACAAGGACTTTTTTTTTCTTTTTTTTTTTTTTTTTTACTTTGAGTGTCAGTTGTTAAAAAAAGAAAAAGAAAAAAAACAGAAACTAGAGATTTCAAATAGCGGTTAACTTGCTTAACCAATCTCCTTTATGGAGATTAAGTCCATAGAGAGTGGACAGAAAGCATGATTTCCGGGCACCACAGGGGCAAAAGAACTTGGATTATATCAAAGTTTGTTCCCTAACCTGAAGCTGAGCAAAGAGTACCTCAGCAGGGTTTGTCCCCTCACATGCCTCCATCTCTCTTCACGCCACATAACACACCTCAATGGAACAAAGCTCTTACTTGTCTCACACGGTCAAGTGCAGCTCAGCAAGTCCCACAACTATGTATTTTGTCATGACCACTCCACTCCAAAGAACTGAATCCCAGAACATTGCAGATACGATTCAGTGCAATCCTGCTGCCTGGTAGTCCTGACTTTTTTCTCTGGTGTGGTCACGTGGGCTAGGGAATGAGGATGTTTTCCTGCTCATTGTGAGTGTTTCTTCCAGCTTAGATGTAGATATGTCTGCATTGATCAGTAAACCAATGTTCACCCAGTCATGGTAACATTCAGGATTTATTCTTTATTCAGTTCTTTACTGATTGCATATATCCTCACATTTCTGAATTATACAGGATTGAGCATAAATAAGACTAGAAAGGAGTTATAAATGAATGAAGAGCCATGATGTTTATGAGCTATTTGTGTCCAGCTTGTATTTTGTTGTTTGCACATTAGTTTTTAAAAGAAAGAAAACTTTAATGCATTAAAATGTAGGAGAGTGGTGGGAATTGTCTTTCTCACTAAAAATGTATTTTTATATTTCTAGTAATGTAATTTGATTTAAAGAAAAGTGAGTCATTCCTTCAGAACAGTAACTATTTTCATCCTGATAAGCTGCAAGGGTTAAATTGTTAGCATGCAAGATTTTTGAAATATGTGTGAGATATATTAATGACCCAATCCATTCCTCCAAGGAGCCATTTAGTTTTTAGCTTTCTAACTCCCCCCCTTATTTTTTTCAAATTTATATTGAGGAAACAATCAGACTCTCATCTGGGACTTTGTTCATTGGCATCATACTGATTGCTTTGGGCTTTTATAAAGGAGAATTAATTAAGAACACTGATTCGTAATTGAATCATGATTCAAGTTTGGTGGCTAAAGAGTTTACTGTTGAGGTGATAACCTCAGCTCTTCTGAATCTAACAGGAGTCATGAATCAGAGACTCTTTCTGCTGCAGCTCACAGATGGGCGTGTTAACATAAATTGAAATCAACAGCTGTCGGAGTTAATACATGGTGCTGTGAACTGGGATGGCCCAAGAGCAGAGAAACTACGTCTTCTGCCACCCCATCTCCAGTAACTTCTTCCAGAGGTGTGGGATGGCCATCAGGAGGCAATAGCATTTTCAGTGGTCCAGAGCATGCAAATCCTTTTCTGTCTGTTATCTAGCTACAGTGTGAAAAGTTGGATATTAAATATCAGACCAACTCGGATTTCTGTTAGACTTCTGCATCTGCCAGGCTTGGCTAGCACAATTGGTCTCTTTGGTTTCTGGAGGAATTCTGTGGAGGTTTATGGCTATGCAAAGCAATAAGCTAAATTCTGTGTAATTTTCCTCTGAAATAAGCCAGGCAAAAGATACTCCTTCCAGCTCACATCACCATTCCCTGCACAGCAAGTATTTTATGCATGATGTTAACTTGGAGATGGGAAAAGAGCCAAGAATTAGTTCTCAAGGTATACAAAACCTTACTACATTGGAGTGTAATATTAGAAAAAAAAAAAGTGCACACACAGATGTGAATTCAATTGATCTTCAAGGGGACATTTGCTTTTGCAATGCTATTCTCATTTCTACAGTTCCTGGTGATTAAAACCTGGACCATTGTAACTACTGCCAGTAAAAGAAAGCCTAAATTCAAACAGTGTCTTAGAGGCAAAACTGAAAACAAGGTGCTAGTATGTGGTTGTTAACATCTTAGACAAAAAACAGAAATACAGGTGGAGATTTTTTTCAAGTGAAGGAGCAACTTTCATCACAGAGGAACATTTTTTAAAAGTGCAGCTCAATATCAATTAAAGTTATGTATGAATTTGTGTGAAGATCAGTGAAGTAGATTCTGCACATTTGCTTGGAAGAAAACAATGTGGCTACATTCTTCAAATCTTTCTGGTTTTGTTTAAAATTCAAGCTAAATATCTTTATAATGAAGCATAAAACAAGACATCCAAAACAAAACAGACGATTAAGGTAATTTTCAAGGAGAGCAGACAGATATAGGGACCTTTTTTCAACTGTTTTTGGTTTTAGACCCCCAACTTCTACACATATAAAGTACCAAATCACAGTTTCTGTCACCTTGACACTCATCCTAATTTTGGACAATTTTATATGGTACATTTAATATCCTAACTGAATTTGGCCCAGAAACCTCTACAGATTTCACCTGATATCTGTAGACAGCATTTAAACTCTTATTACTGAAATGACTACATGGCAGACAATATGTGACAGCAAAATGCACAACATTCTTATAACTAGGCATCATAAAACTCTTGCAAACATTGCCAAGTTGTAACTTAGGGACCATATTGAAAAGACGCAAAAGATTCACCCAGGAATGCATCCTCCATTCTTCTCAGCTCATGCTGATTTCTGTCAGGGATTCAGGTCAGGTGTGGGATTGATTTGCTATTCTCTTATTATTAAGTGCAGCCCCACTTCTCCCCACTTTCACTGTAAAGAAGGAAGTGGATGAGGCACAATCTAGTTCTAATTCATGAATCACCAATCCACTGCAAGTCTCTTTGGTTTTGACAGCTTTCTTTAGACTGTGGTTAAAAATCATTCCCTGGGTAGTGTTGTATGCCTAGCCAAACTTAGTACCACTCAGGCCATGGGATTAATTTTAATTTTTTAGTTCTTCTACTGCTTACATAAGACTGCACCCATAGCAATCATGTTTATATCTGCAGTGAGTGATGATGCAATTCTTTTTGCTTTCCTACCAAGTGAGGAGAGGTACAAGGAGTGGCACTTCATTAGTTATTTGATTGACTCATCAGCTCTTACCTTAAACCTAAGAGAAGTCTTTCCATTGGGGGTGGGAAAAAACAACCAACCAAACAAAAAAGCCCCCAGCCCTAATTGGGAAAGAAAAGCAGTCAAGCCTGTAGAGAAAGCTCAGATTGCTAAGTTTGCAGGGGTTTAAGTAATTCCCATGTTGATGAATCCAACACCCCAGACCTCCTCCCCCCCAGACCAGATGATATTTCCCATGTCTACACCAAGGGTGAAGCTTGTTGAAAGAAGTAGGGATTTTAGTGGCTTTAAAAGACTGCTGGGAAAAGGCAATTCGCTGGCATCTCACAGGATCAGGAAACTTCTTGTTTTAAGTAGTTGGTTTTTTTTCCTGAAAAATAAAGACTTCTGTTTTCTCTGTCTTAACACCTAAATTGCAGACCATTATAGCAGTTATTTCTAGAGCTGCAAATTCTCACACTTCTGGAAATAAACTACCATTATTCTGAAGCAGAAAATATGCTTTGGTTTGCTAGACAAAAGCTCTGTAAGGTCTGGTGCTTGTGCAAAGCTGCAGACTAAAGCCACTAGACCAGCTCCTCAACAGTGCAAGTCTACGCTGAGCTTGTGAGAAAGGCAGGAAATAATGCTGATTTATACCATCTAAAGAGCTGACCCAGAAGCTGCAGTAAATGGGCTTGATCTAGCAATTCGCAGTATCCTCACACTCCAGCAGTATTAATGATCAATTAGGAGGTACTTTGTTTCCATACAGTAGCAATAGCTTTAGCCCTCCCTTGAAAGGGCACAAAAGGGCAGAGGGCAATGGCAGAGCAGAGAGATGACAAAATGAAGTGGGGAGAAACCAGGGAGTTTTAGCAACCTAACTGCAAGTCTTTTAACGAAATGCAATTGGACAGAAGGGACTTGGTTTCACATGTGAAGTAAGCTAAATAGGTGAAAGAGTTCTCTTTAAGCTGTCATCATTAATTTAAGCCAAACTTAATTAAAAAAGTAAACTGAAACAGATGGGTGTAGGAAGTGGCTGGCTGACCTCAGTGCTGGGGCCGTTTTCCTTTTCTCCTTTTAAACTATTGTTCATCAACTTCCACTTAAAGCAAACCAGAACCATCAGACTAACCACAATCAAAACCATAGGACTTGCTTGCATCTTATATTTCTCTCTGTGTTATGAAATCCATTAAAAGAAAGAAAGCAGCAGCACTGGAAAATCCCTCTTACACATTCATGTGGTGCCTTGCTATGTTACCTGAATGAGGAGACCACTAAAATATTTAAAGCCTTGAAAACATTTTCTGTTCCAAAGGAGTGTACTTATGTGTTCGTGACATTTGGAGCTTCCAATTTATACTACTCCTTCTACATAAACTTCTGAATAAAAGCTTCATCTCTGTCTCTTACTGTAGCTCTCGTTTGTGAATTTGAGATCAATAGTAAGCATTTTGGGGTAAGAATCATCTTATGTTGTGTGTCTTCAGAGACTCTCACTCTACCTTTTTAGATGGCTTATCCATACAAAAATGCAGTGCAAATACATGCTAACAACTGAACAGCAGGCTATTTCACCTCCATATGGATAACAGTACACAGTTGCTCTGGAGAGTAATTACAGAGCATCATAATTTATCTGATTCCCAAATAGTGGGAATTTGACAAGCCTGCCATGGAAACTTCCTGGATTTCACATCACTCCGCTTAGAACATTCCACTGATGAGTTCATTCCTGTGTAGCTATCATAGTGGAGCCCTCTCAGCGGCAAGATCTACTTATGGCTCACCTACTATTGATTTGCTGTTGTAGGATGTCCAAGAGAACATCTGTTTCTATTTGAAAACACGACAGCGTTATTGAAACTCATCAGTTCTGCAGTAGGAGATTACTAGCATAATGCTCACTCCTATATTCTTCAAATACAGATCAAGTGATAGTTTCTGAAAGAATCTATTCTACAAGCAATCAATTACTCTTGCGAAGGAAAAGTTTCTCAGCTTTTTTTTCTTAATTGATAGTCACATCAGTGCCCTAAAGCACATCCTTTTATCTCAGTGAGACATACTAATGTGTCTGAAGTTAGTAGTATGCTGAAGACCCATATTTTGAGAGTCTGAAAGACTTACACAATGTAATCATCCTACTCTTGCAGGGCTTGTCTTAGCTTAGTTGGAGCAGGTATCAGTAATTTAGTCAGGAGCAGTTATGCTTTACCACACAGAGAACACAATTTAATAAACATGTAACACTGCACACAGAAAGCAGGATGGACTAATGCAAATTTTTATGGTATATTGAAACCTTAGACTTATTTATCACAGAAAGAAAATAGTGATTACATCACAACTCACCATGCGGAGTGGAACACTGGTGCATACACAGATACCATGTACAGACAACAAATTACAATATTTTATGCTGTCTCAGTGACATTACCACACACTGGAATTTCTGAAGACAATTGAGACCAAGTAATCTCAATCTGAAAAGTTTTTGTTTGTTTGGGTTTTTTTTTGTTGTTGTTTTTTTTTTTTTAATGCACTCCTCATGCCTACGTTCCCAGTACCACTGTAGAAAAGCAGGAGTTTCTGGCATTTTTTGTGAGTTCTCTATCTCTTTTAAATTAATCTGGGTGATGCATTTTTATCTTAGTGACACTTGTCCTCCCAGCTTAATGTTGTGAGCTGCCAGAGTTGTGCAATGGCTTTGAAAAACGCACTGTCATATCTGGATCATGTCACATTTAAAAGGACCATTTACCAAATTACTGTTTAAAAATTCGCATCAAGCACGAGCCCATAATAGTTATGTCTGTAGAAAGAAAATGGTGAACTGCCCATCCACAAGGTTAAAGTTACCCTGCTTCTTTCCATTTTGGGTAACTCCTAAAAGCAGTAATCAGTGGTGGAAACTGGAACTTGTGCTGTAAAGGGCAAAGTGTTCCTCACCACATTGTCTCGGAATGTCTCATTAAGCTGAGGGAGGACTTACCTGGTGGAGCTGCTGGTTGGATCACAATTGGGCAAGTCCTGCAGCTTCTGTGCTCCCAATGACAGGTGGCAAGAGTGGTGATTTAAGCTACCTGAAAATGTTGGGTTTGCCCAGCTATTATTGCAGAACCATGAGATGAATGGCACGAGCTGCCTTCCCAGGCTCTGCAGCACATACTATAGTTGGATCAGAAAAAACAGCCATGGGATTTTTCTCTAAGGTGCTTTCAAATCTACATTCCAGTGAAATATCAGGTTTTGAAGAACAAACAGGTCGTCCTACTAAGAAGTGATTAATTTGTTTTACTCTTTGACCTGTTAAAATGCAAAAATTGCTTTGGAATTTACTCTGTGGTGACACTTTCCAGCAATGGAGCAGTCTCCATCAGTGGTAGTCTTTTTCTAGTTACAGCTATAAATAAAAATTAACCTCCATCCTGGTTCAAAATGGATTCCAAGGACTGTCAGGTGCATAGGTGATGCAATGCAGAGAGATGAATGCAGCAGCATTCGCATCTTGATATTGACTTACAACTTGGAGGTTAATTATTTCATTATTTTGCCCTGGATTGGGGCAGCCATTTCTAGTCATTTCCAAGATGCTAAAAGGAAACTTGATGGTGTCTCATTAGATTAGAATAGACAAGCTGCTTGAATCAACAATGAAATTTTACTAGGGATGCTCAAATACAAAAAAATAGAAGTCTTCATTTTGATATTGTATACTTTACACTGCATTGATTTGATTTCAGTGTTTTTTAATAAAAACATGTAAGCGTTGTTCCAAATGATGTAAATTAATAGTTATTGAGCCACAGAAAACAGAAGATTGCACCACAGTAATTAACATTTCCTGGCAAGGAAGCTAAGCAAGCTTGCTGCTGAAATGGGCTTTAAAACATATTTTGACAGTACCACAAATATTAGCATATGTCTGTGAGGTGATGATGTGGCAGGCATGGCAATCGCTTTAACGACTCACATAGAAGCAGATGCCCTGCTGGGTACACAGACCCCTATGTCTGTGAGCTCAGTTAGGAGATGAACAGGTACCAGCCCTCTTCAGATGATCTTTCCACAGCTGTCTGAGGGCAGCTGTGTGGATGAAAGATAAAGCATACCATTCATGTACCACTTACTTTAGTGACTACTTTCATCAAACTGCAGAGGTACAGCCACTATATCTTTCTGTTGTCTTCAGTTCTTGGCATCCACCCGTTATCTTTTGTCGTATCTGAGTTGGCCTCTTCAGGTAAAGGGGGCTTCTTGACTATGCGGCAAGCACAGATGTCCTCATACCTGGCTAGAGGTGCTGTAAGTGAAGTAAAGACTTCCCAAACAATGGGGGATAAAAAAAGCTTGTACAAGCAGGTATATCCAAAGCTAGTGGATACATGGAAATTAAAGGGAAGAGCTCTGCTCCATGAGGCACCTTCAGGGAACTTAGGCTAATTTTAGTGGAAAGAAGTCACAGAATCATAGAATCATTCAGGGTTGGAAGGGACCACAAGGATCATCTAGTTCCAACCCCCTGCCATGGGCAGGCACCCTCTACCCTAGATCAGGCTGGACAGAGCCTCATCCAGCCTGGCCTTAAACATCTCCAGGGATGGGCCCCCAACCACCTCTCTGGGCAACCGATTCCAGGGTCTCACCACTCTCATGGTGAAGAACTTCCTCCTCACGCCCAGTCTGAATCTCCCCATCTCCAGCTTTGCTCTATTCCTCTTGTCCTGTCACTCCTTGATAGCCTAAAAAGTCCCTCCCCAATACAATACAGTCAACTGCTAAAAGATTATAAC
Organism: Psilopogon haemacephalus; assembly: GCA_013396835.1. Classification (NCBI taxonomy): domain Eukaryota; kingdom Metazoa; phylum Chordata; class Aves; order Piciformes; family Megalaimidae; genus Psilopogon; species Psilopogon haemacephalus. The sequence goes on from VWZI01004849.1 coordinate 361,540, forward strand.
TTAGGTAATAAGGAAAACAAACAAACAAAAAAAGCCAAACCAAAAAACACAAGCAAAGGAAAACTTTCTTTCTATGTAATCAGTAAGGAAACCTGAACACATTAATTAGCAGCTGGGAGATGAATTAGCAGCTGGGAGATGTTAGCTCCTGCAACTTAAACATAACACAATCCCTTCTTTTGAGACTAAGTTAGATAGTAATTATAAGCTCTGTGTTACAAGAAAAGAAACTCTCCTTACATAATTAAAAACCAATCTAGCTATAGTGATAAACAATTAATAGAAGCTCTCTATATTTTTTTCCACGCAACCAAGGTTTTGTCCTTTGTACTAAGTTAATAGGAAAAAATAATTAAATATAATTTTATCTTTGCAAAATAGCTTCATATCAGTACATCGGTAAAAAAGCAAGAGGTGATCTGCATATACATTCAGAGAGAGTGTAAAATTGCTGGTGAAGACTAACCCTGAAGCTAGAAGTAGCAGGGCACATCTTGATTCAAAGAAAACTTAATATGAATAGGAAATCTTTGCAGTAAGGGAGAGCCCAAAACAACACTGACCATTTAGACTCAGCTAAGGGAACAGCTAGAACCCGCTGTCTAACTCAGGAAATATCATCCTTTTGCATTTCAGGCAACTTGGTTTATATTTCTTGTCATAACCTATGTGAAGAGAGCTTAAACTGATATTAATTCCTTTGCTAGTTAGCAGATGAAGGTCCTGTATCTAGGTGGAAGCTGAAAGACATTTTGTAATCAGGCAGAAGATTGCCATAACTGTGTTTTCTTTTCATTGGAAGTGATATAAAAGTGCAAATTGATAGTGCTTTATGTTTCGTTCAGATAGGCAGGGTTAACACAAATGAGCAAACCTGATCGCTCACCTACTTTAAAAAAAAAAAAAAAAAGTCAGTAAATCTCAAGTTACTTCTGTATACTCCACCCCACACCTATCTTTCCCTCTTGTGCAGATCTCCATGAGGGTCTTGCTGTGACATGCATCAGACTGAAAAAGATTGTCCATATGTTACTTTTGCTTTGGTACATTTAGTCCAAGAAGCACCAATCTTTAAAAAACTATCCAGAGCAGAGTTCAGTTCTGGGATTCAGTTCCTTTCCAAAGTTTCTACTAAACATGCTTCAACAATTGTACTAGACACTTTTATCAAAATAAAATTCCCTGGCAAGGCCTTGCTATATAATCTTCCTGCCATCAAATGCTAATGTTTGCATATAATGAGCAGTCACTGTATTTCCCCAGTACACATATTCCCAAGCAGTTCAGACATCCTGCTTGTTGATTGCTTAGAGATGATCTCAAATCAAAGACTCAGATTCTCAAACCCTAAAATTTTAGACAGATGTCTAAAATACTAGTCTTTGTATTAATGAGATTAGTTATAATTAAAAATCTATTCTTTCTGAGTACCTTTTTCTGCTCTCAGCCAATTTCCCCAAAGCCCTACTACTGGGTGAATAACTCAGAAAGGTGTAACCTGAAACATGTGGGATATATTAGTAGCTAGTACAAATTAAAGGAGTTGGGGTACATTATGTCAGCTGAGAATATGAAATTTGGATTTTTGTCTGTTCTCATACAATAGCTGTATTTGGGATCAGGAGCCTAAACCTGAGATACTAGCTGGCAAACTGTACTGATAACAGTGGAAAACTGAGATGGGCAGGACTGCCTTCAAGCAGACTTGGCAGAAGTCAAAAAAGTGACAAAAAATATTAACAAGCATATGACCAATACAAGACCTATATGGCAAGAACAAAGCAATAGGTTGTTCTAACTCCACTTGGTAGAGCGCTACATGATCACAACTTGCTTTAATTTTAAGAAAATTTAACCCTTGTACAGAACATATCTCAAGTGGATTAAGACACTCTGCTGTTAGTCATACAGATAAGGTTTTGTTACCCTTATGGTGATCTGTAAGAGAAAGAATGTTACTTGGCAGAGGAGATAAGACAGTAAAACCGTTCTGCTCTTGTACTGCCACGATTCAGTCGTCAGGAGCTATTTCAGCTACTGAGAAGTTCAGATCCAACAAAAATCCTCTGGCAGTCTTAGCTAGTGACTTCATGGTAGCTTCAGACAAAGCCTTTTGCTTGAGATAGCACAAGAATTGAAACAATCTGGTGAAGAAAAACATTGAGCCAGAACTCAATAGAAGCGCAAATTTAAAAGTCTTTCCCCCACCAGCAGATGTATTTTAATGAATGCGTAGTTACAGGGTGACTACGTTATCTCACTTTTCTTGTGTCATTAACTGAGAAGAGAGTTTTAAAAAAGTGTCCCCACAGAAATCTTATTCATATATTTTATTATATTCTTCAGCACGGGCACCACTTTAGTTTAATAGTGTGTTGGATGATGGTACAAATTTATAGCCAAAGGTTTACATCACAGACAGCTGGAATGAATAACAATAAATTAATTTAAAGTGCTACAAAAGTGCTCCCCATAGTATGCAGTGCTTATGTGCTCAAGGCTAATAATTTATAAATGCATGTCTTTTATAATCTTCATCTAAAGTCCTGAAAGCAGCTAGTTAAAAAGCAGTCACATGACATAAATTATTTTTATTAATATTTCAAATGCATGATTAGGGTGGGCACTATGGTCATTAGCATTAGATAACTTTCATTTATGACTAAATGCAATGAAGCAATAGCCAGAGACAGCTTGACAAGCAATGGCACAACAACCATTGGGAGACTGGGATGATCATATGCCACTTCTTTTTCTGCATTATATTTATGTGCTAGTAATCACAGTTACAGCTGTTTCCTTTCCTTTCACTGCTCTATTGTGTTTATCACATTATATACTCATAAGTCTTGAAGAATATGTGCTACCTAGTGCAGTCAGAAGCAAGTGTGCTCATCTGTGTGGTTTTCATAGAACACTTTGGGTTGGAAGAGATCTCCAAAGGTCATCTAGTCCAACCCCCTCTGCAGTAAGAGAGGACATCCTCAACTATATGAGGTTGCCCAGAGTCCTGTTGATACTCACCTTGAATATCTCCAGGGATGGGGCCTCAACTACCTCCCTGGACAACCTGTTCCAGTGCTCCACCACCCTTACGGTAAAGAATCTGTTCCTGGCATCCAATCTAAAACTACTCTTCTCTATTTTGAAACCATTGCCCCTTGTCCTATCACTACAGGCCTTTGTAAACAGTCCCTCTCCAGCCTTCTTGTAGGCCCCCTTCAGGTACTGGAAGGCTGCTATTATGTCTCCCAGGAGCTTTCCAAGATGAACAACCACAGCTCTCTCAGCCCATCTTTGTAGGAGAGGTGTTCCAACCCCCTGACCATTTCTCCCACTCCATCAGGTCCATGTCCTTCTTTTACTGAAGGCTGCAGAGCTGGACTGCATGTGAGGTCTTACCAGAGCAGAGCAAAGCAGCAGAACCACCTCTCTCAGTCTGCTGGCCACGCTTCCTTTGACGCAGTCATCCACATCCAGATGCTAAACAGCTGCAATGCACAATGCAGTGATGGGACTGGTCAAAGGATTTCATAACAACTCCCTTCATGACAGCAACAGTGATAATTTGAACACTGAGCTAATACTAAACTTTCATATAAACTCTTGTTTGGATAGAGTAGTTTAAAGCATTTTACTTGGTTTCAGAAGACACTACTATTTTTGGCTGTGTTAGGGGATTAGAGAGAAGTCATGCTTACAGACAAATGAGTATCTGCAGAAAAGCATTGTGGAGACTATGGATAAGGCCAGGCTGTAAGCTTCTTTTCTAGGGTGAGAGACTATTTTTTTGCTATTGAAACTACAAATCTAGCTGCAGTCTTCTCTAGTGAAAAAGTATATTCACTATCACCAGTGATGGTAAAAAAACCAAAACCAGCTCAAATAGCTTGGGTAACATTGCATCTTTTATCCTAGTGCAGTTCTCAGGAATACCTCCCTGCAGTGATGTCACGGGATTGGGCTAATCAAACGCCGTGTCCCGTGTGGCGA
>VWZI01004851.1:6838-37485 GCA_013396835.1 Psilopogon haemacephalus
CTTTCTTTGTTCTGTGGTGTTTTGTTTTGGTGGTTTTTTTTTGTTTGTTTGTTTTTGGTGTTGTTGGGGTTTTTTATTATTTGTTTGTTGTTTTTCTTCTTAACCTCTGTCATAATCTAGGTACACGAATTATGTGACAATTTCTGCCACCGGTATATTAGCTGTTTGAAAGGAAAAATGCCTATCGATTTGGTCATAGACGATAGAGAGGGCGGATCAAAATCGGACAGTGAAGACATAACAAGATCAGCAAACCTAACAGATCAGGTATGATCTCGCCAACGCCGCACACGCTGAAATTTGTATGCAGATCGCTCGCCAGGTCACTACGCCTCCTTTTTATTATTTGCATATGATTAAGTCCCTTTTAGATAAATTTCCATCGAAATGAAAATTTTTTGAATAATGTGGCTATTATTGCTTCATTAAGGCTTGCTCCCAGATTTGACCTGGTGAGATGAGCTTGTAAAAGCATCGCCTACAAACTCGACCTGTTTCTTGTCGCTTTTAATTTTTGTCTTTTATTTTATTTACCCTTTACTATAATAGAAGTGCTTATCTGGGAATGGCTGGGTTCTTGGTGGCTTAAGGAAAGAGAAAGGAAAGACTGGGAGGCATTTTCCCAAAATAAGAGGAAAATCCAAGATAGGTGGTCCTGGGGAAGACAGCGAGGGTTTGAAATCTAGCAAATACTGGCTATTTTCTTCCTGTCTCTACGGTTCATTAGTCCGTCTTGTCAGTTTTCCTTGGCCGAACGCTTTTAGACTTCAGTGAACATTGCTTTGTGCACGCCTGCCTGCTGCAAACGCGCCCATTTTATTTTGCTTAATAGAAAGAAAGAAAAGAAAGAAAGGGGGGTGAGGGGAGAGAAAAAAATAAATAAACACCAAAAACCACCACGGAGAAAATCAAACGTAGCCCCGGGTTTTAAATTCTTTTTCTCTGTCTTTCAAGGTTTTCAGTCCCTTGCTTGAAAAATACAAGTATCTGAACTTCCCCCACCCCAAACCAAGCCGGCAAAGCCTTATCCTAGTCTCCGGTTTTGTCTGGGATGGTGCAAACCTTTAACGCCAGCTTTCAGTCGATGTGGGAAACACGGATGACTTGCGAAAGCTGACTGTCCCTTCTTTCCATTTTTTACCCTGGGTCTGTCCTCTCTGCTGGGCTTCTTGTCTTTCTGTGGTAGTGTCTGGGGCGCCCGGAGCTAAAGTAAAACTCCTGAATGGTGGAAGTGGCTGAGATTTGGCTTTTTAATTTATTTTTTTTTTTTTTTTTTCCCCCCGAGTTGGGTGAAACTGCAGGTTTTTTTCGAGTCGGTTTGCTGTCTCAACCGAGGGGGTAGCAGCGCTTTGGTTGCGAGAGAGGGGACCCCGAACACGTGCAGTTCCCTCCCCCCAAATCCTCGACTAACTCCCCCACTCCCCAATTATTTCTTCGTAAATATAGTCTTAGGAGTAATCAGCTCCCGACTCTGGAGGTTTCCTTTTGTTCAAGCAAGGCGCAGTCAAGCAGACAAGAGTTTCCTCAGCCCCTTTGCCATTATCACCAGCACTGTCAGCCAGAGTTACCCTTTAGATTACCAGACAGAAAAGTGCGTTGCAACTGGATCTTAAATATTTTCTCCTCTTCTCCAACGGTTTATCGGGCTGCTGGTAGGGACAGGGAAAGGCAGGGTTGAAGGAAGAAGCCATGGACTTAACCGTCTGGGGTATTTTTTTTTTTTTAATGGGATACTTTCTTCTCCCCCCGCCCCCGCCTTCCAATTTTGCTGCGAAGGAGGGAAAAGCAGCGCGAGGATAGCGCGGTACCCGACGGGGCGGGGAAGATGCTCCGGGGGTTAAGGAGGTGTCAGCACAGGGCTTTAAAGCCAGGGGACCTTTAAAACGAGGAGGGGGTTGTTTAGCGGAGGGGAAGCTCGGCTCGCTGCTGTTGAATAAAAATTGTAATCCAACAAGTCTAACTAGAAAATGGGTTTCTAAAAGCTCTGGAGTGCTGGGTACATAAAGCTATTTGAGCAAATTACAAGAATCGCTCAGGGGCACGAATGAAATCAACACTTTAATTGCCTCCAAAATGAAGATTTATACCCCATTTTTTCCCTGACGAATCATTATTTTATTAAAGGGAAAGCTAAATAAATGAAGCTGTAGTTTTGGGGTTGGGAAGGGGTTCGTGTCATGTGTGTGTGCGCCAGTCCCGCTGTCTCCTTTCCCTCCTCCATTGTAAGCCAGAAGCGAGGGTATTGCGCGCCCGCCGCCTGCCCCTTTCTCGTTACGCGGTGCCGGGTGTGCCCTCCCGAGGTAGTGCTGTAGCCCCCGTACTGGGCAGGGGTGACCGCGCAGCCCCCTCTGCATCCGCGGAGCTACGCGGGCAGCGGGTCTTTGCTTTCCCTACCGAGGGGAAGGAGCGCAAAACCCGCGCTTTTCCCCTCCTGCCTCTTCCCCCCATCCCCCTCGGGCCGCACAGGTTGCGTGGAGCGTGTGTGTGGAGTTTTACGGGGGGATGCGCAGTCGTCCGCCTTTCCTACCCCTCCTCCCCCAGTAAACTCCAGTGCCAAGGTTGGCAGTATCAGGGCCCTAATGGTTAAATAATAAGGTGTTGAGTGCTTGTCGCTGGGGCGGCTAATTAGGATGTCCCTGCGCGGTGCGTGTTTATGGCTGTGCGTTCCCGGGATGCGCGGGCGCGCAGGAGCCGGCTTGGGGGGAGGTGGAGAGAGAGAAAGGCTAGGACCGAGCGGGTTGTGCCCCCAGCCTGCCCAGCTTCGGAGAGTAGTAAAAGAGTAAAGTATGTAAAAGCTTTTATTAAGGTTTTCATTACGTTTTCCTCTATTGTGTTAGTAAAGGTTACAGTTAACAGGGTAGGGGTTGGATGTTTTTATGTGTTATTTTTGCTTGCTTTTTCCTAACTTTTTTTTTTTTTTTTTAAATTGGTTTCCCTCGTACTTCTTTTTTCCTTATAGGCCCCCTCAAAGCCAGTGCCTTTCAGTCTCCCTGGTAAATGGAAAGCAATGACACTAATGCTAGACTTTTGCGAAGTAAAGCCCCGTAACACTGAGCATTGTTCGGTGATTTAACTAGCTCAGTGGCAATAGGTCACTAAAACAGCATCCTTCTCCCACGAGCAGAACCCCACTGCCTGTCAGGGTGGGACTTGAAGAGTTCTTGTTTACCATTTCAGTTCCAGAAGTACAAGGTAGGAGTTTGAGGGATAACTGAACTGGAGAGCGACCAGGTTATGAGACTTTAAAAAACTTGAACAAATTGCACCCATTCTCAACATTTCAAAATAAACCTTTATTTAATCAATAGCTTTTTAAACATTTGCATGTTTAAATTTTCCAATGTTTGTTGGAGCCTGGAAAGATTTGAAACATGGCTGTTGTGTGAGGCAGGTGGAAAAAATCCCTCAAATTAAAGACCAACCCAAGCCAGAAAAACCCAACCTGAACATCAAAACATGACACCAAAGAGTGTTTGCAGTCAGATAGCAGAATTTCAGTTTCTTAGGGAAATCCTAAACTATTCATGGGCCTGTTTTCTTTGAGCCACATCACCTTGGCACCCAGGTGCTCTAGTCCAAGCTGTAAAATTCCCCTACAAGAGCATGTCCAAGAAAAGTCCTTTAAGGAAAGCAGCATGTAAAGTAGCTATCACATCCAAATAAAGTACATTAGCAGCACAAGATAGGTTTTTATGGGAACAAACTAGTATTTCCAGTATTTTCTTACGGCAAATGTTGAGCAAATCCATGGTGGTATTCCTTGACCAAAAAAAAAAAAGCCCCAAATTAATAATGCTCAAGCCAATTACATGTGGAGAAACTTGTAAAGGCAAATCGGCAAAGAGCCAAATTCCTATAGGGACCAGGAGGGAAATGATCAAAAATTGAACATGAAATAAGACTTCCTGTAAGATGGTTCATAATTCAACATTATTTGACTCCACTGTCAGGGAAATTGTTGAACGATAGTAAACTGATACTGGAGCCTCAGTCATTTTTTGTTACAGTCTTAAATGTTTGCAACTGTGGTATTTTAGATGGCACTTCTTGGGTGATAGTACATCATATATATATATATATGTATATAATAAAGCAACATTTTATGTTGCAAGAGGTTTATTTTTAATGTGTGCAGTTGCAGGGTTTCTCCAAACAAAATGTGAATAGGCCAGCAGATTTTTTTTTTTTTAATAATGGGAAAAATGGTTTAAAATGTGTTCTTGGGAAAGAAATAATCATAAAGCGGAGCGCGATACATGCGTGTGTGAAGGTGGATGGGTTGTTCAGAGCAATGACCAGTTATGACTAGACTAACTTTGTCTAAATACTTCAAATATATTAGCTATACCTTGCAGCCACCACAAAAATAACTCCTCGTGGGGAAACACAATATACAAATACTTAGAAATACTGTTTTGCTTGTAGACTTCACAGGTATTTTTAAACTATGTGTAATTTTAAGGGGGAGGGAGCTGTCTTCGGTATGAGGACTCCATACTGGAAGAACAGGCATAAAAATAATAGATGCAGTGAAGAGGGTGCACTGCATTATATATCTGTATAATAAAAGAGTTACAGCCAGTCAGAACTTCGAGGAGAACCAAGAAAATAACATTTAAAGGACTCTTAAAGTTAATTTTATTCTTCTTTGTGCCACCTTGAGCCAGTGACTCCTTTTTTTTGTTTGTTTTGGGGAAATTATTAATTCAGGGCTTTTTTTTTTCTGTGATGTTCAGGAGGTGTTAGCATGCCCAACTTTGGCAGACTATTTAATGTAAAGATAGATCTTGTTAATGTGTACTTCAGATCTGTTCTTATATGAAACCCCGTGGCTGAAACGGTATTAGCAAAAGAAGGCTTCATTTGCTCTGTGTTTCCATAGACGAGTAAAAATACTGTTAAGTAGACAGGAGATCAAATATATTCTCTTATGATTTCAATGCAAGATTCTTTGCTGGGTTGGGTTTTGCTTTCTTTCTCTTAAATCATTCAAGAGCCCAAACGTATATCCATCCTTACAACTAGTTGAAACATTTGCAGCTTTCCTGAAGTTGCATGGTTTGGGGTCCAGCTTCCTTTGTAAAGTTTTCCAGGCCAAAGTAACTTTTTGTTGCAAAGGATAGTTTAAATTCCTCTTATTTTTCTGTTTTGCAGTCTTTTCAATATAGATTTCGACAGAGCTAAGTTCAGACTCCAGGTAACACTGGAACTTGTCCTAACCATTACTAGCATATTCCGAGTTCCTGTAAGCGGGAGCTTGCAGCCTCTTTGTGTTGGGTTCGCAGAAATGTTATTTTGAAGCAACTTGGAGGTTTGCAAAGAATTTGTGGGAGGAAAAAATATAATTTTAACTTGAATTTAGACTTTATGGCTGAGGTTTTGAGTCTTCCCTACTTGCTGATGCACAGGTAATGGGCACTGCACGCAGCAGGGTTGCTGCAGCCCAGAGCAGGTAATTTCAGCCCTTCCAAAAGTCAGCTTTTATCACACTCAATTAAAAGCAGCAAGAGTAGTTGGTACTGATAAATACTGCTTTAAAAAGCAGCTACAATCTGGCACAGCTTCTTTAAATTAGAGAATCTTTGTTTTCATTTTGTTTTGTGTTTCTGTGTTCAGGGCTGTTGGGTCACATGAGTGAGCAGTGAGGAGCTATCTCATATAATCTAAACAAATTAAAGAAAATTAAGAGAAGGGTTGTTTCTGGTCGTGAACATGTCTGAAGTTTTCTGGAATTGTGTCCTTTGTGTGTGCTGGGGGTGGGGGAAGAGTGGTGTGGGAGAAGGGGAGACTGGGGTGTACTGCGATGTCAGCAACTTATGTCCTTAATTGTTACCTTGGATGTTCAGAGAAGGCTTTCACTTGTATGGTGAAATTGGGAATTAGTGTTTGTATTTGTTTGTAAGTTTGTTTTTTTTCCCTGCATTTGCAGCAATATTTGAAAAGGGTAGCTCTAACGGAGTGCACATTTTGTGTTCTGCCTTGTTTGAGTGTATTTTTGTCCCTGATTAATGGCTCTGTATCTCACCCACTGTTGGTATTCTACAATGTAACTTAAAGACAAAATTAAGTTGTTTTCACTCACTGGCAGTTGGTTCAGCTCTTCTTTGGAATTCTTAGTAGGGTTGTCTTTTCCCTTTTACTATCTTCAACAAGGAAGGAAAAAAAATATGTGTAATCCAGCCTCGGAGCATAGTTGATAGCAGAATCCCTTTAGGCCAATGTCCTTGGAACTCTTTTTTAAGTTTGGTTTTGATCCCTGGAGAACTTCAATCCCTTTTTGCGATGATCTCTGTTAGTGAGGGGTGCTGCTGGCACAGGGGATCTCCATCGCCTCCACAGGCTCAACCGTTTGAGTTGCTTTGCTGTTTTGGCTTCATTTATTTATTTCCAGGTGCATATATCCAGGAGTTGAGAGATTTTTAGGTTAATGTGGGTCATTGAATGTACAAAAGCAGTAGGGCAAGTGGGTGAGTGGTTTCTGGAAGTAACTGGATTTTGGAAAAGGAGGTTTGAGATTCATCAATAGATGTTTGGGCAAATGTTGAAAATGTCAGCATTGGTGAGGTGAATTAAAAATAAATCTGAGTATGTCCCAAGTGTGAAGGGCCTTTTCACAATTAAAACAACAAAAAACAAAACAAAAAAAAAAAAAGGAAAAGAAAAGAAAATATATTTAAAGGCAATGACACATTTCCTTGCTAACTTGCAGAGCACAGGGAAAGTAGGATGGAAAGAAATGGATTTGTGCCTAAAATTTGGCTGTTCTTTTGCCGGTGGTGATAGAGGCAGCCGAAAGTCATGGTGGCTTTTTGTTTTACAAGTGGCTTATTGTTTTACAAATATCTTCAAATCCAGGGCAGGCACCATGCTGAAGAAATGTTATTTTATGCTCTGTGCTCTTCCCACTCCCTCCTGCAACCCTCCCTGCCCCATCAGAGGTGATACGTTAGTCATCTATGAGTTTCGGGGATCAATAAAGGGATAACTGTGGATGGCAACAGCATAGAGTGAGATGGGTTGAGCTAATGGTTCCTGCCCGGCGTCAAAACTCGATGAATCTCTGGATTTGTCCACACAAGGACGCTCAGGAGAGGTAAGACAAATTGATTGGGTGTAAAATTAAAGTGCATTAGTTAAAGTGCATTGCACTATTGTGTGGATGCTCTCATTCAGAAGTAAAGTGGCCTTAGTTCACTTTAGCCTAATCCCCTTTGGAGTAGGCCACTTTTCTTTTGAATGAGAACATCCACATTAACTTTTAGTTAATTCGTCTTTCCCGAGCGTCCTGGCGGCCTCGTGCCCGCTTGCTCCGGAGAGGTCCGGCTGGCCGAATGCTGGCTCCCTTGTGAGCTTTAGGTAAGCTTTTCATTAGGCACATTCATCTCCGCAGCAGCACTTCACTGCTGGCCTTCCTCCTCGTCCCGACTGGGTCTCTGCATTCTTCTCTTGCTCCTGCAGCTCAAGAGCAATGCTGTTTTTAATGCTTGGGACAAAAAAAAAAAAAAAGAAAAGGAAGTTTTATGCTGCCAGGCATGGAGAAAGGCTCAGCCAGGCTGTGAGGCAGCGGAAAAGCTGCCTGCACCCTATCCAGGGTGGGCACTGCAGTTTGGGAGTTGCATTTCCTAGGCTTTTATCAGTACTCCTCTCAAGGAGTATTTTATTTTGCAATAGTGGTATATTGTCCTGACGGACTCCCTGCATAGGTAGGTTCTTCCACGTCCACTGATAAGCAAGTTTTTTTCAAGTCAGCAAGGAAAATCTAAATGAAATATTTTCAGATTATATTTCCAGCCATGAAACAAAGGGTCGAGGACTAACTTGGAGGAGAATTAATTTCCCTGGTGGAAAAAATACTGGTGAGAGAGATTTGGATGCTGTTTTACCTTCTGCAAGGTTTGAAGTTCACTGAGCTTGTGTTTTTGTTAGGGGTATTTTCGGGTGTTTTCCAGAGCTTGTAAGTAACCTATTTATTTACTATTTACTGGCTAAGCCATGTGTGCAAATCCTGCTCTGTGTCACACTCCTGCCATCACCCATTCCATTCATCACAAAATTTGCAAGGCCTCTTGCATTAGTATGCAATTTGCTATTGGAGCCTTTCCTAGAAATACGGAATTCTATTTCACCAAAGTATTGTCTTTCCTCTTCAATCAGGGCCGAGATGAGCTATTTTTTTAAGGACTCTCCAGGCTTGTGTATGATATTCCCACTTGGACAGATGATCTCCAAAACTGCATTACTTACTCCTCTGTCCTGATGTGCCATCACAGTAAATTAACAATTCTCTTCTTAGTGTCATCAGGCTTTTTGAATTTGGCCAGATAATTTTGTTTGCCGTTTGCTTTTTTATTAATTATTATTTTAACATAAAGCAAATATGCATCCAGACCCTCTTAGCTGAAATAATTAGGCTAACAATAAGAGGGGTAATTCTTCATTTGCTTAAAAGAGCTGTCTGTTTTAACTTCAGAAATCCTGAGCAAGAGTAAAGCAACAGCTGATGCCATCACAGGCAGTGCACTGTATTCAAACAGCTGTACCAAATGAAAAGCTGTGGTATTAATCCTGCCATTCACAGTTTATTTAAGTTTTCCAAGCTTCTCTCATATGGGCATGGCATCAAAGCCTAATTATTCCTCCATTAGCATTATTGGGCCCTTAATACAGGAAATTATTGTATTTAAAATGTGGAAAGCTGCATCAATGCAGTCTAAGGTTCTTGCAGCTGGCACACATCCAAGGAAGGAAAACTTTACCTTGTGATTTTCTTTTCAGTTGTTTGGTCTTTAGGTTTTGGTTCATTTTGGTTGTTAGTGAGAAGGTCAGATCATTGCTGGTGATTTTAACATTGGTTTTAAATAGCTCCATTTAAGGCTGTGTGTCTCTTGGGAGAAAGGCAAAGCAGACGAAAAACTCGGTGGCTTTGTCTGTTGTGTTTGCTGGAGTGCAAGACTATGGCCATCCGTGTCAAGTAGAAATGAATGTCTGAAGCCTGACACACGAGCTGTTTTGTGTCTTCAGTGTCCTACCCTCCATTTAGCTAGGGTGAACTCTGTCAGTGCAAGCTGTGGTTTATCCATAGACTTGGAAGTTTTTACCCCCCTCACTTGGCTGTTCACATCCTGCCCATTGTGTTGAGGTGGGGTGTTCAAGGATGGTCCTGGCCTTGGGTGGGATATCACCTGCTTGGGTGGGCTATCTCCAGATGCTTGACAGCAACCTGAGGCATGTGTTTTTGCGTGCAGAGTGACTGTATGCCAAAGCTTGGCTAACTATTAACTGTGACCAGACTGGCCAGAAACTCTCCTAAGAGCACACAAACATTGTAGACTCGATAGGTGGCACTTTGGTTTTAGGCTTGACTCTCTGCTTCTTGGGGGTGCAGGCACAAGGATGCAACTTGCTATGGTGGTCTTGGCCCCCACTCACTCTTGCACCATGAAAGTATCTTGCGTAGGTAGATTTGGCATTTTTATGAGAGGAGTATCTGTGTCTTGTAGTGGAGACAGTTTCTCTTGCCTACTGTTGTGCAGCATGGAAGAGCAGCTTTGCTGCATCCCGGATGCAGCTGTTTAGGTGATAGGTGCAGCTGTCTGAAGTCATGATTTGGCTCTCTTCTTGTTCACACTGGCATTTAGGGCAATGCTTGACATGAACAGGGACTCCATACCTGTGTGATGCTGCTGGGGCATCATGATGGCAGGAGAGTGACTGTGATGAGGACAGGAGCCTTTCAGGCACGAGGATGAATTGGTGGCAGGCAGCTTCCCAGTGATGCCCACTCTTTGCAGGGATGCTTGAGAAGAAGTTCCCAGCCTTTGCACAGATGCTCAGGCAGAGGTGCCTACAGCATGTTGCCCATGCAGCCAGAGGCAATGTGGGTACTGCGCTCAAACCATTCCTTCTTTTTCACCTCTCTGCAGATGTTGCAGCTGTGTTACCCCAGAAGGCTCCTGCCTCTCTTCCCTGTTGTGCAAACCAGTTTTATTAGCGTGGCTTCCACTTAACTAGGGAAGCATCATCCTACTTTTCCCACGTCCGTGAGGCCCATAGCAGTGCTTTGTGTCTTGGCTTTGTAGAAAAAGTATAGTATGTACAAATGCATCCTGCTGTGTTGGTATGACCCTCGCAAGGGATTTCTTTTGTTTTTTTTTTTCTTTTACCATTATTTTCCCTTAAAGCCAAGGCAAGGGTATGCACACGTACTGTATGTGCAGAGAGGATTCATTTTGTTCTTATAGACATCTTGTATCAAGATGGGGCTTGGGCCCTAGTTTTGACCAAGTGTTTGAGAGATCCTTTGGGTGAGAATTGATAAAGCCATGCTGGAGGGACAAGGGTGGGGAACTCCACTCTGCTGGCAGTGTGAGGCAGGTTTTAGGAGACATCTGTTGCTGAGGTTTTGAGGCTAGATGATCAGTAGCTAGTGAGCTGAGATTTTTCTGCTTCTCTCTTCTCATCAGGTAGGGCTAATGCCTTAATTTATATGTTATATAAATAGCAAGGTAGAACAGCTACTTAAGAAGCAACATGGTAAAAACGATTAATTCTTTCACTCTATGGATAGTTTAAAGAAAATAATGTAAAGAAAGCAAAACATTTCTGTTTGGTGTTGTAGAGAACGACTGAGTTGAAAGGCTGATGGTGAAGTTTGCTTTTGGTGACTTTATGCTTTGGGTTTGGCCTCTTCTGCTACCTTTTGCATAGCTGCCGCTTTTGAAACACATTTAAAGGAGGAGGGGATAAACACTGCATGGAGTAAACAGCAGTGCTGCCAGTAACTTCTGCAGAAGGAGCAGTGCAGTGAGGTTGACTGGAAACATTTATGGGTTGGTGGCTGATCTGCTTGTCCCAAGGTCTATTTGAGGCCATGCCATGAGCCCTACACTGCTACAGGCACCACTGGGTACTCCAAAACCTCCCTGGGAGGCCACACAGAACTCTCAGCCCAACTTTTTTGGGTGACTCTGGCAGCCAGCCATGCTTCCAAGCCATTCCTCAATGAGTGGGTGGAGATGCTGGGGAGCCACGGCCACCTCAGCCTGGTGGACCACCCCCAAAACTCGCTGAGCTCTGGCTTCCACATCCTGGGCTCAGTGTGTTTTGTTGCCACCAGCTTGCTGGCATATGACTTGCAGAGCCAGAGTGCTTGGCCACTTCTGCCTCACTGCAGATTTGGCTTGTTGTGAAACGGTAGAAAGTGGAGGAGCCGAAGGGTTTGGCCATGAGTGCTGGAAAATGTGAATCACGGGGATTCCAGTTTTAAGCCTTTTGGAGATAACGGGCAGCACGTACCGGGAGTGCGTGACTTGCAGAGAGCCTTAAAAAACAAGGCGTCACCCTAGAGATTAAGCAAATGTTTTTAATCAGGAACAGGTTTTATACCCAGTGCAACCTTTGCAGGTACCACATCCATTCAGGTGCAGCTGGAACAAAGCTCATTAGCCTGCAATTTAATTTTGGGTGGGTGGGGGGTGAGGGGGTTGAACACCACTGCAGGGTGAGTAGGTCCTTGAATCCCGCTAGCAAACAGTGTGCCCGAATCAAGGTACATTGGCTGTTGTCAGCTAGAGACCTGCCTGTTGTCAGCTAGAAAAGTGGTTTGAGAGCTGTGACAGACACTTGGTGGTTTAGCTTGCCACGGAGTGGGCCTGAAGTCTGCCTCTTGGGACTGTGAGGGCTGTGCTTGTGCCTTACCCTCTCCAATAAGCTCCATTTGGGTCGATGAGATGCCAGAAGTTGGAGCATTTAAGTTTAAATGTGTTAAAAGAATTTGCAGTGGGTGCTCCAATGGGTTAATTTTTGTCTTCCCCAAAGATACCACCCTCAAAATATCTGTCAGGCAAATGCTTTGAGATGTGGTTTTTACTGTAAGTAAACCCTCTCTGGCTGAGCCCAGATGTTCACTGCATATCTCTCTGAAGCACCAACTCCAGCCGAGTCTGCCTGCTGGGTCCCTTGGTAGGGAAGAAGGGAGAGGGGTGGGAAAGGTTGAGGGTTCTTTCTTGCCCTAAATCTGCCCAGGCAGGTCAGGTTCAGGACCTCAGCCAGCCGTTTGACAGCCTATGCTGTCTCAGTCAGACCTGGGCATCTGGCAGATCCACTTCTAACATGTAAATGCAATAAAAGGAAGGGGTAGCAGATGCTCTTTTTTTTGGCTAAGTGGCAAGGCATTTTTCCTGTTTACACCTTTGGAGGAACTGTTACATTAAATATTGAACATATTGTCTCAGAAGACCTTTTTTCCTGGTCTCAAAAAACCTAGAAAATGCTCTAGAGTTATTAAATTCAACAGGAACCAAGGAGGACTAGCACACCTCAAATCCTTGCACATCAGCGTGTTCAGGAGATAGCGATGTCATCTGGGGCTCCAACTTTCTGCATGTCTCTGCATGATATCAGACCTAAAAAAAAAAAGAAAAAAAATCTACAGGGAGCAGTGATTTCATCTACCCTGACCACGAAGCTGTGTTTCCTTGTGTGGGGAAAGGGACGGGGATTAACGCTATCTAGCGATAGGGCTCTTATCAAAGGGAGGAGGCAGGTTTACAATTCGGGGTTGCTCTAAATAGAAAGTAGTAGTCAATGTTTGTTGTGTGGGAGACAAAAGACCTGCATCACCATCAGCTGGCTCAGTTAACCTGGCTGGGCAGACAGTGTTTACTGTTGAGCTGAGATTAAAAAAAAGAGGAGTGGAGTAAGGTCAAGCAAATGTGTCAAGCACACTGCGGTTGAGACTTGCTGCTCAGGCTTCATGAGTTTCTATCACGGCTACCAGGTGGAGCGACCACCAGTGCAAAAAAAAACCAGCAAAACCCGAGGGGTCTAAATGCCCCAAACAAAATTGCTTTTGCTATTGTCAGAGGTGTTTTTGGGTGGCTCTGGAGACTTGTCTCAGAATGAAAATCTGTCTGCTCACAGTGTCCCCCACAGAGGGGCTTTGGAGATTGTTCCTTAAGCACAGTAGGTCTGATTTCAGCATGTGCAGAAGGGGGTGGGATTGTGTTTCTGGCAGAACATAGCCCAAGCTGAGTGGTGTCTGCATAGCTATGAACGTTCATGCCAACCCCCATATGCACACGAACACAAGTGTTTTTTTCCAAAAGTCTTGCCTCTGCAGAACTGACAGGGCTTTGGTGCCTCCTGAAAGAGAAGAGTTGTGGTTTTCCCCCTTCCTTTTGGTCTTTATGTCCCACCCAGTTTGATGATCTCTGTTTCATTCTCCTTTATTTTTCTTGTGGTTTATGCTCGCTGCTTCTAATTATTTTTTTTTCCTTTGGAAAGCATATCACCCTGTCCTTTGGCACTTGTGTTTTCTTTTTCCATTCAGGCAGTTTAGGACACTCAGGCCTTTTACTCTCCTCTCCCTGTCGTACCCTCTTCTCCTTCATACTCTGAGGGTATGAAGAAGTGACTTCCATCAGGGGAGGTTTAGGTTGCATATTAGAAGAAATTTCTTGACAGGAAGGGTTTTCAAACCTTTGGATGTGGAGGTGATCCCTGAAGGTGTTTGAAAGAGGCAGAACTGTGGTGCTGTATGAGTTTAGAACCATGAGTCACCCAGGTCTGGGTGCTGAGTGGTGTGGTTTAGCCCCAGCCTCAGTGGAATTAGAGAATTGTTGGACTCAAGGATCTTGAAGGTCTTTTCCAACCAAAACATTTTCATGGTTCTGTGGTATGGAGGTCACAGAAAACTGCTGTGGTAGGGATACCTACATGAGTATGCAGCTGGTGTCATACTTCACAAAAGTGGTGGCTCCTTCTCTGGACCGTGATGGGTCCTACAATGAATTGCAATAGCAGAACTAATGGGAAAAGCTCACACTGTGTGGTGGATGTTGGTTGGATGATCTTTGCACAGTACCATGTTTCTTGTCCCTCTGCTGCCTTCAGATGAAATCCTGGTATTATCAAAATTAGCGACAAAAGTTCCCCGTCTTCTGTCCTCTCTGGTATTTGCCTTCATAGCCACTCTCATTTCCTTATATCTGTTGTCTCAGAAACCATCCTATGTTGCATGTGTAAAGACAGTTTACATCATATTTCTCCTGTGCAGCTGCGAGGAGTCAAAGAGTCTTACCCTCATTTGAAATAAGGGGAAACTAAAGATAGAAAGCTGACAACTTTTCTAGTAATGGAATTTGGGTCAGAGCTGCGACTTCCACACAGAATTTTGCTGGGGCTCTGCCGCTGCTAATGCTGCAAAGGTTTCCATCTGTGCAAGAGTTGCCCTCATTGCAGGAGGAGTTATTGCCTGTCTGTCATTTCAACGACCTTATTTCAGGAGACTTGGAACACCTCTTTTCCATTTCAACCTGATGTTTTTTTTTCTGTTGTGCTACTGAAAATAATTCTCCTCTGACTCAAAGTTATATGAAGCAGATTATGGAACAGTTACTGGTGTTCAAAAGCATCTATTCTGCAGCATTTTAAGGTTCCTGCAGGTATCATTTATTCTGAGCCCCTTGGGTTTTGTTGTGTTGCATGTGATGTCTCCTTTTGGCTTTGGAAGGTGGGACTGCTGGATATTAGAAGCTAATGAGCTTCACAAGGAGATGTTCAGATGGCAAAGCCATAAGTGAATCGTCTCAGAAAATAGTAATGACCATAGAGATCATGGTCCTTGGAAGTCTGTACTTAATGGAGATTGGAATAAACAATGTGTTTGTGTAGAAATTATGGCATTATTTTTTACCTTATTAAAAAATGTTCTTAGTCTTCCTTAGCAATTTGTATTTGTCAAGGTTTTCTTTCCAGTTAAGAGAGAATTCAAAAACTTTCTTTTATGCTGGATGGGAACTAGGCTACCCAAGGATTCTTACTAGCCATAGCCTCCAGAAGTAGAAGTGGATTGTGATGACCAGGTCTGTCTATCATGTAGCTCTAGCTTCAGCATTGGTACTATGGATTATGCGCTTAAGGTATTGAGCAGTGGTATTGAATGTTTTGCCCAAGTGTGACTGGGGATATCAGTGTAGCCAACAACCAGGATTAACTGTGCAAACAGTAAATCCTTGCTAAATAGATTGGTTAACTTTGTAGGAGCTGGATGCGCTGGCTTTATGAAGCAACCTCTGTTTCACTTCAAGTTCTAGCCTGTGGAGAGCACAAGTATTTCCTAATGTGGTAGCTCCCAAGCCTCAAGGGGGTAGGGGGAAGGTTTATAAAAAGGAGGAGCTAAGAAAAATCTGAAGAACGTTCTGAACATAATGCCTTCCCCCCCACCCCCCCGATGAATAAGTATTTAATTTAGGAAAAGAAAATAAGATAAAACTTCAGAAGGAAAACAACAAGGCCAAAATTATGTTGACAAATTGCTGGCAGCAGCTCAGTCCCTCCAGGGTAAGGGGTTGAGTGTTTATATACCTGCAGCCAGTTCTTTGGTAGCCTGAAGGAGTGGAGGTTCATTCAACAGGTAAAGAAATTAGCTGTTCCCCGTCTCCAGTTGTTCCACAGACACAAATGAGCCCACAAGAGGGCTGTGCTCACAAAACTTTGGAGAAGATATATATCAATAGATGCTGAGTACAGTTTTTATCACCTGTAATAGAAAACGATTTCTTTTATTTATGTACTTATGGTCTTGCCTTTTATTCCTTTGCCAGGTTTACTTTTGTGGGATTTTTTCTTACACATACTTGGTACTCAAACAAAACAAAAAAAATCCATTTTATTCTTTAATATAAGCAGAAGTTGATGGCTTCCCCCGCTGTGCATTAGTGTTAACTTGACTTAAAGCCCAGCTGTTGTTGGATTGCAGTCATAAGTGTACCTAATGCTATTTATATTGACTCTCCAATTTAGCTATTAACCAAGTAATTTTGTCTGTAGGCTGGGTGGGGTTTATTGTTGTTTGTTGTTGTTGTTTGTTTATTAAGGCTTGAGATTCACTGTGACACAAGTCAATAACTCCTTGGGAGGTCTCATCAAATGTGGTCCTCCCTTTGATGTGCTGGCACCTGCTGAGGCTTGTGCATTTCAGCTCAGTCCATCCCTCAGGTGAATGAAGCACCTGGCAATGGTCATGGGAGGTGATTGGTGCTTCTGTAATCATTTAAATACACAAACATTTTTGTGGCTTCCTTTTTTCCTCCTTCTTTCTCTCCTTTTTTTTTTAATTTTTTTTTTTTTTTTAAATTTTTTTTAAAACCCCTGTTTGTATCAGAGTACTCTACATGCTTCAGAACTAAAACAAAAGCCAGGAAATGCATTTCAAATGCCATGGGATAAGAGAAAACATTTCTTGTAGTGGAAGGTCTTTTGCCCTTAAAGTGGTGCAGCATTAAGGGCACCTGAATCCCCTCTTAAGTCAATCATGCGACCAGGACTCAAATCAGTCCCTAGCCAGACTAAGCTTTTGACACTAGAAACTACTGACTGAGGAGAAAAGCAGAGGTACAACACCAGTTTAAATCATGGGAACTCACAGCCCAGCCTTGAAACCCTAAAATGAATTTTTGCTGATGTATAGTTGATTTTGCAAAGATTCAGCCTGAATGTTTCAGCTGCATCATGGGGCAGGGGTGAGCTTGGAAGGGGAAGATAAAAGCTACTAAAAAAATTATTATCAGTGAGTTCTAGTCCATACCACAGTGTTAGTTCTCAGCTAAATGGTGCCTAATGTATAAGCCCAAGTCATAATGAGCCATTATCCTTATACTCTCTTGTTACAACCACGTGGCTGAGACCCTCTTCTGGAATGAGCCAGCCTATGTAATGGAGTGATTAATTTATATTACTTTGTACTTCTCTAAAGTCTCCCTTTGGAAGAACTCAACATGTTTTATAGTCACTAATTAATTTAATCCCCCAACAATATCCATGCTGTAGAAAAAGTTCAGCCCTCTCTTTTTTTTTTTTTTTTTCCCTTTTCATTGTTATTGTTGTTCCCCCAGCAGAAACTGAGGCACAGAGATCCCATGGCTCATCTCATATATTCAACTCTGGATGAGCTTGGGTCACTGCCTTTAACCTGGGAGCCAGGTGGTTTTGTTTTGGTTTTGCTTTGAATTTTCCAAGGGGCACTGCTCATTTGCAGAAATGAGGGAGCAAGTCTTCTTATATCCATCTGTGCTTCCAAGATCAGCAGGAAAGCAGAATTCCCATGTAGAAAGTGACATGGAATTCATTCCTGCTTATGGCAGCCTTTGTAAAGTGAATTTAAAAAAATCACTATCATGGCTAAGGAGCCCTGTCAAGTGATAAACCACAACTTCTTGGAGAAGGGAGGTAAATGAGGCTTTTCTATTTCTGTGGAGAAATAGATTGTCATGACTACTGTCAGAGTTTACTCTGTAACTAGTGCTAGAAATATTTCTGCAAAAAGAGGAGGTGGTTCATGGTGTGAAAAATAATAATATTTGGCATGTCCCTGTCAAAAGCAATTTCATGAGAAAGTACTCAGAGGATGGCGAATTTGCAAGTTAGTGTAGAGATTTTTGTTGTCTTAAAAGTTCTTTGAAAGACAATAAAAAAGAAGAAGAAAAGGGGATGAGATTAATGTTATACTTGGCTCCTTGCTTTTGTGGACAGGGGAACTTTGCTGCAGTAGTCAGGAGGGGAAGAATTACACGTGAGCTTGTGCTTTGGATCTGCCTTCTATTGGAGGAGAGAGATGGTTTTGGAACTGGGATTGAGTAGTGTCTGTTTAAAAAATAATGCAGCATTCAGCATGGTTATCTCTGAAGAATTTGCATACAAACTTTGATAGCTAATCTTTCATCATGTTTAATAAACTGACTAAAGATGTAATTCCTAGTCTCTTAAGACTTGAGATGCTTAGTTAAATACAAATACTTTTGAAATGCTAATAGATGGAGGCAGCCAGGAGAGAGGGAAAAAAAAAAAAAAAAAAAGCTAGGGGTATCCCAAGCAGATTCGTTTTTAAAAGGCCATAAAAATAATAGCTTAATAAAAGTGAGATTAGGTGGAAAATATTAACTCCTGCTTCTGAATACAGCAATGTAAACATCTAGGATGCACAAAATTTTGATAAACTGAGGTGGAATCCAACATTTCTTGCATGAGTGCCTGTATAATGTGGTGATAGCTGTGAGAAAAGAGGAGCCCAGCATCTAAGACCCAGCACAATGAAAATGCAATGAATT
Organism: Psilopogon haemacephalus; assembly: GCA_013396835.1. NCBI lineage: Eukaryota > Metazoa > Chordata > Aves > Piciformes > Megalaimidae > Psilopogon > Psilopogon haemacephalus. The sequence continues at coordinate 24,946 of VWZI01004851.1, forward strand.
GGAATGCCTCACAGATCATAGCGGAATCAGACTTTCCAGCAAGGAAAATCTTTTCATGGTGAATTAAGTGGTGGAGGAAGAAAAATGGTGATGAAAAAAGGTAGGCACAGATCACAAACACTGGGCTCAGGGCTTGCCGCTGAAGATTTAAGAACCTTAGCTAAAGCTATGCAGAATAGAATGTGGAAAATTGAATTTACTAAACAATTAAGCATTGAATTAATCTACATCCCGCACAGTTGAAAAGTGGGGGAGGGAACCGAACGGAGCTGAATAAATCAGTGGAGCTCATTAAAAGATAGTGAATATATCAAGTCTGTTGTTGCATAAAGGAGGGCCGTTTCCTGCACAACACGGTATAATTCTTCAGTCCAGAGCCTCTTCTTTCCTGCTCCCCTCCCCTACCCCCCTTGCCTTTGGAGTTGTATTCTTAATCAGATTAATAAACATTTCTGCAGAGGTTAGTGCAATGCTTTATGTTTTACCTTGTTATCTGCAGCTTTTCTATTAATTACAAGTCAGCTCACTAGTCAACAATAGTAGTGAGGGACAACATAAATAGAATGAGAGTGCCCTGGAGATGTCACTCCTAGGATCTGATGCATCCTGGAACTCCCACGGGTTCTTGCAACCTCCCACATGCCTTGCTGGTCTTTTGTTCAATTACAGTTAATGCAATAGTTTGCCATTTTCTCCTTCTAATTATATTTTCAAGTGGGATTTGTAGCACATAGAAAAACATCCTTTTACATGTTGAGGCACCAGGGCTTTGTGCTTGGCATTGTCTGTCCCCTGGGTGCTGTACCATTCTTTCTGCAGAGCTCTGAATAAACAAGTCCCTCTTTTAAAGCTGCAGTTGTACAAACTGAAAATTTATGCATTAACTGTTTGCATTCTGGGCATGTGTTCCAGATTACCTCTTACAGCATTCTTTTGGTATGCCAGAGAATACGTATTTAGCTAAAAAAAAAAAAAAAAAAACACAAAAAAGGACATTTCCTTCACACTTCACACATCATTCTCTCAATCAGAGAATCACCAGATCAACTAGCACTTCAAATATTATTTATTTATTTCAAGACATATGCATAATAATTGATTCAAAACATTCATGGACCTTGCTTTCTTTAATTGTAATCCTGTATCACTTCTGCAACTGGGATTACATAAAGATGGAAGAGAGATTTTGCTGGGGAAAGCTGAGGTTTTCTAATCCTAATAATCTTCTGACTCAAATCAGAATTGTTTTTGTCTTAATTTTCCTTCTCTGTGTATGTACATATGTCAAAAGTTTATCTGGATCACCTTGAATTTCATTCAATGGCTAAATGTTTAGCCTATAGGTAGATTTATGAGAAAGATGGCAACATAAGAAAACTTTTAGTAGTATTTCTGACTCTGCTTGTGTTGTGGCGTGATTTAGATCCAAGAGACTTAGGCATGTGTGCTGCGAAGCACAAGGGTTTTCTTCTTGGCAGTAATTTCCAGTGAGCAATACTGCTTTATGGTAAAGAAGAACCTATTCAATTATGCACAGGAGGCTGTGTGAGATGACCACTGTGTCTCTGTGATGTTTTTTTCTTTTTTTTTTTTTTTTTTTTTTTTNTTTGTGTTTTTTTCTTTTTTTTTTTTTTTTTTTTTCTTTTAAAGCTAGTACTAAAAGCTAATTAAAATCTTCTCTGGTGATAAAGGGAGACTTGGGAAGAGTGTTGCCACAATTGTTTTCCCTATGAATTTAATTTATGGCAAAATTTTCCTATCTGAATGTTACTTTCAAATGCACCCAGTGATAAGAAGCAACATCTGTTTTCTGTTCAATAGTACAAGGAGGCTCTGCATGGGGTTGAGTGTACACAGCCTATGTGAAGCCATTGTTATTCTCATTTCTTTTTTGTCCCTGTGCCTGGTCCATTTGCCATATACCATCCGGCAAACAGCTGACACATCCTGGCTATTATGGACCCAAGCCTAATTGCCAGCAAAGTCTTTAAGCTCTTCCATGTTGACCTCGTAGGGGGACTGCGAGGCCCTATATAAATGACACTGCTCTTGACCACCACTCATTTTGCCTGCATGGACTACTCAGGCTGTTCCACTGGAGGGTTTGCGAAGGCTAAAAATACAGTTGGAGCCTAGTGCTCCAACTGCGAGTACATGGTAATAGAGCTTGGAATTATTTAGGGGGGGAGGTAACTGCAAACCCACTACATTGGTAAACATATTCCATGGGTCTTTTTTGGTTGGTGAGTCGCAATCTGGCTCTTGGGAAAGCAGGAATAATTTGGGGGAGAGATTTGCCAGCTTCTTCCCATAGCTTTGGATATGAGTACCCCTTTCCCAGGAGCACACAAACTGGGGTTCCTCTTTCCCTTCTCAGGTTGTGACTTTAAAAAAAACCTTTTTTTTGGCCCCCTAGCCCTCCTGGAACAGAGACCATGATGATACGGCATCAACGCGTTCTGGGGGAACCCCCGGGCCCTCCAGCGGAGGACACACATCGCACAGTGGGGACAACAGCAGTGAGCAAGGTAGGAACGGAGCCCTCATGCTCTCTTGATGCAATTAGGGACTGGTTACACTCTTTTCAGTGTTGAAATGCACTCAAGTACTAGGGTGCTTTGTTCTGAGAAAGGTCTGTCTTCCTCCTTTTCTTTTTTTTTGACACTTTTTTTGCTGCCTCCTAGTAAAAGGATTGGCATCTTTATTCCTCTTTTGACCCTGCCAGCAGGCACATGTTAGAGCAACATGTGTACCAAATTTGCAGTGCACTTAATAAAAATAAGCAATGAGAAGATTTATTTTATTTCTTTCCTTCATTCAGATGGGTTAAAAGATGAAATCTTCAAAAGCAAATGTAATTAAGACTGCAGAAATGCATGCTAATCTTTCAGAGATGCCATCTCAACTCCCCTGCATATAAAGAAGAGATGTTAGCTTGCCCATTTTATGAAGTCCTGATCAGTTCTTTTATTTGCTTTTTTTTGGTTGTTTTTCACTGGAATTCCAATTTACTTGAATGCAAAAATGGTTTGTGCAAGTTTGAAGCCAAACAGAGTAACTGATGTAGTGGAATGAGTATGAAACAAGCTTGGTGCAATTGCAGTGGAACATTCTACACATAATTAGTGCTGTCTTCAGAAGCTCTAAAGTCTAAAAAGCTGAAATTTTGGAGGTTTCTGCTTAAGTGCTTCACGCTTTTGCTGAGGGGACCAACTGCATCAGATTTAGCGTTAATTTAATGCAATTAAACTTTAAAAAGGATCCTTAATCTCAATATAAAAGCCAGAGCTTTATTGAAGCTGACTCTGTATTCACCATACATATATACTTTAAAATCTGGTTTTATGATCATGTTTCATTCAAGTGCTGTTAGACAACAAAGGGATTGTGTTTAAAAAAAAAAAGTTGAACAGTGCTGATTAGCATTGCAAAATCTGCATTTAACAAGATTATTTTTAAAACTCAACTAGTATATATATTTTTTTTTTTATACCTGGTGGAGATGGTGAATAATATCTCATTGTAGAATTTTAAGTCTTTGAGACACTGTTGTTTAAAGAAAAGTTGCTGACTTCATTGCTGCTATAGCCTAGTAAAAAATGGGGCCTGGAATAGTAAACTGTTGCAGAGCTGAGGCAGAAACTGGTAACCTTCTGACCTCTGACTCTTACTGGAAAATGATATGCAACATAAATTCAGGGGGCCTTTTTTCTTTCAAGTATGTATAAGTATATAAATGAGTGGTGCTGTTCACAATGCTGGAGCTGAAGCGGTGTCAACATGTTCTTTAGAGCCCCTTGCTTTCAGAGCAAACTTGAAATCCAAAGGTTTTTCTAAAGTTTGGGTGGGGGGTAGGGAGGGAGGGAAGGAAGAAGCTGCTGCAATAATAGGCTTTAAATTGGACAATGGTGTTTGGAAGGGGGGTTGTACTTGGATAGGACTGTTCTGTTAGCAGACAGATGTGTGAGTGTGTATATGTCCATGCTTGTGGACAGAACATCTGTGGGGAGGCTTTGTCAGTGTGCTCCTGAACTTCTTAGGCCCTTCAGAAAATGAGCTGTTCAGTTCTTGGTGTACTTCTAAAGATTTCCAGGCTTTGTTTTCTTCTAAATGTGGCATGTTGTTAATCTGGAGTACCAGTTGCATCTGATGTTTTATCATTGCCATCTTGGTTGGCTCCTAGCAAGGTGCATGCTCTAACATCAGGGAGAGTTTCCTAAAGTGACTTTCAAGCTTGAGTCCTATGAAATATCCACAGAAAGAGTTCTCTGCAATGCTTTAGCTGGTTCTGAAAATTCCACCCAGAGCAAGGTTTATTGAGGCTGGGATTGCTGCCAGTGCTTGATCGATGTGTTTTCTGAAGAAGGCTCACTGTGTTGAAAATGTAGGGCAGAATGAAAATAAAAATGAAAATTTGATAGCTGGAGCTCTCAAGTCAAGTTTGGGAAAGGAGTTTTGGGAAAAAGATCCTGTCCAGTAAGCACCTGTTGCTGAGACTTAACCTTCAGGCACCTGCCACCCATGAAAACAGTTGGGCTTTTTTGAGGAACAAAGATGAGGGAAGGGTAGCAGTGGTCTTGCTCAGCCTTGCTTTGTGTCTCCTTTGCTCAAAGCTCTCTGTTGGGCTTATGAGAGAACCTCGTTTGTTTAAGCACACCCATAGGCACCTTGTATAAGGAAAGAAGTGTAGTTTTAGCCTTCCTGCATGGGGAGGAAATAAAAAAACCTGAGTGACCAAAAGGGAAGAGAAAACAAAGTAGCCACTACCCAACTGCATATACATTCAATATATCACGATTTGGAGTCTTTTCTTCTGTGGCTTGGTGTGAAGAGTGGCAATAGTGTGGTCAGACTCATGTATTCGCTTTTGCCGGATGCTTTTCTTGGCAGCAGGAGCAGCCAGCGTGGCATTGCCACAGCTGGTGGGCATCACAGAGGGGTGGCAGCAAAAGGTTGGAGACTCATGTTCTTGCTTGTGAGCACAGAAGTTAACTTGAGATGCATGTGTTGTGTGACATATATTCAATATATTATGGGCTTGCCTATTTTTTGTAGAAGTTCAATTTGGTACCATCTGTGAAAAGTGCATTTGCCATTAAAAAAAAAACAACAAAGCAAACAAACAAACCCAACCCCCAAATCTAATCACCAAAAATATAACTGTCTGAAGTGATCTATTTTCAGGTGGTTCTGACAATCTACTTCCCTTGGTGGGGGATAGGCAAAATCGTGGTCTGATCCAGGTTTCCAACCTGGCTGAAGGTGTCACAAGGTTTGACTCAATGATCTTAAAGGTCTTTTCTAAGAGAAAAAGACCTGTGAGTGTGAGCTTTGCATTTTCAGAGCGGCACATGGAATGCAAAGCTTAAGTCCCTTTTAGCAAGAGTCTTCTCCCCTAGTTCTTAACCTAGACTGGGTGAAGCTCTGTTTTCTGGCTTCTTGGAAGTTTTTCTTCTTTACCTGATTAATCGCTTGTTTTTCATTCTCACAAAATGCATTTTAAACCCATTTATGTCTCTATGCATAGCACATGCTGGGAGGATTACCTGTGGAAAGATGCTCTTTACTTTAATATTTTAAAGTAATCTGAGGCATGTAAATTTATTTAGCTAGTAAATAATAATGACTCCCAGCTGCTTCCATCTATTGTAGAAATCCACATTGAACTGCCAGGGAGCTATTCTGGAGTCTTGTGCCACTGAACAGCAGGAAATGTTATTGCATAGGACGTTGACACAACTTCTTATAAAGGCCCCAGTGTTGTGTCATCAGAGGGGATAGTTATGGCCCAGGAATGCAGAATAATATTATGAAAAAGTTTCATAATGTACTCTTTCCCATTGCTCCAAGCTTCTCATGCAGGGCCCTTGGAGAGCTGTCTAGGAATGGTGCATAAAGATATGAATGTGCACAGCAGAAAAATAATTTGCTGAGTTCTATTTTAAAATTAAAAAAAAAAAAAAGAGATGCAAGTTCTTGGTTCTGGCAGGTGATGCTGAGCTTACAGCATCACTACCTTATCTATTTGCACATTCTAACTTCAGGCGGTTCCTGTTTGGGGTATTAATAGCTTTATTTTGTTTGGTTTTCAAATTGTCAGGCCAGGAGGATGCTGAACAAAGCCCTGGCAATAGTTACTTTTAATTTCAAGTGAGGCTCTTGAATTCCCATGTTTGGCTCCCCTACACAGCTTGAAAGAACAAGAAAAACAATCCATCAGTGCCTCCTATTTGTGCAGATTGTTTCTTACTGGGTTTTTTTTTTTTTGCTTTTTTTTTTTTTTAATGAGCAGCAAGCCTTATTCTGGGTTCCACACATTCTTGTAACCTCCAAATAATTGTTGCTCTTTCAAGACAAGAGTGGAAAGTGACAATAATTTCTTAACCATTGCAGCCATTGATATATTTTGGTAGTTGGTTGTTGCTTTGGTTGTTTTGCTTTGCTTTGCTTTGTTTTGGTGGGATTTTGAGCTAGGCTTTTTCTGAGATTTGGGGCAACCTACAGGCAAAAAGGCAATTTGGTTTATTATTGCCAGGAATCTCAAGGTGGTTGTTTAGAGGTGGAGCTGGGGTCGGGGGAGAAGGGCCACATTGTGTTCCAGATGATTGGGCAAGGATTTATACACCAGCAACCCTTCTTTCCCTTATTTTTTAAAAAAATTCTTTCGTTAGGTATTTTAACATGGGAGAAGCAAAGCAATGAGAGTGGGGAGGCAAGGCATTTGAAGCGGTCAGATGGCCGGTGACTAATGGGATAGGTGGGCAGGAGACTGCTGATTGGGTGTCTTAATGAGCACATTTCGCACCGAGTTTGGGCTGCAGTTCCCTGTCACCTTTGCCCTTTATTGACCGAACTGACACTTCATTTTTCACATACTTCCAATTATGACTGAGCTTAAGTGTGGCCCTGCCTCCTTTCTTTCTTGCCTATGGATGGCTTGAAAGTGGCTGAGGCCATGGAAGATATTTTAATTTGAAAAACTACCATAGCAAGGCAGGTTTAGGGTGTAACCTGAAACCTCTGTCACTTTGCTGTTTCTTTGACAAAAACAGAAGTTTTAATGTTTCTTGTTTAGTGCTTTCCCCCCACCCCTCTTTTCTTCTCCTTGGTGAGAGGGAAGGATTGCTTTGAAGTGAGAGGTGTTTTCCTTGGGGTAAATATTTTTTTGGCAGTAGGGTGAGAGGTGTTTTCTTTGGGGTAAACCCTCTTTGGCAGTAGGTTGAGGGATGTTTTTCTTGGGGTAACCCTTTTAGGCGGTACAGGTGCTGCTATGTGTGGGAGTCACCTAAGTAAAAGAGGTGTCTAAAATCTACCTAAGTAAAAAGCAGTGTTTCGACTGCTTTAACAATGGTTCCTTGTTCCCTTTTGATATCTTCTCAAGAGCTTTCTTGTGGTGTGATGTCCCGCAATGGATTTGGTCTAAAACTCTCATTACAGAAAAGCAAAGTGTAATTGTGCTGGTGCTTCTCAAGCCTTAGACTAGTGTGGATTTCTTGTTTTGATAATATTTAATGGATGACTGTGGGGTTCAACAAGGCCTGGCTGTAGTGTTTTGAGAAGTGACTAAAGATGATGCTGGGAGAGTCAAGTATTATGAAAGGACAAGCATATAAGAAAATGGCCTCAAGTTGCACCAGCAGAGGTTTAGACTGGATGCTAGGAGAAAATTATTTACTTGAAAGAGTAGTCAGGAATTGGAACAGACTGTCCAGTCTGGTGGTGGAATCACAGTCCCTAAAGGTGTTCAAAACATGTGTGGACATTGCATTTTGGGAGTGAGTACAGTGGTGTTAGACTGATAGTTGGACTTGATGATCTTAGAGGTCTTTTCCAACTGAAACTGCTTTAGGTTCTGTGAAACCTCCAGTCTGCAGCCACCCCTTTGCTACAGAGGGAGAACCATGATATACATCCCACAGCCCAAGCCCTGTGTGCTTTTCCACGCTGGCTTTTACATGCAGAATCCCTCCTGGATGGAAACATCTGTTTACTTTTGCAGGGTTTTGGACCTATGTGGTTTTCCTACCGAATGTGAATTCTGTTGGGACACAGCTGGAATAAGCAGTGCTTGATCCACGGGTTGGGTGGGTTTAAGAACCAAATAGCTGCTGTTAGACCATAACTTCCTAGCAGCACTGCTAGATTTTTGCAGCGTGGCTTTTGTTACTATCTCTGTCATGTGAAGTTGGGGTGAGTAAGGAGCAGGCACATCACCTGTGTGCTGGTGCTGACTGCTTTGTATTTAAAGATGTGGAGAGCCTATTGACAATTATTTATGTCCAAACAGGAGCCCCTAACCCACAGAATTATTTATCTAAAAGAAAAAAATAATAGGGAGGGGGAAAGAAGTATGAAGTATTACCTACTTTATTATGTAGCCCTCTGGCATAGTAATGGCACGGCATATTTTTACTATAATATGGTAATAAAAGAATATGTAAAAGGCAGACAAAGGTTCTGCCTTTTCACTAAGGTGACCCCTGTTACCAAGTAACTGCTTTACTTATGAGCTTATTAAAAACTCAAAAAAAAAAAAAAAAAAGAGCTTTTCATACTTCACAGGCATTGATGTGAAAATGAGCTGTCCTGCAAGTAGTTTTCTTGATCATTTTTAGAACAATTGATTAGCCAAAGAGCCGCTGTCATTAGTTGACATTGACTGATAGCAATTTGTCACAAGCTCCGAAGGTCAGCCAGGCAGTGGAAGCTCTGGCTTGTCTTTGATTGACCTTTTCTGATGCCATTATCATGCGATCGGTTAGACTGGATGTGACCCTCGATTGGAAAAGACAGGGCATTAGTCAACAGGAGCTGCTCTGCGTGGTTTTGCTGCTGCTTTATGTATTGTGAATCCTGAATTAAGTGTAATGGGTTTGTTTGGAAACGAAGCAGTATCAGTTTTCTCGCCAAGGCTCTGCCAGTCCTCTTTTTCTCTTCTTGTTTTTCCATCAAGTGGGTTTGCTTTAAATCAGTGTTGAGCACTTGTGCTGCTCATCCTTTGACTTGAGGTACAAGGCTTGAAACAACTCTGTGTTTATGGGAGGCTCTGCATGTAGGTGCGTATGCTCCAGCAGCATCAGCATTAATTATTTTTTATCTCCCCAGAATCATGTTTTGTTTTTTAACAGTGATTGAGTAGTTGAGGATTATGCTCATAACAACACGATGTCAATTTATCATTCTGCTCTAAAGCCGGAGGGCGTGAAACTGGTTGTTATTTTTTTTTTCCCCTCCTTCTGTCTTGGGGTTGGGTTTGTGTTAGTTTCTTTTTCTTTTTCTTTTTTTTTTGTCTTGTCAGCCTGATTTAGCTGTTAAAGTTAGATTTCAGCAGCGTTAAGCCTCTGTGCTTCAGCTAGGCAGGGTTACGCTTCCAGTATGGTGAATGGAAAGAGGGTGTCTGTTGTGATTTGAGCATCAATTTATTCCCAGTGTCAGGATTCATTTTAATCGCTCACATTGGCCCCAAATAGCTGTTATTAGCAGATGTTTTCCTTTGAGCTTTGCCAAAGCTAACTTAAAGACTTATAAATGTTGATTATTTTGCCTAAATTGTAAGTAATATAGTAATAAACTATTTCTTTTCCTTGTAAAACAAAACTCTTCCCTTCCTCCCCTCTGCCTTTCAGGGGAAACCTGAGTTTCTCTAAGTACCAACTTGTTTCTCAGGTCAGCCCCTTGTGCCAATAAGCAGCTCAAAACCAGCACAACCATTTCAGCACAGTTTAATGCGACTTTCAGGCTTTGCTTAAGTAAAGCTTCCAGCCCAGAGGAGAGGCGAGCACATCAGGAGGTAGATCCTTCAGGCTGAAGCTATTGCCATCACTGGAAGAGTGCAAAGCGGGGAAAAAGACTTTGGGAACTGTTTACCTTTAAAGTGGCTATGGAAATACAAATATTCCTGAGTTCTTGGCCCGTCTGTAATCAAGCAGCAAAATCCATGTGCTGAGTCCTTTTTTCTTTTTCTTGGCAAGTTTTTCTAAACATAGAAATGTCTTGCTCATTAAACATCTACGGGGTTGTGCTTAAGTCTGTCTATGCATAGATGTGTAAGTATACATAGATGTGTATATAAGAACATGGCCCTGACCCTGAACACGACAGTGCAGGGCTTTTGCAGGTCCAAGGTTCGTCAGCCTCATGTGTCTTACAGAGTTCAAGACCTTGGCGATGCCAGGCAGGAAACAGCAGTGGGAAATACCACATTGCTAAATCACATCTTGAGCTGTTACCTAAAATCTCAGGGGTAGGACTGAAGGGCATCTTGCTTTTCTACTTGGATGGTGTAGAGAGAGGTTTGATTACAAGCAGTTGTAGAAATAGGTTTGACGCTTTTGGTGTCCAAGTTATCCCTTTTTAGCAGTACCTTTAGTTGTGTGTTTTGAAGATCACTGATATGATGTGATTTAGAAAAATCGTTGTGTTATTTTGGTGGGGGTTTTATTGGCTTTTGGTTGTTTTTAATTTTGCTTGGTTGGCTTCCCCCTCCTGCCCTCCCTTAGCACCCCCCTCCACGTTCTGGGTGTGCTTATTTAGGTTGGATGACTCACTGAAGCCAATAAGCTTCCCGTATGGCCCATATGTTTTCCATTTCAAGACACCAGCCCTATCCCTGTTTGCCTTTCCAGGTCTTGGTGGCTTCAGCTGAGCTTTTTGCTACCTAACACATGTATCAGGTATGTGGCCAGCAGGAGGAGGGAGATGATGGCCTCTCTGTATTCACCACTGTTAAGGCTGCAGTGCAAATGATGTTCTCAATTTTGGAGCCCTCACTATAAGAAAGGCACTGAGATACTGGAACATGCCCAGATAAAGTAATTTAGGTTGGGTAACAGGAACATTTCTTTCCTGACAGAGTGGCCAGCCATTGGAACAGGCTGTCCAGGCAGATGGTGGAGTCACTGTCCCTGGATGTGTTAAAAAAATGTGTAGACATGGCACAGTGGGACATGTTTTAGTGGTGCTTGGTGGTGTTGGGTGGATGGTTGGACTCAATGATCTCAGGGGTCTTTTCCAACCTTAACAATTCTATGATTCTGTGTAAGCAGAGTGTGAATTTCAGATATGTGTCATTTCCTACCTCAACACAAAAGGGGAGGGGAGAAAAAAAAAAAAAGATGACTCAGGTTGAAAATAAGCCCTTAAAATAATGAATTGTGTATGGAGAAAGTGGGTGCAAGAGCTAGGGGTTTCCAGTAGAGCTAGGAAGAACTAAGGAACTTAAGGAGGTTTCCAGAGGGAAAATTTAAAACAAACAATGTTTTACATGCTGGGTTAAATGTGTGCTGTGGAGGTCAGCAGGGGATGAGACTACATTAGACTGATTCGTGGAAAAATAGGTCCTGCAGCTGTTAAAAACTCCGGTCCCCATGCAACGTCTGGCTCAGGAAGCTGCCCGAGTGCTGATTGTCAGAGCCCTGGCACAACCACTTCTGTGTATTCCTCACTTTCTGTCTGGTTTCCCTAAACACCCATTATTGCTCCTGGGAGAGACTGACATGAGATTGAGCATGAGATCTCCTCTGGTTTTTATGTTAGATTTTTTTTTTTTTAATTCAGGGAGTAAGATGCTGGATATTGTATTGGATATTCTGTTTATCCTCTTTGTTGGCTCTTGCCAATGCCAGCATTCTTTTGCTGGGAAGAAAGTAGACATAGTTTGTGTTTTCTTGCCCTTATTACCCCAGTGGTGGGAATAGTTTGATGCTATTCATTCAAATTTGACAGGTGATTGCTTCTGTAAATGAATGCACTCAAATCATAATTGTTGCAACAGAATTGTTTGATTACCTGGCAGTAGCCTCTTTCTCTCTGATAGCTTTTGGATCACCTGTTTGCTGAGAGCATTTGACAGTCCTCATGTTTATTACCCAATTGAATGTCAGTAGCAATTGCAGCTAAAGATAAACGAAAATGCAAGTACTTGTTGACCTTGACTTTTTTCCACAAGATATTGGACTTGATGGCTCTATTGCTGTTGAACTGATAAGAGTTACAAACAGTAGTTGAAGGAAAATGTTTTATTCCCAGAGGAAAATACCACACTGCTGTGAGAAATGGCATCTGACTAGTGCTCTTTGCCAAATTTGCTTGGTTCACCTTCATTTAGGCTGTGGGAAAATAAAATACAAATTTCTCCTTTTATGACTTTAATATCTCTGCAAACATGAATTCTTGTGCTCCTTGCAAAGTTTTGCTGGCAGCCCGCACCAATAACATGCAGTGAGCGTGAGGCCTCATTGTGTTTTATGATGTGCTATAATGAGGATTCTCAGTTCTTCCTCATTTTCAGGCTGATTTGATAATTACAGGGAAGGAGCAGAGCTTTCTTCTCCTATTCCATGAGAAGCTTAATATCTCTATACCCAGTAAAGACTGGGAAATGAAGGGCTGTGGGTGCATGTTGCTGGAGCAGAACAGCAATGTGCCCTTGTGGCCAAGAGAGCCAATGGCATCCTGGGGTGCAGCAAGAAAAGTGTGTCCAGGAGGCCCAGGGAGTTTTTTTTTTCCCCCCCTCTTCTTCCTTTTTTTTTTTTTTTTTTT
>VWZI01004851.1:37591-61320 GCA_013396835.1 Psilopogon haemacephalus
CTTCTTCCTTTTTTTTTTTTTTTTAATTGTTTAAAATGTTAGAATTAGAGAGAGAAATGAGTGTGGAAGTTTAATCTGAGTGCAAAGGCCAAATGTTGCCTCTTATTTGTAGAAGTATCACGAAAAGTGCATCAAGAAAAGTGTGTCCAGCAGGTCTAGAGAGGTTCTTCTCCCTATCTACTCTGCCCTAGTGAGACCGCATCTGGAATACTGTGTGTGGTTTTGGGCTCTCCAGTTCAGGAGAGGCAGGGACCTTCTGGAAAGAGTCCAGCAGAGAGCCACGAGGATGATTGGGTGACTTGAGCATCTCTCCTACAAAGAGAGACTGAAAGCCCTGGGGCTGTTTAGCCTGGAGAAGAGAAGACTGAGAGGAGATCTGATCACTGTGTACAAATATCTTAGGGTTGGCTGTCAAGTGGCTGGGGCCAATCTCTTTTCAGTGGTCAGCAGCAGTAAGCCAAGGAGCAAGAGCTAGAAACTGGAGCAGAGAAGGTTTCACCCAACATGGGAGAAACTTCTTTACAGTGAGGGTGACAAAAGCACTGGAGCAAACTACCCAGAGAGGTTATGGAGTCTCCTCCTCTGGAGACTTTCCAAACCCACCTGGATGCATTCCTGTGCAAACTACCCTAGGGAATCCTGCCTTGGCAGGGTGGTTGGACTGGATGATCTCTGGAGTTCCCATCCAACCTCTAAGGTTCTGCAGTTCTCTGCACTGGTGGGAGTTTGTCCTGGGGATAAAGTCAGGTTTATTGCAGAGATGGGACTGGAACAATTAGAGAATCATAGAAAGACTTCTATGTTCATCCAGTCCAACTGCCAACCCAGCATCACCATGACTATTAATCATGTCACAAAGCATCATGTCTACATGTTTTTTTAATACCTCCAGGGATGGTGACTCCCTGGGCAGTCTGTTCCAATGCCTGACCACTCTTTCAGGAAAGAATTTTTTCCTAATATCCAACTTAAACCTCCCCTGGCACAACTTGAGGCCATGTCCTCTAATTCTATCTATCTGTGTGTCTGTCTATCCATCCTATATGATCCTTTGATAGGTTGCATTTGCCCCTGCTATTCTGAATGGAGTGCCAGGTGGATTTCCTTGCAGTTTTCTGTGAGGAGTGGGCCAGTTTAGTATCACCTGTCCCAACTGCATTTGGGCTATGGGGTGGGTAAGCCTCCTGCTTTAGGAGACCATATAATCATGGAATTGTTTTGGTTGGAAGAGGCCTTTAAGATTGATTCCTACCTTTAACCTAAGACCACCATAGTTACGAAACCATGTCCTGATGTGCCACGTCTACAGGTTTATTGAACATCTCCAGGGATGATGACTCCCCCACCTCCCTGGGTAGTCTGTTCCAATCCCTGACTGCTCATTCCAGAAAGTAATTTTTCCTCATCTCCAACCTACGTGTCCCCTGACACGATGTCATGCCATTTCCTCTAGTTCTATCACCTTATACTAGGGAGAAGAGACCAGCCCCCACCTCACTCCAGCCTCCTTTCAGGGAGCTGTAGAGATCTTGCAGCTATAGCCCTCTCTTTAATTTTATTTTAAAAAAATATGTACACATCTATATCTATGTCTCTTCCTCATTTCTAGTCCTTCTCCAATGTAAAAATGTAAGGGATGACTTTATTGGCAACAGGAACAGGCTTTGAGATCTTCTGGGCTGGAAGTCATTTCATAAATGTAATGTGTAAGGGGAAAGCAAAGCACACAAAAGCCTATTGGAATTATATTGTTTAAGTCCTTCTCATCTTGGCAACCGCTCTGATAAACTCTGTGCAGTGTTGTAGGAGCTTGTTGAAGCTCTTAAATGTAGGATTAAGGAATGCTGTAACAGCAGTCAGATTAGTAATCTTATTGCATTGTATTTTCTTTTTTATTAAAGGTGAGATTAATCCAGCATTACATGATATATTTGTGGGCAAGGAGGGGATTCTTCGAAGAATTAATTAATAGGATCAACACTGTAAGATATTGGCATCATTGCTGGTTTTTTTTTATGGGGGGGGAGGGTTGTTGGTTTGTTTTTTACTTTTTAAAGGACATAAGTGGACAGAGGCTGTCATTTATTTATTTTTTCCTAAATTCATGAATGAAATGAGGAGCTTCTCTGGGTGACCGGGGCTGCCCCTGTGGCTTTTGGCAGCACCAGAGCCACCTGCTGCTGTTTAAATCATCAGGGGTTGCTTCTTGCTGGCCTGGTGACCCACTAGTCAGTGCCATGTGAAATACCAGAGAGTGAGACCTGATGTCTCTTCTTCCAGAGCTGGTGTGGGATCGCAGGCTGTGACTAAGCAAATGCCTGCTGCTGCTCTGGCAGGTCTGTGAATGACAGTATTGGTGGTGAAATCTGCTGCCTCCTGGCTTGCTGCTTTAGCCATGTTGCCTCCTTCATGTAGCCTTTGCATCTTGAGTTTGGCACACTTGAACTTTTGATGGTAGTGCTTGGGAGGTGTAAAAGGACACACCTGGCCAGGCCTGTGATGTGTCGTGGGAGTAGTGTCACATTAGGACAAGCACTGTCTCCCCAGGTTCCTCTGCCACCCTCTGGCACTCTGTGGCTTGAGAACTTCCTCATTGCCAGGTGGTACCTCTGATGTCTGGTAGCCACTGATTGTATATATTTGACTGTAATTTTTATTCTCTTTCTCACAAGCCCTGAAAAAATCTCTGAGTTTGCAGGCAGGATTTGTAGTTGCTCTTTATAGAATCATAATGTGAGGTGTCAGAAAGAAGAACCATCAAGTAAGTAAATAAAAATGGTGGGGGCAGACTTTCCAACTGTTTTTCCCATAGTCCATTGTCTTTCTGATCCTATGACACAGGAGAGTGATGGCTCTTGCAATCCTGCAAATTCATCTTTTAGAGAAGGACAGGAGACCTACTTAGAGGCATCAGTTATGTTATCAGAAAAGAGCTAAAGATGATCAACACCACCTATCTTATTCTTACATTTTCCCCCTGCTCTCTCAGTAGCAGTTCATGTCACATGGGTGCATGCTAAAAATAATCTGGAGTCTGTAACCTCCTGATGGGCTTTAGAAGAAGGCATATCTTAGCTCTGTCTGGTCAGCAAGCGAAGGGAGTGGAAGCAAGGCTTCTTGTAGGCTATAGAACCTTTTGTTGCTCTCATTGCTGTGCCTAAAGGATCTGCTCCCTCCCCAAGAACAGCACTGAGGGTGGAACCCCACTGCGGTCCTCCTGCTTGGTGTCCTGAATTACAGCATGTGCAATTCTACAGCAAATGCTTTGTTCGTTAGGGAGGACAGTGAATGTGGCCACTATTGTCTGAACTGTTTAAATGCATATAGGATGTTAGGGGTTGGAAGGGACCTCCAGAGATCATCAAGTCCAACCCTCCTGCCAGAGCAGGACCATAGAATCTAGCTCAGGTCACACAGGAATGCATCCAGATAGGGCTTGAAAGTCTCCAGAGAAGGAGACTCCCCCTTACAGTAAAGAAGTTCTTACTCATGTTGAGGTGAACTTCCTGTGCTGCAGTTTATACCCATAACCCCTTGTCCTATCACAGGGCACAACTGGGAGGAGTCTGTCTTCTCCCTCTTGACCCCCAGCCTTCAGATATTTATAAACATTGATTAGATCCCTGTAAATCTTCTCTTCACCAACTAAGATTGAAGTAAACACAATTTGAAATGATGACACCTTAAGTGTTTCAGAGGGTGACCTGAGGGTGCTGGTTGACAAATGTATGAACATTGTGCTCAGGTGGCCAAGAAGGTAAACAGCACACTGGCCTGGATCAGAAATGGTGTGTCCATCAGGACCAGGGAAGTGTTTGTGCCCACAGCACTGGTGAGGCCACACATTGAGCACAGGGATCAGTTCTGGGTTTTTCACTATAAGAAGGACATTGAGGTGTTGGAGCATGTCCAGAGAATGTCAACAAACCTGGTGAAGGGTCTGCAGAACAGGACTGGTGAGGAGTGGCTGAGGGAAGTGGGGTGGAGCTGAAACATTACACTCATGCCATCCTCCTCGACTTAAGCATCTCTATTTATCCCCTCCTGTCCCTGAGTGTGGGACCGAGGATGCCCTGGGAGAGGCTTTGGTACAGGATTCTGCCCCCTGTTTTCTTTTTTCTGCATCTGTAGCAACACTTGCAAATTCTGCATGGGGCTGGATTTGTAAAAGCAATGGTAGTGGTAATACTAACTCAGTGTAAATCTCAGACAGACTTGGTGCCATGCTCAAGTTCTGTTATGGGCTCTAGGTAAAACAGGGGACTGTTTTGTCAGTTGGTGAACAGATTGAACCATAAAATCTTTGCATGTCAGTGTGTAAATATGTACAACAGTACATATTTAGTACTAGTCTAAACAGTTTGTGTGTGTGTGCTCATATTCATGCTTGGATGTGACTACCTCCCACTATTATACATTTTTATTCTGTGAACCTGACAAAAAAAAAAAAAAAAGTAGTGGTAAAATAACCCTTCTCATGAAGTACAGTGGTTTTTGGGGACCTTTTGTATTTACTTTAACTATAGCATTATGCTAAATTCCTTGGCCTTACAGATGCGAGAAATAAATTAGCAAGTGGTGCTAACATTAGTGTCTTGCCACGTATTTAATTCAGCTGAAACAAACCCTGAAGTGATGTAATTTACAGGCTGAGCATTGGAGTGGTGAGCAGAGAGAGCTGGCATATCCAGACTGTCAGGCAACGTAAAGTTGGTGACTTGGTTGAACCAAATTCCAGTAAAGAAAGCAGTTAACAGTCTGCACGAATGCCGGATGCAGCAGGAGAAGTATGTTAAATGATGACATTTTCAGCAGTTCGGCCAACACTGGCCCCATTAACTCTTTTTCCTGCTTTATGAGGCAGTTGATGTTGAAGTGCTTGTGCTATAACTCAGGGCACCAAGCCAAGAGGACCACAGTGGGGCTTCACCCTCAGTGCTGCATGTGGGTGCATTAGTTCTTCACCACTGTTAAGTATATCACAGAGCCACAGCGTGACAGGGGTTGGAAGGAACCTCTGAATATCACAGAATCACATAAACATCCAGGTTGGAAAACACCCTCAGGATCACCAAGTCCAACCTATAACCCTACTCTACAAGATTCACCTTAAACCATATCCCTAAGCACCACATCCAAACAACCCTTAAACACATCCAGTGTGGGTGACTCCACCACCTCCCTGGGCAGCTCATTCCAGTGCCTGACCACTCTCTCTGTGACAAATTTTTTTTCCTAATATCTAATCTAAACCTCCCCAGTCTCAGCTTGAGGCCATTCTCCCTTGCTCTGTCTCAAATTACCATCTAGTCCAATCCACGTGCTGGAGCAGGATCACCCAGAATAAATCACACAGTAATACATTCAGGTGGGATGGGGATGCCTATGGAGAAGGAGACTCCACAACCTCTCTGGGAAGCCTGTCCCAGTGCTCACCCACCCTCAAAGTGAAGAATTTGTTCTTGATCTTTACATGGAACCTCATGTGCTCTCTCTTGTTGTATCACCAGAAAGCAGGGCATGCCTAATTATGCTGTTTTGATTATTATGTGGAATATGTTAATGGAAGAATCACTTCATGCAGATAACGTTCTGTGGGTTGCAAATACACAAATTTTCCTCGGTGTCACAGTTGGTGTGAAACAACAACAACATTAAACTTAAAAGTGCCTCTCAAGTTGACAAATGTCAGCCTGATACCAAACATTACTAATAGTCAGTTAAAATTAGCAATCAATTTCTGTGAATATTGGAAGTTAGCCAGGGATAGATCTAAGGTTTTATTAGGTGTATCATCTTGGTCTGAATGCATCACACACTGCTGCAAAAGCATTGTGCTAATTTTAGCTTACAAAGAGGATGAAGATAAACTGCCTGCTGCTAGTTTGCCATATGCTATGCTGGTGATAATATTCCAGTAGAAAATATTCTGCTGAGAGTCTTTTTGTTTCAGTAAAAGCAAAGTCAAAGACTTAAACAATTTCTGCCCTGTAAAGGTGTACCAAATAATGAACTAAACCAAATCTCAGATGCTGGTAAAGAGGGATCTGAGAAATTTGGTTTGGTTTTATTTGCTTTCGTGGGAGGCAACAATTTATTTTAGTATGCATTTGATCCCATTGTTGTCCATTTCTCGCATGTAGATCTTAATCTAAACAAAAATAAATCTCCATTCTGGTAGGTAAACACAGAGTCCGAGTTGTGCCTAACTAGTGAAGTCTACCATCCTTCAAGTTTACTACAGGAATAATGTCTCTTCTGAGCTGGTTTTTCAGGAGCTTCTCCTTATGCATTGTTTATTTAAAAACAACACAAGAAATGTTCTAGTTTCCATATGGGGAGGATTCTGCTTCAGTAGCTTCACCAAGGAGCATTTGCCTTCTCCCTCTGCACCAGTGGCCTGGAGAGGGGTACATGGGGAGGGGATGCCTTGGACCTCTGGGTTGCAGGGGGCTGGGGGAAAGCTTTGGAGGGCTGAGAGGAATCTACACATTAGCAAGTGATGAAAAGCTTGACCTCTGAGTGACCTGGGTCAAGCAAACCCCCCACCGAAGTGTCCCATTTGGACGTGGATACCTGGGGGATGAGGGAGGAGATAAAGGGAGGGAGAGGAAGATAAAGTAATCCCATTGACCTGGGAACTTCTCAGATATTACAAGTGAGGGAAGGCCAGGAATAAAAGAGGAGCGGCAGTATTTGCCTGCCTCTCTGTATCTATCATTCCAAAGGGCTGGAGCAGATAACAGCAAATGTGCTTTCAAGTATCAGATCAATCTCTTGAAGTGATGGAGAAGGCTGGCTGGTCAGCTCTTGCGGGTGCTGGAGAGTGTAATACAATCCTGGTCACAGCAGAGAGGATTGTAGAAATGGACAAAGATCTGCTGATTAAATCTTTTGCTGAAGTGTTGAGTAAAAGATATGGCTGTAAGAGATGGCAAAGTCTTCTATTGTCCTCTCTTCCTAGTTGTGTTTATAAGGTTGGTGTTTTTTTTTTTTTCCCACAGGAAAAAATGCCAATTACCAAAATAAAAGCAAGGAGTGTGGCTAGGTCCGTATCATGGTAGGACACATGCTCTTGAGTCAGTGTGGGCAGGAAGTTTGGCAGGTCTGTCCCCTACCATTGCCATTGCATCTTTATCTCTCCACTTCATTGTTTGCCACTGAGTGCTTAAAATTCCAGTTTCCAAGTAAAAGCTTCCTGTTTCTTGCATTTACATTCAGTTTGGTAAGACATAAATTTAGTTGCCTATCAAGGAGGGCTTGCTTTCCCTCCTCTCCCCCTCCCCTCCCCCCCTTCTCCTCCCAAGTAAGGCAAAATAGGAAGAAGAAGTTAATTCTGATTTGATGATAAGAGGTAGTGTTCTGCATTTTCCCAGATTCTCAGTGGCAGGAAGCATGAGGTTGTATCCTCACGATAAGGTGATGGATGGGAGCTAAATTCAGCCTTTTCATCCTGAGTAATTTTAGAAGGGGCCCTGAAGTCCAGGTCTTGTTTAGGGACAGAGATGGCCATATTCAGCCTTCACTGGCCATAGTTCTTTCACAATAGCTTCGCTGCTTGCAAGTCTTTTACTGTTTTGTGCAGTATTCAAAGCTAATAGCGTGCATATTCCTGTACTCATCTCCATCCTGAATTTCCCTCCAGAGAGTTTGTTTCTCTCCATTTACTGTGGAGTGACCCAGGGAGGACTAAATCTCCTTGCTCAGACACTTTGATTGGCAGCCTGAGTTAAATGCTTAGAATAAGGAGGGGTGAATCTGTGCTAAAACTTGTTTCTTTCTCATTTGGAAATATTTGTTTTACGTGGAGAAGCAGAAAAAGGTGTTGCATGCCACCGAAGATTAGAGAAGTGGGCTCAGGTGTTGTGGGGGTGGCAGGCTGTGTTTGCAGCTTCTGACCATATTGGCCTGAGTGTTTCATGACACTCACTGTCTTTGGTGGCCTGTCTTGGTAATCTCAAGTGTTCAAAAACCTTGGCATTCAAAGAAAAGGATTTATATGTGTGTGTATATATATATATATATATATATTTATGTTTGTATGTATATATATATATATATACACACACATATATGTGCATATATATATATATGTTTGTGTGTACATATATATATATATATATGGAGAAGAGAAGGCTCTGCAGAGACCTTGTGGTGGCTTTCCAGTACCTGAAGGTAGCCTATAAGAAGGCTGGGGAGGAACTTTTTATAAGAGCTTGTAGTGCCAGGATGAGAAGCAGTTGGTTTAAACTTGAAAAAAGCAAATTTAGACTAAATATTACAAAGAAGTTCTTTACAGTGAGAGTGGTGAGACACTGGGACTGGTTGTCTAGGGAGGTTGTGGATGCCCCCTCCCTGTAGGTGTTCAAGGCAGGGCTGGACAGGGCCTTGAGTAGCCTGGGCTAGTGGAAGATGTCCCTGCCCATGGCAAGAAGGTTGGAACTAGATGATCCTCAATGTCCCTTCCAACCCAAACCATTGTATGATTCTATGCAAGCTGTTGCTCAGTTGATGTGGTAGCAATTGCCACTCAGAACAACCTGGGGCTTGGCTTTGTTGTGAGGGCACAGGGTCCTTGACTGCTGGCACTGCTGCTTCTGGGACTTCATTCACCTTCATTGCTGGCTTTTAAATATAAAGCTAAAGTTACTTCCACTCCAAACTAATATTAAAGATGAACATTTGGTCCATTTAAGCACACTAATAGGCATTCAAAACATTGTCTGCTTTATTTTGTAGTCTTCTTTGTAGCAATTCTCACTAGCAGATGACGTGGAGGGGCCTTTCAAAACTAATTTCTATACAGAATATTAAACTCTTATTTTTATATTGAAAATAAGCGAGTCCATTCGGATGCTGGCCTGAAAAATGTGACCTCACGGGGCCTCAGAACCTTCACATTTCAGGCTTGCTTCCTTAGGAAGCTATAAGCACAAAGGCTGAGGGTGCTGCTTTGCTGGCATGGAGAGAGGGTAGGTTACTGGCAGCAGCAGCAGCATGGGCTTTCATTCAGCAGCTGATCAGCCTGCCTTATCTGGGATCTTGAAGGATGGCTGCCCAGGGTAAACCTGGGAAAGGGAACTGAGTGCTTCCATGGATGTCCTGGTGGAGGCTTCCTTGCAAGCTGTTCTGCTTGCCCTGTGGGAGTCCTAGCTTGCACGGATCCCTGCAGTGCTTTGGAAAGCTGGGCTTTCCAGCATGCTTGTTGACTGCTTTGAGATTTTGTCCTCATTATTTACAGTTCCTGTCATCTTCAAGCTAATGTGTGCATCAGCAACCTTCCCAAGCCTTTCTGCGTGCTCTTCACAGAATCAATCATGTTGGAAGAGACCTTTAAGATCATTGAGTCCAACCTATCACCCAATACCTTCTCATTAACTAAACCATGGCACTAAGTGCCATATCCAGTCTTTTTCAAATCACTTGCAGGGATGGTGTTTCTACCACCTCCCTGGTCAGCCCATTCCAGTGATCAGCATTGGGCTGATCACTCTTTACTATGACAATTTTTTTCCTAACATCCAGCCTAAACCTCCCCTGGCACAGCTTGAAACTGTGTCCCCTTGTTCTGCCACTGGTTACAAGGGAGAGGAGACCAACCCCCAGCTGGCTACAACCTCCCTTCAGGTAGTTGTAGAGAGCAATAAGGTCCATCCTGAGCCCAGCTCCCTCAGCCATTCTTTATAGGGCTGTGCCCCCTCACCAGCCTTGGTGCCCTCTTGCATGAGGTTCATGTGCAGCCTTGATGTACAGAAAGCCTTCTGGGCTGATGAGAGGTAAATGTAAGGGAGAGCCTCCAAGTGGTCTGACAGACCTCTCTAGATCTAATTTTCCATGTTCACATTGCTGCTGAGATAATATTCATTGTAAATAAAGTGCTTATGTCAAAGTTTTTTTCCATATAAACTGTTAAAGTATAGGTAAGAATGGGGTTTTTTTGCTGAACTTTGAATTTCAGCTGGTCACTACAGCCAAAACTTCTTTCTCTTCTCATTCACCTACAGGATGAATTGCAGGTGAAGCTGGTCAGGCAGTTAAAATAAATTACAAAACACAATGGTGCTTTGCATAGCAGATGACAATATGATTAGCAATGGTTCAGAGGCTGGCATTGTTGGCAACTGTTCAGATAATTGGCAGACATTTGTGAAAGAGTTTTCCAGTCTCAGGAGGAGCACCAGCTCTGGCATTGGTGATTATTACTCTGACGTTGCAATGGGAAAGGGTGTGTGTGTGTGCCTGGAGACTTTGTATTCTGCCTGAGAAGCCTTGGTGATCCAATCTTAAGATGGAGACACTTGCCTCCAGGTTGGGAGTGGTGAGGCATACAGCAGAAGCTGTGTGCTGATGAAGCAAGCAGTTCACAAGAGTTGGAAAACTGTGTTTCCATTTTGCTCATTGTGCACTTTCTCAGAAGAGGTTTGGTCAGAGTGACAGAGAAAACTGGAAGCAGTATTTAGTAGGATTTTACTGGCACAGGAGAATTTGAATACAGGTTTGCAAGTATTTCCTTTACATTTTATTTATGCCTGAGTGTGTATCAATAAATCTATTTGTCTGTTTGTCTATCTATCTTTCTTTCTTTCTGTTTAATCTTCCCCACCTCCCTTCCTTTTCCCCCTTCCTATCTATGCCAGGGAAGGCTGAGATTGGAAAGAGTGTTAAGGCATTGGAACAGGCTGCCTAGGAAGGTGGTGGAGTCACTGTCCCTAGAGGTGTTCAAGAAATGTGTGGATGTGGCACTTTCAGGCATGATTTACTGACCATGGTGGTCTTGGGTTGATGGTTGGACTCAGTGATTTTGGGGAGTCTCTTCCAACCATGGTAATTCTATGACACTGACACCAGACTATCCGGATCTTAATCCAAAGAGTCTGTTAATGTTTTGCCTGCCTTTGTCAAGATGCAGCATGAAAGAACCACTCAGATTCATATTTTTAAGGGATGTTATTCTCATCTCAGAAATGGATACTTCCTTAGCCAGTGCCAGAAAGCCCGTTCTGTGGTTTCATCCCCATTTCTTCAGCAATTAAGACTCAGGTGGCATCAGAATAACAAGTTCTTTTAATAGCCACTTTAGCCACCTCCCTCATGAGGAGGATGCATGCAGGGCTTCTGCAGAGCCTCAGACCTGAAGTGCTGTGTGACCTCAAGTGACCAGATGCAAAAACCACTGTTACTCTTGAACAGAAAGTCTGCATCATCCAAATTGTGCTGACTCTTGTTCAAGAACACACTGTTTACCTGTTTCTTACAAACTGGTTAATTTTCTCCAAGGTTAAAATGTGATTTTTAATGATTTTGGGTGTTTTGGGTTTGAGGTTTTTTTCTGCTTATCTTAGTGTAACTTGGCTGGTTTTAATGGAGCTGCTATTCACTTATGTGAAGAGTTGTGGTTTTGGTTTTGATGAACAAAGCTGAACATTCCCACTATCTATCTATAGATTCTCCCTTCTTTGTTTCTGAAGATATTTGTATATTCATCTGGCAATATTCAGGCTCCAATCAAAAGTGAGAAACCTTGCCAGTTAACTCCAAAAATACATCTTGCTGAAGGCAATGTCTGGGAGTACATTGCCATGAACATTCTGTCTAGCCGTTGAGATGTGTACTCAGATTGTAATGAAGGGTGGAGTTTTCCTTATGCCTAATAAATAAATTTTGTTTGGGGAGGTGAGAGGCAGAAATCCTAAATAAAAGGCTATTTATTCCTAATACATTGGCAGGATTATTCCAAAGTAATTCATCCATGAGAAAATATCTTTGTGTCACTGCCAAGGTCAGAGAGACCTATGGTGATCCGCAGACTAAGTTCAGGTCACCTAAGTTAAATGTGCCTAGGAGCTGACTTAGCTCCCACACCACATTTTTCCTGAGATTTATAAAAGCAAACATCTTCTATAGATGAAGGCTAGTCTAAGAGTGTAGTCAGCTCTCTCCTTTGAGCCAGCACCTCCTGTTTTTTCCCTTCTCCTTTCCAGGTTTCTCCTTCCATTTCCTTTCCATTCTTCTCTTTTCCCAGCATTCATAGGATGCTCTTTCCTTGTGTGGCAACCAGTGCCTGTAAAACCCTTATATCTGGTAACTTCCTGTGCAGGAAGGGCATGGGAAACTGCTGCTGTTTAACCAGGAGCAGCATTGGCACTCTGCCGATGTATGATATGTCCTCATGCAACAGATGAGAAGCACATCCTGAGAGCTGGGGCAAGAAGGATGGAGTATGCAGCAGAAATGTAGTCCTCTGTAACCTCAGCTGAGAGAGTATCATGTGAGCAACAGGATATTGGCCAGGACCCTCGTGAAGGTGAAGCTGGTGGCTTTGTAGGCAGCCGAGGAGGAAACATATGAAGTGGTGACTTGGACAGATGAGAGTCCTTTTCCATGACTAGTGGGTAGAAGTGGCAAGACCTCAGCTCTTTTAACAAAGTTACTTCATCAGAAAAGCAAGACTATATTTCTTTATGGCTTATACCTGCTACAGGGAAGATGATGCCTGTGGTTTGTAGCCTGCTAGAACCTGAGGTTTTATTTAACTTCCTTGGTTACTCATTCATATAATTTGAAGTACATCAAATAAATAAAAGTGGGCAGGTTTTGCTTTCTGCCCCCTTCTGTTGCTGTTAATGACAAATGCTATTAATTGAAAAAGGACATGGAACTTCTTGAGAGTGTCCAGCTAGAGCCACAACAATGATCAAGGGAATTGAACACCTCTCTTACAAGGAAAGACTGAAGGAACTGGAGCTTTGCTATTGGAAAAGAGAAGACTGAGAGGTGACCTCATCAATGTTTATAAATATGTAAAGGGTGAGTGCCAGGAGGATGGAGCCAGGCTCTTCTTGGTAATTCCCCATGACAGGACAAGAGGCAATGGATGGAAGCTAAGGCATAAGAAGTTTAACTTAAACATGAGGAGGATTTTTTTCCCCTGTGAGGGTGATAGGATGCTGGAACAGGCTGCCCAGGGGGTTGCATAATCCTCCTCTCTGGAGATATTCAAGAACTGTCTGGATGTGTTCCTGTGTGATCTGGTATAGGTGAGCTTTTGAGGTACCTTCAGCCCCTTACATTCTGTGATTCCATGATTCTATGAAACAAGAAAAATCTTTTTGGATTGATGGTGGAAGGATGTTTGCATTTTGTTTAGTTATGGTTTTTATTGTTTTGTTTGGGGTTTTTTGTTTGGTTGTTGTTTTTTTTTTTAAGACACTGGATTTTTTTTTGGTAGGACTCAGCCTTGCTTTGAGCATTCTGTAGGATTGGGCAATTGGGAAATGGGGAAATTTCATGTAAATGTGAGGATGAATTTATTCACTGTAAGGGTGCCAGAACACTGGAACACACTGCCCAGGGGGGCTGCGGAGTCTCCTTCTCTGGAGATGTTCAAGACCCACCTGGATGAGTTCCTGTGTAATCTGGTATAGGTGACCCTGCTCTGCAAGGGGGTTGAATTAGATGAGCTTTTGAGGTCCCTTCCAGCCTCTGACATTTTGTGATTCTGTGATTTTGGTTAAACACTCTTTTTGCAGAAGGATGGAGTAAAAGGGAGAGAAACTGGAAGTGACTGAGTTACCTCCTTTCGCATCCTTCATCCCTCCTGCAGCTGGGACTTTGGTGCCACTAGGTGTAGTGACATAAATAATATTTAATTTTTGCCCATTCAAGGTAGCTGATGTCTAGGAATGTATCTTCACCTGGAAGATGAAAGAAGTAAAACTAAGGCATGCATGCACCTGTAGTTGATATTCAGGGGAAGTGTCCATCATTGACATGATTTTGCTTTCACCGTCTTTGCATCTTTTGGACTCTCTGACATCTGTTTGCTTCTGGATGATTTATACTTGGGTTTGTTGTTTGTTTTAATTTGGAGGAAAAAGCCCACACCCTAACCTATAACTGCCTGTAAAACAAACAGCAAAACATCAGAAACTGTGATTAAACAGTAGTAGGAAACCAAAATAATAGCAGTGAGATTAATATATTAGGTTGGGACTAAAGGGGATGTGCCAACTTACAGGACTGAAGTGTTTGAAAGGGCTGTCAGTGCTTGTGTGTCCTTGGGGGACACTGTGAAGGTTTCACATCTTCATTGCAGAGCCTGATGGCCAATGCTCAGCCATAAGGAGCAGAGTCAGGACTATCTCCCTGTCATTATTTCTCCAAAAGACTCTCCAAGTCCTTGGAGTTTTCAGGCTCTTCTATGGGAGTTGAATTCACTCCATCTGCCAGGATGTGCAAGGGCTGTATCCCAAGCTGCTTCTTGATGCCATCCCACCTCCCTGTGCCCAAGAGGTTTTAGAAGAGGTGAGAAAGTAGCTTTCACTTTTTAAGGGGATGTGTTTATTACAGAAGGAGAGTTAGTAGCCTGAGCATCAGGGTGATCATTGTTTGATCCCTCCAATCAAAGGACACTTAGGCTGAGCAAGCAGCCCTCTTCTGCCCTGGAATATTGTGTCCAGTTCTGAGCCACTCCATTCAAGAAGGACCTAAGAGAACTGCTTGAGAGTACAGTGCAGAGCCACAAAGATGCTGAGGGGAATGGAACATCTTCCTTGTGGGGAAAGGCTGAGGGAGCTGGGCTTCTTTACCTTGGAGCAGAGGAGACTGAGGGGCAACCTCATTCATGTTTATAAAGATGTGCAGGGAGGACAGAGCCAGGCTCTGTTCAGTGATGTCAAATGATAGGACAGTGGGTAATAGGTACAAGGTGGAGCAGGGTAGGTTCCATGTGAACATAAGGAAAAACTTTTTCACTGTGAGTGTGACAGAGCCCCAAAACAGGATGCCCAGAGAGGTTGTGGAGTCTCCTTTTCTGGAGAGATTAAAAACCCACCTGGACATGTTTCTGTGTGACCTGCCCTTAGGTGATCCTACTCTGGCATGCAGGTTGGACTGGATGATCTTCCAAGGTCCCTTCCAATGCCCAACATTCTGTGATTCTCCCGCAATTGCTACTGCACCCTACCCAAATTTGGGCTTTCTAACCCCAGTTTGCATGGATTAGGCTGAGTGAAATTTAGCCTGGCTACTGCTACCAGTTACGCTTTGATGGATGCGGAATGACACCAATGAAGGCCCTCCATCTCCATTTCTGTACGCTACTGGGTACTACTTGGGTAAGCTTGAGACAAACTAGTGGGAGATGATTTCTGAAAGCAGCCCTCTCCTCCTCAGCATGCTGAGCAAAGCGCAGTGGGAGTCGTGTTAGCAGCAGCGATGTGCCTACCTACCCCCACCACTATGCCTTTGCTCTGAAGCCCAGCTAGGGGTTTGTTTTTCCCATTGTGGCCTTATTTTAAGCACCACCTCATCAGAGAAGATTTGCCTTTTGTGTTGGAGAAGGACAGTCAAGTGGAAGAAAATTATGTGCGAGCTGGCCTCTGTCAAATCTACTTATCTCCTTTTGGCTTCTGCACCTCATTCCTCAGGAGCAGCCTCCTGCTATTGTCATGACCAGCTTTTGCTGGAAGAACAAAAGCAGTAGATTTAGGGCACTGGACAGCAAGAAAGAGTGGGCACAGCAGAAATAAAACATTATTAGTTGTCTCTATGCCCTTCCCCTGAGAGGTCTGACAGAGGGTTGGATGTTTGGTAATTAAGGTGGTTTTTCCTGAGATTATTTCCCTGCATGATAACACAAGGTTTTGGTTTTGGGCAGTGAAGCAGGTTTCTTCTGAGCATGCCAGGTAGTGCTAGGGTAGGGGCAGAGAAGAAAAGTCATGGTGTAGTCCAAATGCCACCCATTCAGTCATAACATTTGCTTGGAAAAAAGAAGCATCAAGTGTTTCGGGTCCAGTTCCTGTCCTGATCATGTGGAGCTCAGGTACTGGAAGATTCCCAGCTCTCTGTTGTTCTTCTTTGCTCTGCCCAGCAGTTTAGGCCACCACAGATATCTAAATGCCATCAGACCTCAAAGACACCTTGTAGAAGCTGTTCTGGGTAGACATGGCCAGCTCTCTGCTCTGCCTTTCCTTCCATAACTGTGAGATACTGGAGCCTGCACTGGAAGCTACCAGGCTGTCTCAGAAGGCTTTTTGGGTGAACCCTGCATAACAAATGAAAACTGCTTTCCTCTTGTTTTAAGCATGGATAAATAATTACTTTGTGTCTTAAATCCAAAGTCAGACATCTTTACATGATGGTCAGGAGAGTTCAGTGGCTGTGACTTGCTGGAGCAAGTGGATCTTTATAAGGTTTTATGAGATGATGAGTGTCTTGTGAAGCATTGACAATGGCAGTTGAGCAGCTTTTACAAACAAGAGAGGAAAGGTAAATGAGGTAGGGGCATCAGTTTTAAGTCTTCCTTTGACATTTGCAAAGTGACCATTGTATGTAGGGAAATGGAATATGTGGTGCCACCATGGCAGGCAAAGTTAAGCTTAATGTTATTTTTTTCCCCAATTGTGTCTTAATTTTCATTGTTAAATGTTACTGCTGGACTAGAGACAGTGAAAATAATTTTTTTTTTTTTGGTTCAGTGACACTTTATAATACATGACAGGAACAGAAGAAAACACATTTTATATTAGCACAAACTACATAGGGTACTTCCAATTCGAAGTTCCTATGTCGGTTTGGTAGGTCATGAATCCTGACTTGTTTGAGCTGCATCTACACAAAATTTCTCTCATTCGTGATGGCTGCATGGTTCTTGTTGACATAAGAGAATGCAAAAGAGAATTTGGGGCAAACAGTATCTGAACTCTAGTTCCTGCAGGATACATTGCAGCTTGAGACAGCAGTGGTTGGTTTTCGGTTGGCTCAAATCATAGAATCATAAATGTTGGAAAAGACCTCTAGGATCATAAATTCCAACATTCTATGCAACACCTCCATGACCATGTCCCGAAGTGCTACATCTACTTGTTTTTTAAAACCTCCAGGGATGGTGTCTCCACCACCTCCTTGGGCAGCCTAATCCAATGTCCCACCAGTCTTTCACTAAAGAAATTCTTCCCATTATCCAACATAAATCTCCCCTAGTGCAGCTTTAGGCCATTACCTCTTGTCCTGTTGTTAGTCACTTGGGAGAAGAGGCCAGCACCAGCCTCACTACACTTCCTTTCAGGTAGCTGTAGAGAGCAATGAAGTCTTCTCGCAGCCTCCTCCTCATCAGGCTAAGCAATCCTAGTTCCCCTATCCTCTCCTCATAAGTTTGCTTCAATGATCCTAAGGATGTTGTTAGTCTTGGTCAACAATTACTAAAACCAAAACCCAAATAACCTAATTTTGAATGGTTTGGGCAGTGTCAAGATTCTGACACATATCTGTTGTTGTAAGCCATGACATCTACAACACCATCACCTCTGGGGCAGCCATGCAGACAGGGTCAGGGCAATTTAGCTGTGTTTAGGGAAGGAAGCCTACTTAAATGCTCTACTGGAACGAGCTGCTTCTACAGATAACACATCCCTCTGCTTATACCTAATATGCTTCTGATCTTTACTTTGAGCCTCTTATAGCTGCTTGTGCTCTGTCCAAGAGTCAAGTGTCTTTGGAGCTGGATAAACACAAAGACAGAGACAGTTGTTAAGGAGCTATAGAGATTTACAATAACTGACCTCATGGCCATTTGGGATATTAGCTGGGCATATTTCCCCCACAGAACTGCAGTTCTGCACTCCTTCTGCTGCTTCTTGTCCTCCTACGTTGCAAGAGAGTAAGTCTAACTGAGTCCAGTGGTGGGCTTACTTGTGTGTCAGTTGTCTGTAGTTTACTTCTCATGGAGAATGCAACTGGTGAGGGACCTCCAGCTGGGAGTCCCAGCTCTTCTGCTGAGGTTTAAAAAAATAATCCAAAAAACCCAAACCAAACAAAACCCAACAAACCTGTATTTAAACAAAATGGGAGAACGACCAAAACCCAGCTTTTCCCAAGGAATGGAAAGGTCATCATGTTGGTTTTTAAGTTAGGGGGACAAAAAACCACCCATTTGAACTTATTATAATTTTTGGTTAAAGCAGGATGTTTTTCTGTTTAAACAGATAATTTTCTGTAGGTTATATGCTTCCAACTGCTTAAAGTAAACTTCTGTTGCTGGCACCAGAAAGCTGCTTGCTCCCCATGCAATGAATTGCTTTCTTTTTAATATTTAATTCATTGCCTAGATGCAGGGCTTCAGAAATATCACACAGCTTAGCCTTAGCCCAAATAGTGAAGTTCTCTGAGCCCCATCAAGAAGTGCTACCTTGTACAGGAGAAGAGATTCTCTTTGTTTCAGCTGCCAAACAAATAAAAATGAGTAAAATCTGTTGGGTTTTCCCTGCTATTCATCAATGCTGATTTAACTCTGTGTAGACAGCTCATTTGCTCATTGCTTGCCTGAAGGGAATTCAAGTCAAAAGGGAGGATCAAATTACTAGAAAAAGGTGCTCCTGTC
Source organism: Psilopogon haemacephalus (assembly GCA_013396835.1). Taxonomy (NCBI): domain Eukaryota; kingdom Metazoa; phylum Chordata; class Aves; order Piciformes; family Megalaimidae; genus Psilopogon; species Psilopogon haemacephalus. Next base: position 55,971 of record VWZI01004851.1, read on the forward strand.
CTAAAGAACAAAGTGCAGCCATTCAAGAGCAAAACTAAGAAAATTTGTCAAATGCCAAAGTGCAATTTATACTTGTCCAGGTTACTCCATCTATGAATATTTGTGTAGAACATTTTTGTAACTGTTTCCTCTAATATCTTGTAAATATGGATACTACCTGTGACTGACAACCTCCTACTGTTTATGTCATGGTCTGAATCCTTGCATGAATCTTAGCATTTCCTTTAAGACCCACATGCAAACCCTAAGATGTGGTATTTGGTCCTTGATAATGCTAATTTTAAACCATATGGTTACTCATTAAGTATATTTGAGAAGACTTTTTCCTTAAGGAAAAGGTGATGAAGAGTTTAGGCAACAGGTCTTACGAGAAATGGCTGAGGGTACTGGGATTGTTTACCCTGGAGAAGGGGAGGCTGAGTGGAGACCTCATTGCTCTCTACAGCTCCCTGAAAAGAGGATGTAGTGAGGTGGGCTTTGGTCTTTTCTCCCTAGAATCAAGTGATAGAATGATAAGAAATGGCCTCAGTTGTGTCACATGAGGTTTAGATTGAATATTAAGAAAAAAATCTTGAAAGAGTGGGCAGACATTGAAACAGGCTGCCCAGGGAGATGGTAGAGTCAAGGGCTGGAAGTGACCTTGAAAGCTCATCCAGTCCAAGCCCCCTGCCAGAGAAGGATCACTATAGCAGATCACACAGGAATGCGTGCAGGCAGGCTTTGAATATCTCCAAAAAGGGAGACTCCACAACCCCCTTGGGCAGCCTGTTCCAGTGTTCTGTCACCCTCACAGGGGAAAAAATTCCTCCTCATGTTTATATGAAACTTTATATGTCTCAGCTTCCACACATTGCCCCTTGTCCTGTCCATGTAGATACTCCTCTTTGGGACAATCTTTGATAGATGGGGTGGTGTTGGGTTGGTGGTTGGACTTCATTGTCTTAGAGAGCTTTTCCAACCTTAATGATTTTATGATTCTATGAAATTTGCCTTTCACTCTTAGGTCTGGTTTTGCTCTCCAAAAACTTAGCATGGTGCATAGGTGCATATGTGGATATCCAGCAAACTAGAGATGTGTTTCTGCTAGGGACAAAATAGGTAAAGACACAGAAATTAGAATAGTTACTTTGAATTAGTACAATGAAGAAGAGTTAAAGAAAGTAATTTTGTCACTCAAAATCTCTCTCACATTGCTTAATGTTACTGATGAACCCTGATTTCCAGTTACTTGGAAACATTACTAAAGAGATTTTAGGTTTTGGAGGGGTTAAAAGAGAAAGGAAGCAACAGAGTTGTGGATGGGCAGTGAACAGTTACATATATGGCTCAGATAATGTAGGATTTCTCATACTAGGAGCAGCAGAATTTTGAAGAACACATATCTAGACATAGCTTTTAGGAAAAAAAGACATAGCTTTTAGGAAAAAAAAAATAATGGTAGTATTAAAAACCCATCCCAACCAAGCAAAAAAGAAACCACAACAAACAAACCAAAACCATACTACTGAGAAGTCCACAAACTTTGGCTCACATTTACAGGTGTTTCAGTGCATAACACTGAAAAGATTTCAAGTCTGGTACAGAAGTCAACAGTCCAAACACAGCACATATTTAAATTGTTCTAGCTTATTAATTGCAAAAGGATGTGTAGGCTGTAAAGGTCTTCATGAAGTAGAAGCTGCTTTTAGCTGAAGAGATATGGAAACATAAAAATAAGTTCAATGTAGGGAGCTTTTAGAAGATACTAATTGAGTCAGTCCACTCAAAAGTTACTCTGGGTCTTTCTAAACACTTCTGGGTACATCTTTCGTGTTTTCTTCTGTGAACTCCATATAGCATAGGGTTTGTATAGAGGTGGACTGTGAAAGCTGGAGAGTGGTGCTCGTGGCATGGTTTGGGACCTCAGCAAAGCTGGTGCTCTCCTCTAGCTCCCTCTCAGCAAATGGAACAATGGACCCCTGAACCCCTCTCAAATCTCATGCCAGAGGTGGCGGAAGCAGGCTTTTAAAGAATGCTGTACTTTACTTTAGTGTAAAAAATATTTGTACTCCAAATACATGTTTGATCCTAGAAGAGGGCTAGGGAAATCTCTTGCAGCTGGTGAAGATGCTTGTAGCAAAGCTGTACTTACTACTGAGATTTTTAGTCACTTAAAATCATTTGAAGACGTTAGTCTAAACAGCTATGTGCACGGGCATGGATTTTGTAATCAAGCAGGGGACTGGGGATTTTAGGATATCTGAATTCCCAAGTTCTCTGAAACTCACCTTGATATCTGGACTATTTTTGTCATATCTGGGGAGCTTCTGTGGTCAGGGTCTGAGAGTAGATTTGGGGAGCTGAGGTGGATGAAAGTTAGAATCATAGAACAGAAACTCAGAAAGCCCTTTTAAGATCAGCCATTGACCCAGCACTACCATGATCACTAAACCATGTCTCAAAGCGCCATGTCTACAATTAAAAAAAAATAAAAATAGTAGTGACTCCACTACTTCCCTGGGCAGCCTGTGCCACTACCTGACTTCTCTTTCAGTAAAGATTTTTGTTCTAATATCCAGCCTTCCCTGGTTCAACCTGAGGCCATTTCTTCTCATCTTATCATTACTTACTTGGGAGAAGAGGCCAAAACTTGCTTAATTCCAACCTGTTTGAAGTTGCCCAACTGTGCCATGCTGCCCGCTTTTCCAGCATTGCTGGGTGTTGAGGTGTAATTTTGGTTTGATCTGGAAGCCAGGGAGGAAGCTTTGAACTGCCACTTAACCCTTGCAGTGGTCAATGGCCACTGAAGGTGAACACATGAGCCAAGTTGCACTCCAGAAGCACCTATTTTGCCAACAAAGGCTTATAACAGTTCACCTAGGACAAAGAGAGCATTACCCACTGAAGGAGCTGCTTTAAACTCAGTTGCCCTTTCCTGCTTCTGCCTCTGATTTCTGGGGGAGGAGTGGGAGGGGAGGGGAAGTCATAGGAGGCAATGTTGGTGGCAAGGGGGATGCAGCAAGAGGAGCACCCACTGGCATGGCCAGCCTGACCCATTCAGCAGGGTTGAATATGATAAATGCTGCTTTATCCTCTTTTGAAAGGAACAAGATAGCATGGCCTAAATGCCCGGGTGTGCTTAAATAGGCAACTCTGGGACGCTGGAGTCAAGGGCGTTTGAAATTGGAGCTCCTCGACAGCCGGGAAGCTGCCACAGGTCACCTGCCTCAGTCCATGGGGACCGGCCCAGGTCTAGCAAGAAATCGTCCACAGACGAATTGTAGTACAAATTCCTTTCTTTGTTGGTTGGCCTCTTTCACTAGACCATGGCCTATAAAAAATTGCGTAAAAACAATTCTTAAATATTATTTGAAAGGGCAAATGACCACACTGAAAGGGTTGACAGTTTGACATATAGTGCCTGGATTTGCATGCTGGGGAGCAAAAGCATGTGCAGAGCCTGGGCTCTCCTCCTGCTCCTTGCACAGGCTTGTGGTTTGTTTTGGGTGTTGTTTNTTTTTTTTTAATCACATCTAGTTGCTGTGCAGAGTTGTTGCGCTCCCAGCAATTTGACAGGCACCGAGTCTGCTTCAGTGATCTTAAGTCCTTTTAGACTAATTTGTGAGTGAGCAGAAAAACAGCTAGCACCCTTGGATCCAGCGCTCAGAACCAGAGAATCAGGTATTGCCAATTAAAGTGCCATTTCCAACCATCATATCAAGACAGATTACTTGCGGCTCCTCTGATAATGTCACGCCGTGCCTAAAGAGAAAGCGAGCCACAGTTCTCCACGGACAAAGGGCCCGTGTGGAGCAAAGTCCTCGGTGACCACGGCGGAAGGAGCGCGATGAAGAGCTTGCATACGGCTGCGCGTATGTGCGGGTGAAGGCGAGCGGTGTGTCTGCCTCTGCCCCCTCAAATAGCCACGGGCCATTTTGAAGAGCCTCTGGCCCCTCAGTCGCTGGCCTCCTAGTTAATTGCCACACGGACTTCGTGACACATGGGCAGATAATATGACATTTTCGGTTTCTGTCACTAGCGAACGCCACGGCGTTGCTTGCACTAGTTGCTAAGAAGCTGTCAGAACCCATTAGCAGCTGGCTAAAGTTGCCCTATGGCATTTCCTCATGGCATCAGCAAAACAAGCATAAATCACCCAGCGGAGCCTCCCGCTATCCTAATGAGGCTGTAAGCTTGTTTATGGACTAGCATCATTTCTATGATTATTTCCACCTTTTCAGTTTGCCTTCATTTGGCGGCAGAAGAAGTCAACTCCAGCAACGGGAGTCACTGCTGACATTTTACAAACGCGGTTCGTAGCTGCTACCGTGTGGCTGGTCAGCGGTGCTTCAACTTTGTTTAGTGATCTTTTAAAAAGGAGGAAAGTAGGAAAAAAATAAAAGGAGGGGGAGGAATCTCTGGAGACCTCACAGAGGTGAGTGTATCGAGTTGCAAAGTAGATGGAAATGCTAAAATCCACAATTGACCATTTAGACTTCTCTCTGTGGTTTCAAGTCTTTACAGGATCAATTTTCCATTAAAAAAAAAAATAGAAAAAGTGGAAGAGGTTAAACAATTTCTGAAAGTCTAGGGAAGTGTTTGCTCGGCATTAGGACAGCTGGGTGCTTTCTTCTCCTCTCCTTGCCTTTCACTTTCTCAAGCTTGTGTTGGACGGGGCCAGGGTTTATTGTTTTAGGCTTTTCTGAACATGCACCAGTATTTACACTGGATTGAAAGCATTTGCTTCCAATGAAAATCTTGTCTTAGATTACAGCCCAGCAGTGTAATTTCCCTCCCAGATGGGAGTAAAGTAGCACTATTTGCCTAAAAACAGTAGGAAGAACAAACTGCGCATTAAGCCAAGGCTGGTTTTGGCTTGAGCTAATGATGTAACAGAACCCTTTTATTTGGGATAGGTCACTGCCAGGGATTGAAGGAGGTGATCTGGCTCGCGCTTGAAAGGTTTCTCCATTGTATCTACATAAGTCTTCACTTAAAAAATCCTGTTTCTAATGCTTCTGCTTTCATACAGCAGAAATAAACAGGAAAGGTTCTGGGGAGTGTTATAGGTGGAATGCAGAAAGCTTTTCCTCCCCTAATGGAGGATATAATTCAGGTGCCCCGGAGGCATGCTTTCAGGAATTCTCTTGCCCGAGGTAATGGGAAGCTAAGGCTGCTTGAAGGTCTTGATTATCTATTGATGCACAAAGCTGGAAAGAAAGTCATCTCCCTTGGATTATAGGAGATATTTCCATAAATTATCAATGAGTCCTCCTCCCGTCAGGCACAAGGCAATGCCTGCTAAATTAATCTGAAGGGGGTTTAAAATGAGAAGAGAGTGTATTTAAAAAAAAAAAAAAGGGGAGGGGGG
>VWZI01004851.1:63565-85407 GCA_013396835.1 Psilopogon haemacephalus
AGTTGTTAAAAGGATGTCACTGGAAAATGTGACTAAGCTTTACACTGGTAACCTCACAAACCTGTCCTGCCCCTGCTGCTTACCCAGATGCAGCACCCGTAGCTGAGGTGGGAATCACTGCTTCCTGAAAGCAGCTTTTGGAAGCTCCTGGTTCTGTCCTGTGGAGAAACACAGAAAAAAAGAGTTGGGGAGATTAAAAACAGAAAAAAGAAGGGAANAGAGATCATCAGAAGCTTCCCAATGAAAGGTCTGAATGTACCTGGTTTAATGGCAAAGTATGATTTTTTTTTTATTTTTTGTTTTTTTTGTCTGTGAGACATTCTCATTCCCAGAGTGTAAGTTACCCCTGTATTTGATATGATAAAGGAGTGGGGGAATGCACAGCTATTTCTGTTGCCACAGCTACCTGGGTGTTCTGTTGTGTTTTGTTTTTTAATTCCTGGGAGTGGAAATCAAAGCTCTGGAGCAGGTGTGTGATATATATGATGTGACCAGGTGCTAAACTGGATGCTGGAGCATCTTTCCAGGTCTTACATGGTGTACCACTCCTTCTGACGTTAGCATTCAGCAAAATGGTTTTAATGCCAGTCTTTTCCATCAAATGATGGTGGTCTGTCACTGTTGTTTGTTCCAGTGTGAGAGTGTGGGCCTTCGTCCCCAGGTTTTCTGGCTGAGCTTTTCTTGGCCAGAAGGATAAGAGCCAGGTGAGGGGTGCTGGGGGTCTGCAAGCAGTGTTGAAAAACAGCTCTTACCTCTAATCTCAGCAGATGATTCTCTCCCTTGCCTGGAGTTAGGGCCAGGATAAAACCAGAAGCCAGCCAGCTTGCCCAGCCCACTGGGAGCCCTGCCAAGGGTATACTTGTAAACTGGAGGAAGCGCTCAGGCACATTGCCCCTCTGTCCCCCCTGCTGAGCCAAGAAACCAGATACCTGCCATGACTCTTGTCAGCACGGGAATCAAGCAGGGAATCCTGCCTCGAGCAGTTCTGGGTTGCTATGAATGAACCTTCATGCTGGAGCACTCCACCTCCAAATTAATCCAAATAACTCCAAGTTAATCTCTTTCTCTGGCATACTCCAGGTCAGCTGTGTCCCAGCTTTGCCAGCTCCTTAGCCCTGTCTGTGGTATGTTCAGTATGTCACTTCCAAAGGCTGAGGTGGTTACCCAAATCTAGGCTCTCTCCTAAGATGAGCTGAGAGTGTCCTTCTCTGTCTCTTCAGGTAGATTGAGAGGCTAAGGACATCTGCCTGCATCTGATCAGGGATGCTTTGCCAGCAGTGGTGCTCCCAGTAGCCTAATGTAGCTGTTTTAAGGTTCTGGTTTAAGGAGGTATTCTGGGAGCTCTGTAGTCAGAGTAAGTCATGCTGGGGACACTGAGCTTGGCAGTGCCCATAGTTCCCAACTGAAGATTTATGAATTAAGTAGTATTAAGTATTACCTATTATGTATTATTAGTACTATCAGTATTTTTGCCTGGTAGTGACCTGTTGCTGTGTTAGCAGATTCAACATCACTGAGGCCCAGGTGCAGGAATGCAATAGTTTGTCCTGTTAAACTGCTTAAGCAATCTCCAGCACTTTCTTATCCTGAGACAGCTATCACCCTCAAAACCCACTACTGTGAGCATTGCAAAAGACATCAAGAGTGACTCCCAAAAGACTGTGGCAGGAGCCACACTGTGTTGAGAATTTATTTCATGTGGGCTTGGCCTGAACCCACAGCTGGCTTCATGCACATCTTTCAAACAGAGAGTGGACTCTGTCGCTGTTTTGCCCAGATTAGGTGTTAGGGTGGAAGTGATTCTCACTCTTCTGTGTGGTAATAGTGTGCATAAGAGGAAACGTGCCTGTGGGGATTGCTACAGAGCTGCACCTGGAAGACACCATAAGGGCATCTGATTCTGAGGTGGTCTGTTCTCTTAGAAGGCTCAAATACAAGAATACCCCAGGACCTATGCGATGAAGCCACTGCATTGTCTACCTTAGAGCACTTAGCCAAAGTTTGTCTTAAAAATCCATCCTGTCCCGTGTAGATCCAGCCCAGCCAAGGGAAAGATGTAGATTTATTGCAGGGCACCTTCTGGCAGCATCATGGTAGCTCCAGGCTTGTTTAACCAGTTTGGTAAAGCAGGTTTGTTTTACCCAGTCCTACCTTCTCCAGCTAGAACCTTAAGATAGCATCCTGGTAGCTCCAGGCTTGTTTGACCACTTCAGTAAAACAGACTTGTTTTACTCAATCCAACCTTTCCCAGTTAGGACTCTGAGATAGACCTTTCATGTGGACTCTAGGTGGGAATTTAGACAGACTTCCCAAATTCAAACAGAGCTGGACAACATTTCAGGCTCCTCCAAACCTGTGTCTCAGCTGCAAGTGCTCTTGCTGGAGTGAGCAAGCATCAGAGAACTCATGCATCTAGGAAAGAGATGTGTATTGTGTGTTGAGGAAGATCTCCTCCAGGCAAACGTATTGGTAACACAGGAAGAATCAACGTTACAGTTAATGCTAGAGAAATACAACATATTGACAAGCTGCTTGGGGTGCTGCCCTCTCTGCAAAAAAAAATCACAAGCCCAGATCATAGCCACAGTCAGAGCTGGGGATTAGAGGGTGAGAGACTGAAGGAAGGAAGACTCAATTTATGAGGTTGCCTGGGCAAACCTACACACAAACATGACAGTGTCCTCAGGGGCTTCTCATGGTGGGAGGGAGGTCATATTGAGGAATGGTCAGTAGAGGAAACCAGAGATGCCACATGATTGAATGATTGATGGATTGATTATTAGTGAATGTGGTCTTCCTTACGGTGAAGAGGAAATGGCCTCAAGTTGCACCAGGGGAGGTTTAGATTGGATATGAGAAAAAATTTCTTTACTGATAGAATGGTCAAGAGCAGACTGCCCAGGGAGGTGATGGAGTCACCCTCCCTGGAGGTATTCAAGAAATATATGGACATGGCACTTTGGGACATGATTTAATGGATGAAATGGTGTTAGGTCAATGATTGGACTCAATAATCTTAGAGGTCTTTTCCAACTGAAACAATTCTGTGGCACCAGGTCCTCCTTAAAGCAGTGGTTGAGGGGAGGGAGAGATGATTTTAAAGCAGTGGGTGATGGGAGAGAGAGAGATAGAGATGATTCTGTTCATGCAGAGGACATGTTAGAGAAGGAGACACCCCCAGTGCCTAACCTGCCTTCATTTTTCCATCTGAAAAATGGCAAGGAAGAAACAAGCAGCAGTTGAGTGCCAAACTCAGCATCCTCTTGACCACTGTTGCTTCCTAATTAGAGCGTTAGGTGGGAGTCTCCTTTTCAAAGGCAATTTTTAGTTGTGGGGTTTTTTTCCCCCCTCACAGTTGTAATATTAATACACATCAGTGGCATGGAATTAAACAGAATAGGTAGTAATTGCTGTGTCTGTCATGCTAATGATTAATGGTTGGAAATACCTAAAATAAATGTTGCACTAATACAATCCTTTAAAAGAATATAAGCTGGGTTAACTCCTTCTATGCCGTTATTCCATCTCCAAAAGTATTAAGTCTGAAACAGGTTGCCCAGGGAAATTGTGGTTGTCCCCTCCCTGGAAGTGTTCATGGTCAGGCTGCACAGGATCTTGAGCAGCCTGGTCCCGTGGAAGGTGTCCCTGTCCACAGCAGGGCAGTTAGAACTGGATGATCTTTAAAGTCCCTTCCAGCCCAAACCATTCTAGGTTTCTATGATTCTTTGGTGTACTGACTTAATTTCCTAAGGTTTGTCCTTTAGCTTTTGTTTCCTACTTAGAGGGATTGTTTTTTCTTCTTCTTTATTGAAGGAAAAAAAAAAAATCGCATGCAAGGCATTAGCCTCTCCAGTTCCTGAAGTGAACTGGAGTAGTTCTACTCAGTGTCAGGCTGCAGCTCCTCCTCCATAATTTTAACTGCTGTGCAGAACTGCTTCAGGAGAGGTGGAGACTGAGGGGAGACCTCATTGCTCTCTACAACTCCATGAAAGGAGGTTGAGTGAGGTGGGGGTTGGTCTCTTCTCCTTAGAAAACAAGATGAAATAACCTGAAATTGTGCCAGGGGAGGTTTAGATTGGATATTAGGAAAAATTTCTTTCCTGCAAGAGTGATCAGGAATTGGAACAGGCTGCCCATGGAAGTGGGGGAGTCCTGTAGGTCTTCAAGAAATGTGTGGACACGGCACTCTGGGACATGGTTTAATGGCCAACAGGCCAACAGTTGGACTCAATGATCTTAGAGGTCTCTTCCAGCCAAAATGGTTCTATGATTCTATGAATGTATAGAGTTTAAGCATTTCCTATTCTGAAATAGTTGGTAAAAAGAGCTGCCTCAGTTGGCCCTTAGTTAGGCAAAACATAGACGTGGAAGTTGTTGAAATTTTCAGAGGTAGATGATGACACCAGCCTGCAGATATTAAAATTCATGAAATCTACTTTTAGCCTTTTCCTATAAACTTGAAGTGGAAGGAATTAGCTGTTATTATTGACAGATGTACTTTGGGACATGGTTTAATGTCCATGGTGGTGTTAGGTTGAAGGTTTGACTTGGTGATCTTGGAGGGCTTTTCCAACTGCAATTATTCTATGATTCTATTTGGATTTTGGAAGAAAGAGAAACGGGGAAAAAAAAAGCTGCTAATAATTGGGTGAAGATGTCTCCAAACCATGAAAATTGACTCAAAATGTAGGGGAGGCTTGTGAGGTGGCATCAGATGAACAACAAATGGCAGAGTCTCAAGGAGGGACTGGGGCAAAACAATCCTATACTGGAGCTGGGCTCCAGAAAATTTCACTGAGAGTAAATTTCAGAGCCTGCTGCATCCTGGCAACACTTTACAGTCTCGCTCCCTCCTCTTCTCCCTCCCCCATTATTTCTTGGATCACTCAATATTCAGGGATCATATCTCACCACCATTTTTCAAGCGGATCTCCTCACTATAAAGTATGTCCCTCAGCAAGGATTGCAAAACGAAGGAAAAGGCTGGAGGAAATGAAGTGGAACAGAAAAATCATCTTGCCTACAAACAAGTCTCTATAAATTGGGGAATGTGGAATAAGAGGAAATTTTGGAGGATGGGAAGAGAAAGAAAAAATAATTTCCCCTGCATCCAGATCTCTGTAAATTTAGTTGTGGCAACAGAATTAGTTGCTGCTTCAGCCCATACTCTGCTTTTGCCCTAGCAATCATAACTTTCAAAACCAAAAGGGAGTTTGGGAGAGGCCTTTTCAAATATTTTGTTTGCTCATTGTGAATTCTCTGTGTCCTTTTAAATCCAGCTTAATTTAAGATGTTGGAATTCAAACCTCATTTTGGGGATTATACGATGTAATTGGTTTGTTATATGATGAGTATTTGATGATCTTCATGTTCATCATCTAATCAGGAAAAAAAAAAGCCATAAAATTAAAATCCCAAAAGATGTTTAATAACAATTTAAACTACTGAAGGCTTTATTTAAGCACATTAGAGGATTATAAACTACTTATTTTTTTTAATGGTGCCAAGAGGTATATTCAAGGACTTCAAACACCTTTTAAAAAACAAATTGCCATGTTTTGGGGAAAAAAAAAAAAAAAAAAAAAGGGGCCAAGAATTGCTTTCATGTAAATCCCATAATTTAAAAAATATTTCTAACTGCTTTTAAAACAATTTCTTAAAGAGATTAAATCTTGCTGAAATGAGAGACTGGGCAGAAAGTAAAAAACAGAGCTGAAAGATGTTTACTTTACAGTCAACATTAAAAGTTTGTTGGTTTTGTTTTGGTTTTTTTTTTTTTTTTTTTTTTGTACCTGTAATTTGAATCTTTACTGATTGCTTGATGCCATGCTATTAAGTAAGAAAGCTTAAAATAAGCTATAAGCAGTCTAGCAAAGCTGTTATTTGTAGAAGAGGAAGCAGGTATTGGGAAGAGGCACTTTATGTCCGAATCTTGCTGAGAAAAACAGCTTCTATTGCTTCCAGGTTGTTATTCTCATAGGAAAAAAATACTGTTACATCACTTAATTCGGTAAGTTTTGTTTGCAAATGAATATTTAACAGTCTAGAAACTTTTTAAGGTTAAAACAAGTTTTCTTTTGTCCCTCCATGGTTATGAGATTTTTGCCTTGATTATTTTACAGGCTAGAAACTTTTCAAGGTTAAAGCAAGTTTTCTCTCATCCTGTGAGAATTGTTGTTGTGAGATTGTTTGGCTTGGAAAGAGTGTGTGGATAATTCGTCTCCCTGTCCCTATTTCCATGCAAGATGCTCGTCTGGTTTTGGAAAGGAGTATGACAAGAAGGCAAATGGGTATAAAACTAGGCTGCTGAAAAAGCAAAACAGGAAATAATTGTCTAAATCTAGAATGGGTTTTCTTTCCCCTCCCCTTGAGAGAGTTTGAAAGCATTATAACAAGACAGCCACTACCAAAAGTAGAGCTTACAGTGAGCCTCCATCCTGCACCAACTGATACTCGCTCTTCAAAATGCTGAAGGGCTTCTGGAGCTCATCTGCGTAACAGGGGTCATATTTCCCTGTAGTGTATTTCCATGGGGAGAGAGGATCCCCCTCTTTATCCCAAACATGCAAGTCTCCCCTTTCACTCAGTTTTATTATGGACAAAGCTGTAAAAAAATCTCTCTTCCACATCTGCAAGAATTCTTAGTGCCAGCTGTCCCAAATTCCATGGAAAAGCCAGGTGCTTTTAGCTTGCCTTCAGTCACCCGTGAACCACCATCCCCTTAAATGGGAAGGTGGGAGCCAGGGGTTCTGCTGCTCCCAGCAGTGGGAAGACTTGCTGGGGCAGCAGGCAAAAGCATCCGTTGCAGGTTGGTGCATGTAAACCACAATGGGGGTCCTCGGCTTCCTTCTGCTGGTGGAGGTGCTGTGGTGTTTATATTCAAAGGGAGAAAATGGGAATTGTTATTATGGGAGAAGATAATTATTCCGAGGCTTTGCTGGAATTGAATTGAGAGCTCCAGAAAGGAGGACAAACAGGATTTAGTTAACTTGGTTTGAATTAACTTCTTAACCCTTCAGGCTTCCCAGAGTTTGGTGAGGGACACTGCATGTCAAAACCCTTAGCCATTTTCATTTATCTTCCTCAAATTTGTTGCTTTGACCTCCTGTCCAGCCTCCAAGGATTGGTCCATTTGCTAACTTTAACCTTTTTTAAAGAGAACTGGTGAGGGATCTGGAGAACAAGTCTTGTGAGGAGCTACTGAGGGAACTGGGATGGTTTAGTCTGGAGGAGGCTGACAGGAGATCTCATTGCTCTCTATAACTCCATGAAAGGAGGTTGGAGTGACGTGGAGGTTAATCTCTTCTCCCTAGTATCAGGTTACAGAACGAGGGAAAATGGCCTAAAATTGCACCAAGGGAGGTTTAGATTGGATGCTAGGAAAATTTTCTTTTCTGAAGGAGTGATCAAGCTTTGTAACAGGCTGCTCAGAGAGGTGGTGGAGTCACCATCCCTGTAGGTGTTCAAGAAATGTGTGAACATAGCACTTTGGCACATGGTTTAATGGCCATAGTGGTCTTGGGTTGACAGTCAGACTTGATCTTAAGGGTCTTTTCCAACCAAAGTGATTCTGTCATTCTGTAACTATTGTCTTGGGGAGGATACCATTGACAGTGATGCTGCTGCTCCAGTTCCATGACTTCTTAGAAAGCACATCTCATGTAAGATTGGGATAAGATCCCAATCTTATGCCGTCCCATGGAATATTTAAATTACCAGCACTGAGCTGTGCTATAAAGCTTTTGCTTTAGATCAGAAAGGCAAAACATAGGATACTTTCTGAGCTAGTTCAAGGAAACCAGATTCCTCCCTTAGGCTCCTTTGACACTCAGAAGTGTGGTGCAATTAACACATCTGTTTTTCTCATACCTAAAATCCAGTCTTGTTTCCGATGAAGACAACCATCATGTTGTGTTAAACAAGAGGGGGTATGAGACATCTCATCCTGGGCTTCTTGCAGATCTTGGGAGCAGTGGTGGTTCAGGAAAGCAGTTTTGGTTGAAATCAGAAAGTAGCCAACAGTCTGGGCTAGGTTTCAGAGAGGGTACTTATTCCCAACAGTTTATTTTAATCTCTTTCACAATTTCCCCCCAGTTTCCACTTGGGAAGCACTGTTGTACCAGCGTGGAAGCCACCAACACATCAAAGAACACGAATTCTTTGGAAGCTGCTGAAACCCATTAGTATTTACACACCAGAAGAATTTCACATCTGAGTGGAAGCGAGGGAATACTGTGAAGTTGCAACAAGATAAACATTAATTCAGATGTAAAATTACACTTGCTCCGCTTGTACTAGAACTCCTTTAGTTTGCATAAATATTCTGGGAAACAAGTTTACCAGCAGGAATGTTTGCAGTAATAAGAATTTTAAAGTGAACAGTAAGATGCTTTGCTTTCTTCTCCACCCTCTCCTTTCTTTTTATATTTACAGCTCTGATATTTTGTGTGTGTGCAACTTTTTTTTTTTTCTTTTAAAATTAGTCTTCTCCAGTTGAAGCATGAGAAATGTGCTTCTGTGAGGTGCTGCTGTCACAGCAGACGTTTAAAACTCAAGTATCACATTTTGAAAAAGGAGAGAGGGAGGAGGGAGGAGGGAGGGGGAAAAAAAAAAGTCTGACCGCTAATTTGTAAATCTGGAAGTATCCACGGAAACATTTTGGCAAATAATTTGCAATATGAAGTACACCAAAGGCAACAACAATATCTTGGCAAGCAGTGGGTGAGCAGGAAATGAGGATAAATTAATGGACTCAGTTGTTCATTATTAGATGTCTGCTTAGCTTGTCCTCGAATGCAGTTACTGCAAAAGAGCCTATGTTGATTTTCAGATATGCTTATGGATATAAGTGCCAGTGTTAATTTTTAATTGGCAATCTCCTAACTCTTGAAGGAGTTTCACAGCACACCAGCATAAGCTAGCGAATGACTTAATCAGATCAGATAAAGTGCCAAAATCTGAGGCACCAAACCAACTGGGCACATATCTGATGGGATGTGTTAATTTGAAATGTAAGATAAGCTGCCTTTCAAACAGGGTCACATTTGGAAGTGGTACATCAAGTTGTGTAAGATGCATTCCCTTGCTCTGGCATAGAGTATCCTACATCTGCTTGTGGCAACTTAACCCTTGAGTGAGTGAAGCAAGACAGCGATGTTGCGATGAAAATAATGTGGTTGTTGCTTCAGTTCTGTAATGAGAATTGAGCTTTTTAAAAATTAATCTTAAAATTTTTGTTTCCCTTTTCTTGCATTCACCTTCAGCTGCAGAGCATCTCAGAGAATCTGCACTGTTAGAGGTTATGTACATTTTTTTTTCTTGATGGAAAGTTAAAAGTTGCTATCGATAATGCCAGCCTTTCCCCAAAAATGCTCAGCTGAAAATCTAGTTTTCAATATGTGAGCAAATCTGTTAATAGAATCATTTGGTTGGAAATGACCTTTATGATCAGAGTCCAACCATTCTCTAACTCTTCCATGTCTCTGCCTCTTTTAAACATCTCCAGGAATGGGGATTTAACTGCCTGTACCACAGTCTGAGAACCCTCTCAGTGGGGATGTTTCTTCTAATATCCAACCTAAACCTCCCTAGTGCAACTTGAGGCCATTTCCTCTTTTCCTGTCACTTGATACTAGGAAGAAGAGAATGATCCCCACTGAACTTCAACCTCATTCTGGGGAGCTGTAGAGAGTGAGAAGGTCTCTCCTCAGCCTCCTTTTCTCCAGACTATACAAGTCTGTATTTATCAGACTCATCTTTGCACTTCAAGCTTCTCACCCTGTAAGTTACAGCAGTGTTAAATATGTGTGTAGAGAGAAGGTAAGTAGGCAGAAAAGGGTTTAAGTTAATATGTAGTTATCTAATTTACCTTGCCTTTTGCATCATTGCCTGATTTAGCAGAATACTCATTTCACTTCAGTAGTGGGCCAGCATTTTAATAAGGCAAGGTCTGCAAGGCTTAACCATTGCACATTCTGCTCTATGAACCAGAAACTCCTGCCCAGAGAATACTTCTCCGACTTTAAGTATACCATGAATATTCCTTTCTTGGCTACTCTAAACCATAAAATAACTGCTCTGGTGAAACTTCACCTGGAGGACCATGTCCAGATCTGGAGCCCTCAATGTAGAAAGGACATAGACCTGATGGAGCAGGTCCAGAGGAGGGCCACAAAAATCATCAGGGAATTGGAGCACCTCTGCTACAATTGCAGGCTGAGGGAGTTGGGGTTGTTCAGCCTGGAGAAGAGGAGTCTCCAAGGAGACCTAATAGCAGCCTTCCAGTACCTGAAGGGGGCTACAGGAAGGATGGAGAGACTGTTTGCAAAGGCCTTTGGTGACAGGATGAGGGCAGTGGCTTCAAACTGGAGAAGAGCAGATTTCTTTACTCTGAGGATGGTGGGACACTGAAACAGGTTGCTCAGGGAGGTGGCTGAGGCCCCAC
Source organism: Psilopogon haemacephalus (assembly GCA_013396835.1). Taxonomy (NCBI): domain Eukaryota; kingdom Metazoa; phylum Chordata; class Aves; order Piciformes; family Megalaimidae; genus Psilopogon; species Psilopogon haemacephalus. The sequence continues at coordinate 74,010 of VWZI01004851.1, forward strand.
CCCTGGAGATATTCAAGGCAAGGCTTGACAGGACTCTGTGCAGCCTGATCTAGTTGAGGATGCCCCTGCTACCTGGAGCGGGTGTTGGATCTTTGGAGGCCCCTTCCAGTGTGGCCATTCTATGATTTTGGAAACAGAATTTGGAAAAATGAAAGAACCAATAAACAGGATGTCAGGGGGGTGGAAGGGACCCAAAGAGCTCATTGAGTCCAACTCCCTTGCCAGAGAAGGACCATAGAATCTAGCTCAGGTCACACAGGAACACATCCAGATAGGCTTTGAAAGTCTCCAGAGAAGAAGACTCCACAACCTTTCTGGGGAGCCAGTTCAGTGCTCTGGGACCCTTACAGTAAAGAAGTTGCCCCTTGTGTTGAGCTGGAACCCCCTGCACTGCAGCTTACATCCATTTCTCCTTGCCCCATCAAAGGGAGCAAGTGAGAAAAGCCTGCCCTCTCCCTCCTGACTCCCAGACCACAGATATTTATAAAGGTTTATTAGATGCCCTGTCAGTCGTCTCTTTTCCAGATTAAAAAGGCCCAGGTCCCTCAGCCTCTCTTCATAAGGCAGTGTTCCAGTCTCCTAATCATCCTTGTGGCCCTCCACTGGACCTTCTCCTACAGATCCCTGTCTGTCTTAAACTGGGGAGCCCAAAACCAAATGTAGTACTCAAGATGAGCTCTCACCAGGGCAGGAGAACCTTTCTTGATCTGCTTGTTCCTACTATGATGCCCTGTAGCAGTGATGCAGAAAGTGAGGTAGTCGTGTTTGTGACACTGGAGCAATCACTTGAATTGCACTAGAAAAACCAAGAGTCTGCTCAGCATTTAAATACGTTTTCCAAGTTCTTTCTTTGAACTCAAAGGAGAAATAGTGCAACTCTGCTTTGGAACATAAAAGGTTTTACCTGAACATGAGAAACTTCTTTACAGTGAGGGTGACAGAGCCCTGGAAGCAGGCTGCCCAGAGAGGCTGTGGAGTCTCCTTCTCTGGAGACTTTCAAAACCCACCTGGATGTGTTCCTGTGCAAACTACCCTAGGGGGTCATGCTTTAGCAGTAAATTTGGACGGATGATCTCTGGAGGTCCCTTCCAACATCTAAGGTTCTGTGAATCTGTGATTCCTTACCAAAAAGTCAGCTTTAAAGGGAAACTCTCCTTCCTAGACATCCTGGATTTGTGTCAACCAGAGCTCTTGGGGTCCCTAGGTAATGTTTTGGGGAAGGTAAACACCATGTTAGGTGCTTTCAGTTAATTAATAGTTTCAGTATCAGAATTCTGTTGATTTGCAGTGAACTTGGTGCTGATCAAGGAGATGCACTGTTCTTGCATGGGAATTGCATAGAGGATAAACACTTGGCTTTGTCCCTGGAATTTGAGTGTGAGCAAATCAGTGCAGCAGGTAGTAAACCCTGGAGAGATGTAAGCTACGGTTGGGGGCCAAATAATTTTGAATCTGGTAATAGCCTGAACCTGAGGATTCTTATGAATAAAATAAAAATTTTGGTAGTGTTTTCATAGTGGTTTAGTAAACAGTGGCATTAGTAGCATCAAAGTGCATCACTTTGGCTTTTAAATTACTTCACCTGTCTTCTAAGTAGGATTTTCAGTGTGGAGGCACAGAGGCAGCTGCTGCTAATGTCTGGTTTTGGTTTTTCTTTATCTTCTCCCTGTGTGGATAGTGCTGGCAACTCTACAGCCATCAAGGCTTGGTTTCTGATGTAAAATGGTACCTGACCTACTCTCTCTGGTGCTACAAAAGGACCAGCTTTAATTACTAATGGCCTTGTTTTAGTTTTGTTCTTGTTGATGTAAAAAATGTCATCTTAGAGTGCTGTAACCTCTGGTGCACTTCCACTGGCGATGTAATTATTTTCGAAATCATTTTGTGTTCCTTGATGGTAGCTTGCAATCCTGCCTTGTTAGAGCTTAGGTAATTAGCAGAGGTCTGGCCTTGCAGATACCTCTGCCCCCAAATTCTGCTGGCTTCTCTGCACCCTGGAGGGAGGTACTGGGCTGAAATAGGAATTGGGCTTACAATCGCATCCCACATACTTGTGGGATTGTCCCTGCCTCATATTAGGTGGGTGTAATACCCAGGAATTAGTGAGCCAGATTCTACCCTGGATCATTCCCCATTAAACCCCTGGGAAGCTGGAGGGGTTATGAGGTGAAGTTGAGTCATGCTGATGGTAGGTGTCTCATCTTGCTGGTTATTAACTATTAGCTAAAGGATGTCATGTTGGCTAATAAGGCTGATGCACTGCCTGATGCTGTTGCAGCAGGCTTAGTTTGGTTGAGATGATCATGATGGAGAAGAGGAAGTTGAACGGACACACATTGCTCTCTGCAACTACCTGAAGGGAGGCTGTAGTGAGGTGGAGGTTGATCTCTTCTCCCTAGTATCAGCTGACAGGAAGAGAGGAAATACCTGAAACCGCCAGGTGAGGTTTAGGTTGGATAGTGGGAAAAACTTCAGCTGAAAGTGTGGTCAGGCATCAGAACGGGCTTCCCTGGGGGGTGGTGAGGTCGCCATCCCTGAAGATGTTCAAGAAATGTGTGGATGTGGTGCTTGGGGACACAGTTTAATGACCGTGGTGATCTTAAGTTGACAGTTTAACTTGATAATCTCAGAAGTCTTTTCCAACCAAAACAATTCTATGATCTGGTTACCAGCTTCAAGCTGGGCTTTAAAAGGGTTAAAGGCGATAACATTGCCATTAAAAATCCGGCTTGCCAATGAGCTATTTTGTGCAAATGGTATAAATATGAGATACACTTGTCTGGCTCATTTGCAAGCATTCTTTTGACTTCTTTCACACAACTGGTGTTTTTGTGTTTAATTTAACAAGAAATGAGTAGTAAATGAAAGCTGCTGCCTGAAACCCCACTGTGAGCGTGTTTTGCACTTGGCTCCCCAGTGAAAAGGCAATTTGTGAAATTATGTGATAGAGTAATTAGATGAAGCCAGGGCTTCTGATTGTTGCCATGCTTATGTGGTAAAGGTTTGCTGAGGGAAAGAAAAAAAATAAAACCAGCACAAACCAACAAAACAAAACAAGAAAGCCAACACAACAACAACAACAACAAAGACCAAAACCCCCAACACACAACCACGGATTATTACCCTGGCAAGTTGGCTCAAAGCTTCTTCATTTATTTGTAAACAGAATATTTAGTGACCGCATAGGAAGTAGCTGTAATCACCAGCTCGTAAAGAAACCACAGCAGAGCTTTTGGATTTTTACAGACTGCTCATGTAAAATTTAAGCTGGGAGGCAGAATCCCTGTTAATGTAATTAGGATCTAATTTACCACCCTTTGCACACAGATGTAATAATGTCAAGATATTTATTCTGTCTTTAAGCACATTACATATACCTCAGTGCAGCAGTTACTGAACAGAAACAGGTGTGAGCACTTTCCAGATTCATTTTGACACTGTAAACACACAGCGATTTAAGGGGAAATATTTACCCCCCTCACAAAAAAAAAAAATGGAGGGGGGCGGGGGGGAAAGAACATCTGCAAATGAGGCAGTAATGGACAGTTGCCCTTTATGTACTGATGGATTTCTCAATGGTTAAGTAAATTAAAGCAAATGCTAGAAAAATCAATAGGCTTGCAGAGTCTTGGTTGTGCCTCATAGACTTCAGGACAGAATGACAGATGTGGTGCATATGACCCATTTAAGTATTAATGCTTGGGAAATTGCCTCTGCATGCAAGGTTATAAGCCTAGAAATATTGTGATATTAAATTACAGACAATAGTATTTTAAAAATATATATGGAATTGATACGTTTCAGTTTAGTTGTTCTTCAGCCTTCCATTTGTCCTGGAAGATTAGTTGCATAGTTGCTCCCCCGAAATGGTAAATCAAGTTTGCAAAATGTTCAAGCAGCGAATTGTCTTTCCAAGGGCTGCTTCAGCCTGGTGACCATCTTGCACGCTACGGGGTTATGGCAAAGATGTTAAATAAGAGCCACGTAGGCAATGTGTTCACTAGCAAATGTAGCATAGAAAGCGAGTAGAAATTAAAGATCATTAAAAGGCAGCTTTAGCTAACGTAGGCTTGTGCACTATGTAGGCTGGGCTGTTAAATCAGGTTCTTCTCTATGACTAAACACAAAGCAGAATACAAAGTGCGTGGTTGGAGGTGAGCTAAGTATGGTAACCACCAAGCCGAGTCTTTCTTGCCATCTTCTGCACATGCTGTGATTGGAAGGTGGGGGCGGAGTTTGTGTGCGTGGGATGAGTACAAAACTGACCCTTTGCAGAAATTCTCTCAAAATGGAGGTGTTCTGATTGATCCAGCTGGGCAGATGAGCTATAGATGAGGTAGTGTTTGCCCCCTCTGATTTCTGTCATTTCTTGCTGTGCTTCCACCAAGGCAGAGGGGAAGTAGTCCAAGTTAATGGTGTCTTTCATAGCATCTCTGCACCAGGATAGGTTTAGCCTGTACATTAGGAAAAAAAAATCATGGGAAGAGTAGTCAGACCTTGGAACAGGCTGTCCAGGGAGGTAGTTGAGTCACTAACCCTGGATGTGTTTAAAGGTCGTCTATATGTGGTGCTTGGGGATATGGTTTAGAGGAGAACTTTCTAGAGTAGGGCTAGTAGTCAGAAGATGCCAGGGGTTTTTTTCCAACCTGAATGGTTCTGTGATCTCTATCAGGAGGACTGTGAAAATAACTAGGACCTTCAATGTTGTGGTTGGCATGAAGGAAGAGCAGGGTGTTTGCTGTGGGTGAATGGCTGGCGTACTTTCCTGATTCTGTGAAGGGAGCAGTGGGTGCGTTTTATATACAACAACTTCATTTAATATTAAAAGGGAGCTGGAGATTTTGACAGTAACATTCCTATTCCTTCCTGAAACCCTTGCATGGAAAGCGCCAGTTGCTTTCAAACAGGAATTCTGATGCTTTACTGCCATCTGTGACAGGTTATTTTTTCTTTATTTTTTCTTTTGTTTTGCTTTTGTTCTTGATCATCTTTGATATGTGATGTTTGAGTACTACTGTCTCCATTCTGGCTCCCCCAATTCCTTGTTTTTCTGTTCCTTTTCCCTAAAACGTGAAAACTCACTGGGGAATAAAACAAAGCATCTTCACAGGGTGGAACTTTTCTTACCGGCTTCCTTGCATTTTAAATTTATATCCCCCAAATCTGCGTTGAGAATACGATTTGGTGTTTCTGTACAGAAATAAACCCAGTTTGGTTTATGAGGCTAATCATAGAATTGTTTCATTTGGAAAAGACCTCTAAGATCACTGAGTCCAACTGTCAACCTAATGTCACTATGGCCATTTAACCACATCCCAAAGTGCCATGTCCACATGTTTCTTGAACAGCTCCCTGTTCCAGTGCCTGACCACTCATTAAGGACATAAAATTTTCCCTAACATCAAGCCTAAAACTCCCCTGTCACAATTTCAACCTATTTTCTCTCATCCTGGAGGACAGGACTTCATCTGGCCCTGGGCAGCCTGATATAATTGGAGGTGTCCCTGCTCACTGAAGGGGGTAGGACAAGATGACCTTTGAGGGTTCCTTCCATGCTAATGCAATTTGTGAACCTGTGTTCTATCACCTGATATTAGGGAGAGAAATCTCACCCTTACCTCACTACAACCACACTTCAGGTAGCTGTAGAGAGCAAAGAGGTCTTCCCTCACCTTCCTTTTCTCCATACTAAACAATCCCCGTTCCCTTGGTTGCTTCTTACCAGTCCTGTTCTCTGGATCCTCTACCAGCTTTGTTGCTCTTCTCTGGACACATTCCAGCACCTCAATGTCTCTCTTGTAGCGAGGAGCCCAAAACTGAACTCAGTATTTGAGATCTGCATAGCTCTACTGGGAGCACCAGCAAAAAGATCACATTGCAGAAGGGCAGTTTGTTACTTTGGGGCCTGTTGAGAATGTATTTGTGCATTGAGGCTGGATGAGAACAACTGGTGCTGAAGGCTGTCAGGCCAAGGCTGAGTGATGACAGACCCTTGTCATTTGCCCACATACAGCATCATTGCTATGGTGACAATATGTGGCAATGAAAGTTACTGCTGAGGCTTGGTTGGCATCCTCCACAGTTGCTGTAGCTGGCAGCATCTTTGCGACAGCATCTTCTAGCTGCTGCTGGCCTTTAGTGTCAAAGCAGCACCAAACCTCTGCTGACAGAAACTCGGAGTGAGCTCTTGGGTACACAAGGGAGGGAAATGGCTTCTGATGCTGTTGCTGAGCCTTGGCAAATTCTTGCGTCGGTGACAAAAATTGTCTTTTTCTCTCTTCGTCATTTTTCTGCGCCTTGCAGTGTATTGCCTTGATTTATTTTGTGTGACACACAGGCTAGGTAAGCTGGTACTTACCTGCCCAGCAACGTAGCTGTGGACATGGTCCTCCTCCCACCACATCTAAAGCAAACATATTAATCAGTATATAGGCAATGACTGCTTTTGCTAAATACATGTGTGAGGGGCCCCAGTGAACAGGCTCTTTTGTTCCCAGCCAGACCAGAAGGGGTCAAAGGTCAGCAGGAACCCAGAAGTCATCAGTCAGGGTGGGTTTTGCTGGATCTCAGGGTTGTCAGCTCTCTAGTCATTCCTGGCAACCTGGTGTGCTACCCGCTTGCCTTTCCTACTGCCCATCACAGAAGCAGCACATCCACTCTGCCAGTCACCCGAAGAAGGTGCTGTCGTAAAGTTGGCATTTGAAGTACAGCACAGGCATCACCATGCATCTCTGTTACCAAAGTCGTTAGGGAGAACATAATAGGCTGGCTTTGTAGTGATCATTTTGCTGTGTTCATCTTTAGGATGCCTTTTCAGTCTGCAAATTAATTTTTGGGGTAACAGCAAATGGCAACTGGAAAAGAAGAAGCAACATGCTGCTGAAGCATGGGTTTGAATAAAAAAGTTGACTTTAAGGGGGAAAAAAACCCCTTCTGGTATGGCATTTATTTCATTGGAGCAGATCAATTTTTTCACCACACTGTGATGTTAAAGTACATTTGGCAGTAATCAGTTTATCCTTATTAGAAGCTGTGGAGAAAAGGCAAAGTTGCTGAGTCAATTCACTGTTGTCTTCCCCTGTTGAGCTTTAATGTGTCCCAGTCTCTATCCCTTAGAGTGAAAACATCATCAATTATACGGCTGACAGGAGTCTGGGACTTGGTGTGGATTGCTCCTTTGGGTTATTCATCTTGCACCAAAAAAACTCTGGCACTGGGCAACATTCATCACTTCTCACTAGCTACAGTGATGTGAGTGAGGTGAATTATCAGAGCAGAGGGGATGGAAAGGGAGGAAAACTGAGTTTGCCTTGTTGGAGGCAACTTTGGGCTCATATGGCAAGAGAAATAGAGCTGTCAGCTGATGTGCTAGGTTCCCAATGCAGTTCAATGTTGCCACTAAAGCTTGAGGGAGGCTCAGTTATCCTTCAGCCAAACAACTTGTGGTGCTGCTTCTCTGTGGCCTGACCTGCAGAGCTTTTCTGTTTTGGCACCCATGCTGGAAAAACAACTTCAGCGCTGGACAAGAAGCTTCAGTGCTGCTGCATGGAGCACCTGACTCTCTCTCATCTCTTTAGGGTGAAATACATTTTGAATGCTACTCAATTTGCTCCAGTTTGATCCCATGATATGTATGTTTGTTTCAAATTCCCTGAATCCCTCCTGGTGGGAAATATTACAAAGCAGGATCTTAATTCTTTAACTGACATGGCAAACCTTTTCCTCCACCCTTTCCAGAAATCCAAAAGCACGGAATAAAATGTTTTTTGTTACTGTCACCTCCTCTTGCAGCAAAACAAAGCAAAAATCCTGGCCAGCCAAGTGAATCAAAACATGAAGCCCCTCAAACTTTGGGACTGTTTATTTACTTTTAGTACCTGGAGGCTGCTATGAGAAAGCTGGGGAGGGATTTTTTACAAGAGCTTCTGGTGATAGAATGAGGGGGGATGGCTTTAAACTGGAAGAGGTTAGATGTAGACTGCATATTAGGAAGAAATTTTCAGCAGTGAGGGTGCAAAGGCACTGGAAGAGGTTGCCCAGGGATATTGTGGATGCCTCCTCCCTAAGAGGCCTTCAGTGCCAGGTTGGACAAGGCCTTGAGAAACCTGGACTTGTGGAAGGTGTCCCTGCTGCTCATGGCAGGGGGGTAGGAACTAGATGATCTTGAAGGTCCTTAACAACTCATATAATTCCGTTATTACGATCTTGCAATAAAATTAAATTAGCTGATTTAAAAAAAGAAAAGAAGAAAAAAAGACTTTATTTCTCTTTGCCTCAAACTAGAATGCAGTTGTGATAAGGTAGGAGAAATTTCCTTAGCGGTACACCTGGCTTGCTTTTACACTCAGTGTTTGTGGTTAGATGGTTGTCTAAATAAACAGAGATTAAGTAGAAGGCTTTATCTTAAAGCTGGCACTGGTTATCACAGCTGCTTCCTCCTCCTCCCTCCCTCTGATTGTGACTTGTATAAGAAGACTTAGCAAGCATAACTTTGAGCTGATAACCTTTGAGTGTTAGTTCAAGGAAGCTGTTCCATAGTAACAACAACAACAACAAAAAATTCCATCACAGCCTATGCAAACATGCAGCAATTTGACCATAATGCTGATCTAAAAGAAGAAATAGTTGATAAAAACCTTTTTGCTCTAAGAGTCCTATTTCAAGTTGGCCTGATTGAGAATTTGAATATTTGAATGGCAGTAAAGGTGCTGGGAATGAACTTGTGTTTATTCTTCAAATCATCTCTTTACTACAGAGTTTTGCTTCAACAAAGGGAAGCTGTAATTTTTCAGTTGGATAAAATTGCTCCAGCCCGGCACCAGGGAGCTGGATTGATCTTGATGCAGCCTTGGAAGAAGCCACTGTTGACATTTGTGTTTGATCGTAAATGATACTTTTATATAAATTTCTATATGTACCCAAGCACAGTAGCTAGAGAGAGGCTGCGTGGTAATGGGTGGCTTATGGCTCTCTGTGAAAGTGAGCGAGAAAACTCCTTGTGGTTCCGCATGGGCATGAAATCAAAATGCATCTGTTCCGAGCGTATCTCAGCGTGCTGATGGGTAACATACAACATGCAAAGAGGAGGAGAAAGGTCTTTGGGGTCCTTGCAACATGCCTTCCAAAACAAATGCCCTCCCTCAACCAGGGAGAGGAAGGAGGGGGAAGGCATCCACACACTACCGCGAGGCAATGTCATCGTGATGTTGGGAAGCCAGCTCAGAGCGTGTGGGTGAGCACGGGCATCTCTGCCCTTGTCGTTTGGATTACTGCAGTGCCACGCGCCCAGTTACACAATGTGTAAAGGCAAGGGTTATTTCTAGGACAGATAATTGAACATTAATACTCATTGACATTGTCGTAGGAATGATATGTCAAGCTGACAGGGCCTATGTGCTTACATCTGCTGATCGGCTGCAAACGAAGGGGATGTTTGGCAGGTCAGACCTGGGGCTTCACCGCCACCAAGCCAGGGATGATACAGCCATTAATTATGAGCTACCGTCTTGGTCACACTTTCCTAAACAGTGGCTGGGTCCCTGCTTTTGGGGATGGAAGGTGGTTTGTGCAGAACTGCCTGGGTCCTCATGGGTGCTTGCACACCTCTTGTGGGAGTCGAAGTGCGTATGCAAGTATAAAACCTCTTAGACAGAAGCATTCATAGTGCTACCTGCACATGAGTGCTGCCATGGGCTGAAACAAGTGGTTTCAATGTATTAACATTGTGGAGTAGATGAGAACTTCTTCAGAAGGATTGAGAGCACAATCAAGTTTGATGAGGTATTTCTGATTATCTCTGCCTTGGGAATTAACCAATGTAAAAACAGTAACAAAATCAGCATCTTTTCTTCTTCTTTTTAAAATCATCTTTCTTGTCTCTCTTTTCTTCTGCCTGTCAACAGACCCTTCAAGGCAGTCTGCTGTAGACAAAAGTTGCAATCACTCTTGTCCCTTCCCAGCAAAAATCCCACAAGTTATACCTTTCAATATCATTTTACAACAAGACTTTGGAGGGCTAATGCCTTTGTCACAGTATTGCAACAGCCAGACTTGGCTGCACAAGGATCTGTTGAGAGGAGCAAGAAACAGACAGAAAGCAATTACACAGGCCTCTGACACTGGGAGTCAGCTCTTCTTTCTTAAAATAGGGCTAAACATCATGTTTGTAATGTCTGGCATATAGTTCAGTTCTGCATAAAATGCTATACAATAGGGCCCTTGAGAACATCCATTATCACATTTTGGTTAACATCACAGATTTTAAAAATCCCAGTTGTACCAAAGCTATGAAATAAAGCTTTCATCTGTAAAGATCTAGTTTCTCTTTGTTATTAAAATAGATTAAGCCGATAAACAAAATATATGCATATAATAGTCAAGTTCACTGTTTGCTATCATCAAAATGATAAATTCAACTTTTTTTTTTTTTCCTTTAATTGGAGCAGTCATCTTAGAAAGGTTTGTGTGTGGAACAAGATCAAATGTGCCTTGTTCCTCTTCCTTGCTTTATAACTTGTTAGCAGTGACTTTTTTGGTCTCTAGCTGCTTTCATTTAGATCTCTCTAACAGAAATGTGAAGTTTGAGCTTGGTGGTAAAAGAAAAAAAAAAAAAAGAGTTTTTATCTGTGCAAATTATTAATGGCCATCATGTCATAAGTGTGCTGTAAATGACACGTCATCTTGATTCTTTTATTTCCAAATATGTTGATTGTCTGCTTGTGATATCTGTGTTAGCATCCACATGTGCATGATGCTTGATGTGTGTTCAGACCTCAAAAGAGGCATTGGAGAGGACATTCAGGCTGTGAATGGGTCTCTGTGGCTGATTTTCCCTGTTTTTTTTTGAAGAGGGTCTCCCAAAAACCCTCATCCTGACCTCATCTATCCAACATCCTGTAGAAGATTTCACTTTACAAAGATGAAAACATCCTTTAGGCATCCCAGGCTTTGGGGTTCACTGCAGCTCATCACCATATCTAAAATTACACAGGTGTAGACAAGTTTGCCATTTTGGGGCTCATCCCCTGATGTCAAGCCCTGGGGAGTGCCTCCCACCATGAACGTTCCCACTGAAATGCAGCCAGCCCTTGGTAAGGGAGGATACTGTTTGATCCTCAGAAGTTTCTGAAAGCCAGGTGAAATCAGTGGAGAGCTGCACTGACTTTGGGGTGCTCTTGTGGTGTTTAAGGATGTGGTTTAGTGGTGGACTTGACAGTGCTGGGTTAATGGTTGGACTTGATGATCTTAAAGGTCTTTTCAAACCTAAACAATTCTCTGATTCTATGAAAAGGTTACTTTTTATGGGAGAGCCCTCTCAGTCCAAGCAGATTGCTAAATGGAAGACTCAGACCCTGGAGACAGTCCAAGCCTTTTTATTGATTTTTTTTTTTTTTTTAAT
>VWZI01004851.1:85466-101897 GCA_013396835.1 Psilopogon haemacephalus
TTTTTTTTTTAATTTTAAATAAGGACAGGTTCCAATATATAGTGAACTTGTGGGTAGGTGCATCTTAATTTAGGGTTGAATCTGAAGATTTTGGGGAGTGTGCTCTCCCCCCATCTTTCAGGAGAGGTAAATTACACTTCTTTTGGTGCACATATCTGGAATGCATATCTGGTTTATTCTTAAAATCATTAGCATTATCATCTAGGTTTCCTTGCTAAGTAGGGTAAATAATTAATCAAGGCAGTTGTTTTCTTTTGGAGACATTGGAATAAGTTGCCCAAGGAGGTTCTGGAGTCACCATTCCTGAAGGGGTTCAAGAAATGTGTGAGCATAGCACATGCTAAATGGGTGTGGAGAAATGAATTCTCTAGTCAGAAAGCAGAATTGCTTAGTCAAGTTTCCCAAGTTAAAACTTGGCTGTATTATTCATAGATGCAATCTCCTGGAACTCAGGCTGTTTTAGCAGAGGGGAACTCATTAGAGCTAAGGAACGAAGGAGGTGATTTATGAGGGATACTCATTTTAAAGGTAAAAATAGTGGGGAATGAACTTCTGGGGCTGTAAAAGCTGAAATGGACAAAATGTTAACGCCTGAAATAGCTTTGCTGGATGTTGGGAACTGTGGCTGAGCTCCAGCCCAGGTAAATTGCATTTGAATTTCAACCTCAGATCTGTATGCAGTCCTCTTTGGCAGATGTTGAATTGATAATGCCTCTGTGTTAAAGAATTCTGATTGTTTCTTTTGCCATCTTTGCAGCTTATGAAAATGCAAGTAGACCTGCCTAATGAATATTAATAAGAGTGATGACTGGATAACATATAAGCCTGTGGCTCTTTGGAGCTTGGATGGGGTTAGTTGGGGGATTGTTGTGGCTGGGAATTTACATGCTTTTTAAGAATAAACTTCCCCAGTGCTTTTATATTCTCCTTTAAAAGCTGGTGTTTGTTAATAATGGTGTGCTTAGGCATGCAGGCTTGGTTTATTTCTTTCTTTTCCCTTCCCTAGATGTATAATGAGATTAACACTACAGAGGAGATGACTTTTTTTTACAAGGCAATTTATTAGATGAAGAGAGGAAAAGAAATTTTAAAAGAGATTTGAGAGAAATCTCTTAAATTTATCCTCAGTCCAGGGTTAATTGTATCAATAGTGCTGGTTTACTTTATTTTCTCTGTTTATTTTTAGCTTTTCCCCACACCTCACTCTCTCAGGCAGCTGTTAGTGAAGAAGGAAAATGACACCGGTGAATTCTGCATCTCCAAATGTCCTGTGAGGCTTTAAAGTGTATTTCACACGGTTTGCTAGTAGAATGGCAGTGTAATGACAGGGATGTATCATTATGGAGTGGCTGGAAGGAGGGGTCAGAGGAGACAACTGCTCAGCCCAAGCTACATGGGCAGGTGCTACCACCTCACCAGAGCTCCTGGTGAAGCCACAGATGTGTCAGGGCTCAAAGGCAATGTTGACAACATCCCCTCTGTTTCACCTGTGCTGGTTCTCTAGCTCTGCTGGAGCAATCCTTTCCAGACCTTTATTTACTCACTTGCAAAAATTCCCATTACCAACCTTTCTGTCTGTTTGACCTGCTCTTCTTCCCCCAGACCCTGCTCCCAAAGGCTGCTATTTATGCAACAACAAAAAAAAAAAAAAGAGAAAAAACAGCATGGCTTTTTTTTAGTAACTTCCTGCTCATTGAGAGCTTCAGGGGAAGGCCTGAAAAAGAGAACTCAAGTGGTTCAAAACTCAAATAGAATCAGGGGGATGCTTTATTATCCTCTTGATATCAGGGACCTGTGCCTGAGTTCTGTGTTGCTGCTTGGAGTGGAGTTGTTTTGGAGAGTGATAATTTGGGGCATTTCCCAGTGCTGTAGCTGTGAGAGGGGATTTGTATGTGTTCTGGATCTAGAGATAATCTTGGAGGCTTTCATGAGCACTCAATGAAGAGGATTTAATCAAGATTCAGTAATTTAAGATGCCTCTGCAGTATCATTGCTTCTGTGCTTAAAAGATGTGCAGAAGCAGTGCTGAGGGACATGGTTTAGCAGCAGACTTAGTAGAGCTAGGAAATGGTAGGGCTCGATCTTAAAGGTCTTTTGCAGCTGAAGCAATTCAATGATTCAGTGATTCCAAATACATACTTAGACTTACTCTGCATTCCCTTTAAAAACAAACTTTTTCTTTCTGAACCTTCCAGACCTGAGGAAAGCCCTCAATTTTCCAGACAGAAACACAGCAATGCTGCTCATTTGCCCTTTTGCAAAAGGCTTTTTCTTGGCCTTCCCTTCTTATGAAAAAAAGGCTTTTTTTTTTTTTTTAATTATTTTTTTAGATAGTGTAAGGAAAGAGGGAAGCAGGGAGGAGAGTCATTAAAATGCAGTTCTTTCAATTATATCCTGTTATTTGTCATCTTTATTGCTTTTCTATAGTTTTCATTGCACCTTTAATAGTATGCCTGGTCAGAAAAGGTGAGGTGGAATGTGAACACACTTGGCTGCTGCCACTGCTGCTACTGCCTGTGAGCTGTGCTCGAATCCCTGCCCCTGTAGATTTTAATGTCCCCGCAGACTGCTGGCAGCCTGCTTCCAGCTGTGGCAGGCATGATGCAGTGAATTGCTTTTGAATGTTCTTTACTCAAATAGGCAGTAATTACAAGCTTAAAGAGGTTTAGTGGTCCAGTAAACTACATAATCACCCCTGAATTAGCCTGGGCTCATCAGTTGCAGTCCAGCAACCTCAAGACTGCTGTTTGTATGCAGGCTTTATCACGTAGCAACCTGAGCAGCAGGTGTGGAACAGCAAGAATCCCCCATAAACACAACTGTCTACTGGGGACAATGATCTCTAATGAGATGAGGCTACAGCATCACTGTAATTTAAGTGGGGAAATTAACGCCAGAGAAAATGCTCTTTACTTCCAAGAATCTCTGCTTCTTCAGAGAATGATGGTGTTTTGCCGGGTTGTTTTTTTTTTGTTGTTGTTGGTTGGTTGGTTGGTTTTTTACCTTTTCTCTCCTCATTTTTTTTTTTTCTTCCCAGATCTTTAAATGCATATTTTTCCCTCTTCCTCATCCTCGTCCTTTCTATGAAGAACACATTGTGGTTTTGCTTATAACTTGAGTGGGTATTATTATTTTACAATTATATGTTGTGAATATTTAATGGTGGACAGGGCATCTGTTCAAGGACTTTCCATGCCAACAAAGCGGCATTGCAAAATAGCAGCTTTATCTTCTCATTTCCTTCCTCAGTGGTGGGTTGGTTGTTTGGTTTTCCTTTTCAAATAGAAAATGTTTGAATGTAAAACCCTTCTTGTCTTGGTGGGGAAGATCAGCATCTCGATGTGGTTGCCTTGAACTCTCTTCCTCTGACTGCTTGTACCTTCCATGAAAAAAAGACTTCTGAGCGTACCCTAATGGCATCTCATCTTACAGCAGGAGGCTTCCCAAATTGCTTGGGGGCTGCTCCCAAGGGTGCTACCAGCTCAGGAAATATCTTGCTCCATCTTAAATCCCGTGGCTGATATTACAAAATTGATGAATGTGGCAACCTTCCATCACCATGGTCACTCCTTTGTGAAAGGTTGGAGAGGTAGGCAGAGGTGAGCACTTTTGTCCCCAGCTTATAGAAGGAGCTCCTTATGTACCAAAAGGAGCCTAAGAAAGAGAGCAAGAAGCTAAAATAAAAGCTTTTCAGCTTATCTCTGTGAAATTACAATACCGGCACTGGCATTTCCCAGAGATTGCAAAGTTCTTTCCAAGTCCACCCGTTCAGAAAATCATTGCAGGTATATGAGGGCAGTGACTTATTGCTGAGAAATGCTTCTGGTCAGGAGATACTTCCCTGAGCTAATCTGTCTGATGCTGACTCTAGAAACAACAGCACTGCTTTCACAGATTTATCAGGTAGTCGGAATTTCCCTTAGCATGCTGGGCATGGAGATACTCCTTCCTCCTTCCCAAAAGCTGCTCTCCTAGGAAAGGCAGGTTCCTCAGGTCCCTCACGAGGCATGTTCTTCAGACCCTTCACCAGCTTCATTGCCTTTCTATTCCAGCACCTTGATCTCCTTCTAGTGAGGGCCTTGAAAGTGAACACAGGACTCAAGACATGGCCTTATCAGCTCTGAGCCCAGAGGTTCCAGCACATCTCTGGCCCTGCTGATCACACTATTGCTGATTCAATCCAAGATACTGCTGGCCTTGGCCAACTGGACAGACCCTGATTCATAGCCGACTGCTTATAAACATCCTCAGGATTTTCTTTGCTGTGCAGTTTCCAGCAGAGAAACTCTGCCCCAGGCCTGGAGCATTCATGGGGGTTATTGTGACCCAAGTGCAGGACCCAGCGCTTGACCTTGTTGAATCTCATACCATTGGCCTCCTCCCATTCATTCAGCTGCTCAGATCCCTCTGTAGAGCTCTCCAAACTTCCAGCAGATCAACACTCCCTCCCAGCTTACTTGTCATGTACTAACTTACTGAGGGTGCATTCTATCCTCTCACACAGGTCATTGAAATTGGGTGATGCATTTCCTTGGTTCCTTTGGTGTTGCTTGGATGTAATATTTCCTTGGTTTGGGCTGTCTGCTATGCCGAAGAGAGGTTTGCTGATCTTTTGGGTGTAGTATTTCTTCTAGTTATCTCGTCCTGGTTTATTTTTAGGCTGTGGTAGCACAAATACTACTACTAAGAGGAATACTAATAATCAAGGGAAAGGGGACAGGGTGTGGGAAAACGCATGGCCCATGTCACATTAGCACAAATAATTCTGACACTAGAGGAAAAAAATCACCCCTGAAATGCTTAAACTAGAAATTGGTAGGAACCAGAGTAAGCTCCAAACACTGAGGTGTATCAGAGTGTCTCCAAAAGGAAATAGCTGAAGCACCATTGCTTGGACTAGTTAAAGCTCAGCTGGAAAAGGCAGCAGGTAATAATATGTGGTATGGAAGGAATAATATTGTAGCAGCCAGGGGATGGATTATATGAGTTAAAAGGTTTTTCCATTTTCTGACTTCTGTAATATCCTGTGCAAGGGATGATCTGAACCTTTTTTTTCCCTTAATGAGTGCTTGCATTATGAGTAATTTGATGGGGCCACCAGAGAAGTGTTGGCACTGCGTCCCAAGCCATACCATGTCTCTCCAGCAGCCTTGGAAATGATATTTATGTTAGTGAGTGCCAAAACTCGTTCACAGGCAACTCTTGCAAGAAAATTATTTACAAAAGGGCAAATGGGAAAAAAATAGAAGCACAGAGCATTTTTTCCTGCTCCCTGACATAACTCTGTAATTAAAAAGTGTCACTGTTGCCAGTACCTCTTGCCCTCCTTGTAAGCCTCTGCAAATAAAATGTATCGTCCACCCCACTGCCTGTAAAACCAACCCACTCCCCATTTAATCAGGTTATGCTGTGAACACAAGTTCAGATGTTGAAACTTTGAGGGTACTGGCTCTGTATTTTACACCCTGTGTTTTCCTTGGGAGAGTCAGATTCTGCTTCCTTTCCTCACCTTTTATTTTTTGGCAGAGTTGCTCAAGCAGCCTGCAGAAACTCTTTTCAAGGGCAGCAATGGGCAGTGCCTCAGACTTCCCATCTCATAGGAGTGGGTTGCTGCAGAAGTCAAGTGGCAACATGTGGCCTCACCATAGAGATACAGGGATGAAGGATCTTGTCAGGTTGCATCTTTTGATGCATTTTTATCTTTACAATCCAGAGCACACCTGTTGATTTTGCATTCAGTAGTTAGCA
The DNA here is from genome assembly GCA_013396835.1 of Psilopogon haemacephalus. Classification (NCBI taxonomy): domain Eukaryota; kingdom Metazoa; phylum Chordata; class Aves; order Piciformes; family Megalaimidae; genus Psilopogon; species Psilopogon haemacephalus. The sequence goes on from VWZI01004851.1 coordinate 91,215, forward strand.
GTTCAGTATTTCTGGCAGCAGCAAAATTTATTAACAGTAACGCCAGGGGGAGGGAAAAAAGAAATTAAAAAAAAAAAAGGCAAAGGAGAATTCTTACAGCAGGGATATTAAACTAATAAGTAGAAGAAATATTTTAATTTGTAAGAGGAAAAGGCTGGGTTTGTCTACAGCATGGCTGTGTAATGTGGACTGTGTTTTCTTGCTGCGCTGAAAATGCAATGAGGAGTTTGAAATGCCAAAGCCAGCTCACACTTCAACAGCATTATCAGACTGACTCACTGCTCTCAGCCAAGCAAAAGGCTCTGCAAACTTTACACAGGCTTTCTCGTCCTGGCCTCATGGATGCATTTCTAATAAAACAACTTCCTTTTCGGTGTTTAGTATTTCCTCCAACGTGCAAGCCAGTCCCATGGGATAAGTAGGATCAAGTTTGCAGCTTCCGAGCTGATTTTTGTGCTAGGTTTTTTTGTCGTTGTTTGTTTTGGTTTGTTGTTTCCCCCTCTACCCTCCCTTATCCCCCATCCCCCCTCCCTAACAAGTCACCTCAACTTGGCAACTTTTTACAGCCTTGCCAGAATATAAAGCAGGTCGTGGGGATGTTCTATAAACTGATTCAAGCAGCCTGCAAAACAGGCAGGGGGTTCAACACCTCCTATTTATCGCTCTCTCTAAACGTGCCGGTGGCCAATCTTGTGACTTTATGGACAATGATCCAACTGTTTTTTGACTACTTTGTGAATGCAGGAACCCATGTTATTCTTTTGGTGGCTGGCATGTGTGAGGATCCAGGACTCTGACTGCTATAAATTCAAGCTCTGTTCTTAGACTACACCATGCCCTCCTTTTGTAATGCAAATGGCAAGCACAAAGTGTCCCTTTGATATTGTGCAGTCAGGAGACAAAAAAAAAGCATTCACTGCAACAGTAAAACTAATTCATAAAGCTGGGAGACAATGAGAAACCATTATGGATATTGGGGAAAAAAATTCCTACATCAACTTAGTCGCTAATGCAAACAGTTTAAATGAATACTAGGAGCAGGTAGGGAAAGGACAGAGACCAAAACAGCTGCTTTGTCGCCTTTACTAATTCTAAAGTTTGGGTAAAGCAAGGATTTTTAGTTTGGCACAAAATAGATGTGCAGCTGATCACTGGAAAGCTGAACCTTGGGCTTCATTCTGGTTGCTGAGTTGGATGTAGGCTGGATTGCTCTTCAGAGAAAAGAAAATCATCATGCTATATTTTTTTCTTTATTTTGGGGTTGGAGAACAGCTAATGGAAACTCCTGAGGGCATATTTGTTTGGGGTTTTGGGTTGTTTTATTTTGTTTTTTTATTTCTGTGGGGAAAGGAGGGTGTGTGTAGTTCATTTCTATCACCTTACAGAGTTTAGCTCAAGGTCATCTTGCCTCGGTGCATTATACTGAGCTTTGGAGAAGGCAGAGGGCTGCAGGAAGGGGATAAAAGGACTTCCGCAATGCTTCTCCTGACATGATCAGCCAAGCGATGGCACTGCCACCGATAAGGGCAGCACTGTATGGTTGCCACAACATGCTTCTAATGCAAGGTGCAGCCTTCTGCTTGGGGATTGCTTCTGCTGAGGTCAGGCTGTTCGGCAGTGTCGGTGTTGAGGCAGTTTGGTGCCACAAGGAATTAGTAATTCCGGGGGTGAGAAGAGGTGGTTTTGCCTCCTGTTATCTCAGTAGTAAACTCCGAGCAGAGTTATTTTCATGTTTTTTTGCCACTGTTGCAATGCACTGCACTGGCATGGCAGGCAAGGCAGAGAGGGAGGGAGTGTTGCTGATACTGGCTTGCAGATAAGATAAAGTCTATCACTTGTCTTGGCATCCAGCATTTGCAGCCTGGGGTGGAAAATCTGAGGAAAGGAGTACATTTGGACAAAGGCTATTATTAAGATACAAACTTGGATGTTTTCCATGTCTGTCTGCTGGAGACTTTACCCACTGGCTGTAACCAAAGGTGGTACAAAGGAAAAAAAGGGGAAAAAGAAGTATTCTTGTTTGTTTTGCTAAAAAATATCTCTGCTGCCCTTAAAAAAAGGGGCTTTTATTAAGACTGCTGCACTCTAAATGCCATTCATGAAAGAGTGACAAGATAGCCTGATGGAAAGTTAATTTTTTCTCTTTGTCACTTTGATTTCTTTGTTACTGCTAAAATGACTTCTCTGACTCATATTTTGCATAGTTATTTTTACCTTTTCAAATGTTCCTTAACTGTTCATATTACCCTGGGCAAATCCCCTTGGGATAATTTTCATTTGCATGCAGACTTTGATGGTGTTATTAAGCAATCACTTTCTGTACCAAGTCATTATTAAAAGTAATACCACAGAGCCTCAAAAACACATTAATGGTGCCAAACAATCCACGTTTCTGTGCTAGATTTATGGAAAGGGAAAAAGCAGTAGGACTCCTACGATTCAGTGGATGCTATTCTGTAGTGCTCTAGCAGCAGCAGGCGTGATCAGAAAACACCAGAGCTGGATTCAAAGTCCTTAGCTGCTGTCGGCTTCGTTCTTGGGTTTTTTTTGTTGTTTTTTTTTTTTTTTTTTTTCTACCTACTTGCTACTTTTTTCCCTCCACTCCCTCCTTGGATTTGTCCTTTTCTTCTGGCCTTGGCAAGAAAGCCTGTCTGCAGCCTTCCAGTCTACAAAATCTGGGCAGGTTCTGGGAAGGAGGGTCAGCCTTCCCATCTGTAATCACCCTTTTATGGCTTCCACTGGAGGTGTTAATGCAGATCAAATGGGAAACACTCCAGCAAGAGCCTTACAACTTCTCTCACTGCCCTGCATACTGTCCCAATCGTTAATTCTGATTATAGGACCTAAAGGTAATTCTGTTTGCTGTCTTAATGCATTACAGGCTCTCCCGGTGGTCTAGTGTCTTTTTTCCAGTTCCCATCTTGGATCAATTGTTTGCAAATAATTAAGCTTTTAAGAGATAATGGTAGGAGCTAATGTACACAACAAAGTAAAGGTTTCAAGTCAGTGTTTATTGAGCAGTGGTACTATTTGCTTTGGTATCCCAAAGTGATCCAGAGTGATAGGTGGACTTGGCAACTGGAGTTGTTGTGGCAGATTTAGGCACCTGCATCCATATACATTTATCTGGCTTTGTTATTTTGTTTTATTTTTTTTTCTGTTTAATATTTTTATATTTATGTTTGTATATTTTTGTATTTATAGACTTGCATTTTTTGTAGAATCATAGAATCTCTCAGGTTGGAAGGAGATTATCAAATTCAGCTTCCTGTTCCTCATAGGACTACCTAAAACAAAACCATTTAAAATGTTACTATTATTACTGTTTATGTATTTAGTTATATACTACTACTACTACTACTACTACTAATAATAATAATAATATGTTCCACCATGAGGATGGTGAGAGCAGTTGAGAGTGGTGAGATCCTGGAACATTTGCCCAGGGAGGTGGTCAAAACCCCATGCCTGGAGGTGTTTTAAGGCCAGGCTGGACGAGGCTCTAGACAGCCTGATCTAGTGTGAGGTGTTCCTGCCCATGGCAGGGCATTTGGAACTAGATAATACCTTGTGGTCCCTTCCAACCCTGACTGGTTCTATGATTATTGTTATTGATGTTGTTGCTATTTTCATGGAATCAGAGAATGCCTTAAGTTGGAAAGGACTGGTATGGATCAACAAGGCCAACTCCCAGCTCCTCACAGGGCTACCTAAAACCAAACAGTTTGACTAAGATGTGTGTAAATAAATAAATAAATAAATATTTCATGGAATCATAGAATGTCTTGGGTTGGAAGGGATTCATATAGATCAACAAGTTAAACTCCCAGCTCCTTCCAGGACTAAAACTAAACCACTTAGCTAAAATATATATTAAAGCATCACTCTCTCTCTTTGTCTGTGTTTTATACACACAAATTTAATTCCCATAGAATGATAATACTCTTTTTGTTGGAACAGACTTCTATAATCATCGAGTCCAACCATCAACCTAAGACCACCATGGCCAACATCCCTATGCGAATAGATACATACAGACACATCTTGTGAATTATCCCTTTAAGCAACTATTAGGAAGGCTTTGAAAGGCTTGTCCAGGTGACATAGAGATCAGAAGCAAGAGTTTGGACTGAATTTCTGCATGAAATGTTAGTTCTCAGGGTTTCCCCAATTCTCTCTACGGCTGCCTTTGCCTGTAGCACAGACGTTCCCAGCCCTGTGGGTGGGAATGCAACAAGGCTTTCAATGTTTTTATAGCAACCTAGCCTGTGGCGTGCTGGTTTCTTTGTAATTTTTATTAGTTTATTTTTTTCTTTATTTACTTTTAGCCTACAAAAAGAACAACTCCTACAGAAAGCTTATATAAGAAAGATGCCCAGCATTTAAGATTCTTTTAAACCACTCCAAATCATGCTTTAAAAGCCTCTGCTGTGTTGTGAACCTTTAGCTAAGAGTGATTAGCCATGTGGAGTCCCAGGCTGTGGTGTGATTATGACAATTATAGATTTATCACGAAATTAGAAGTTTATGCAATGCTAGGATTGGAGAAAAAAAAAATGGATGACCTTAAAGAGAGCAGAATTTGAGGAATTTGGGGGCTAGGACTTTTAAAGCAATTATTTTTACAGTGAGTGTATTATTCCAATGGCTAATTTTATCCAGTCCTGTCTACTTGGAAAAAAACAGTCCAGAACAATTGGAAATTGCTTAATGGAGACAGAGTTCTCAATTCCAATAGCTAGAGGCTGCCTGGTAATTATTGCTTGCTGCATGAAATTAGACACAGCTTGTTCAATTACTTAAAATTAGATCACATGTAAGGTGGCAAAGTGAAATAAGGAAGAAAAAAAGAAAGAAGAATTTTGTCATCAATTCACATCAAAGTAATGAAATAGGAAGTAAGCTCTGAAAATGAAAATGTTACAAATCATCTCTGTAGAGTAGTTTACGTTTATTTGGTGGTGGTGGTGTTTTTTTGTTTTGGTTTGGTTTTTTTATGTAAGGGAAGCAAAATGCTATGTTCAGTTAGATTGACCTAGGTCAAGTCTCACTGTGGATGAGTCATAGAATAGTTTGGTTGGAAGGGCCCTTCAGAATCACCTAGTTCCAACCCCCTGCCATGGGCAGGGACACCTCCAACTAGCCCAGCCTGGCCTCGAATATCTCCAGGGAGGGAGCATACAAAACCTCCCTTGACAACCTGTTCCAATGTCTCACCACCCTCACTGTCAAGAATTTTTTCCTAATCTACAGTCTAAATCTGCCCTTTTCAAGCTTCAATCCATTCCTTCTCATCCTATCACTACAAGCCCTTGTAAAAAGTCCCTTCCCAGCTTTCTTCTAGCCCTTTTTAGGTACTGGAAGTATGCTCTAAGGTGTTCTCATAGCCTTCACAGCTCTTGCAGTCTGTCCCTGTAGAGGATGAATGTGCTTATAAGGCAGGTGATGGAATTCCTGCTTTATTTTTGCATGTGTAAAATGTAAATGACTCATTAAAAAAAAAAAGAAGGCAAATCATCTCTGTGTCTTCTGCTTTGTAGTTCTGGAGCTATTTCACATACATGCATTAAATACAAGAGGGGCAGCTTACAAGTGTGCATGTTATCTATGTGCAGGTTATCTGTGGGCTCACTGCCAAGAGAACAATATTTTTAAGAGAATGGGAAACTCCCCACTATTTTTGGGTGAAAAAGAAAAAAAAAAAAAAAACCCACACTACCAAACTTGTATCATTTGGAGGTGATGGTCAGGGAGTGGGTTTTGAAATGGGTGTATTGGGCAAAAGGAAGTTGCACCATACAGATTCCTGGTTGTCAAAGTGAGGTGATGCTGGCCTGTATGATTAGATGTCAAACAGCCATTAGGTGTCGGATTGTGCTGTTTACAGGAATATATAAAGTCTGCTAAATGGTTATGATCCCAATCAGACTGTGGGATTTTATGAATTTTTAAATTCTTACGCTTTTACAAGGTTTCAGTTTACATCTTGTGTTATGTTACACCAACAAATATATCCAAATATTTGTGGTGCAGAGGATAAGGGATGCATGGATCACAGAATTGTTTCAAAAAGGCCTCTAAGGTCATTGTGTCCAACCTTCAACCTAAGACCACCGTGCTAGTAAACCATGTCCCAGAGGGCCATGTCTACATGTTTCTTGAGCACCTCCAGGGACTGGTAACAGCAAATACTTTGTAACAACCAAGGTGGGATGTTGGACTAGGTCTAACCAGTTTTATCACATTTTCTTTATTGAAATGAATAATTATGAAATAGCTTACAGTGGACTAGGTCTCAATCCAATGTATACTGAGATTTGGGTGTCCAGGTGAAGAGCTGAGCTGCTTCCTGCTTGAGAAAGTCCAGCACAGAGCCAGAAAGATGATTAAGGAAATAGAACATCTGTCTTATGAGGAGAGACTGAGGGAGTTGAGGATCTTTAGTTTGGAGGAGACTGAGAGGTGACCTCATCAATGTTTATAAAGATGTAAACGTGAGTGCCAGGAGGATGAAGCTAGGCTCTGCTTGGTGATGCCCAACAACAGGACAAGAGGCAATGGGTGGAAGTTGAGGCATAAGAAGTTTCATGTAAACATGATAAGGAATTTTTTCCCTGTGAGGGTGACAAAAGACAGAACGCTGGAACAGGTTGCCCAGGGTGGTTATGGAGTCTCCCTTTCTGGAGATATTCAAAACCTGTCTGGATGTGTTCCTGACTGATCTAGTCTAGGTGATCCTTCTCTGTCAGGGGGGGTTGGACTGGATGATCTTTTGCGGTTCCTTCCTGCCTCTGGCATTCTGTGATCCTGTGATTCCTCAAAATATCTTTTTTTCCAGATAATTGTTGCACTTGCAATATCTGGCCTTTTTCTTTTGCGATGGTGACATTTTGACATGGAAGGAAAGAACAGAAACTATATTTTCCTGATTTCAAACTGAGATGTGGGTTTTGCTGTAGATTCATTAAGCCACTTGCATCCATGCAGAAGTGAATTTTCTGAGAAAGCAAATTCTCACAAGACACTTATGATTGAATTTTAACATTGTCTTCAATTAAAGCAGTATTTATTTTCTGTCTCTTAGGATTAGTGCAGCACAACTATGCTAATGTCAGGCAAAAATGTGCTGATCATTGACCTCACTTTGGCCTGTGCTCAAAACACAAGCGTTTGTTTATGTTCAGGATGCTGATCTTATTTGCAAATTATTTTGAGGGTGCTGGTGATATTCAGCTTCACTGTCTCAGAAAACACTGATGTGGTTTAGTTGTACAGAGAAATGCTTTACAGCATATTTTATTCTGTGAAATCCAGAAAAAAAGAGAGGGGAAAAAAGTGATTTGACTCTACTCAGTCATTGGGGAGACAAGAGCAGTAACTTTCAGCTAATGCAACAAACATCCTTCTTGAGTATCAAGGTACTGCCGGTATCCTAAGCAGTTATTTCTTCACTTCACTAATCTTTATAATTGGCTTGTCTCTTACTGCCATTAATTACGTGATGTAGTAGCCCATTAATAATTATAAAAAGAGTGACATACCTTAGCGTTTTCACCTCTCAAAGATAGATGTCACACTTTGGTCTTATTTGTTGGGGTATTGCTTTTTTGGTTATTTTTTAATTTTAAAATTATTTAAATTATTTAAAATATATATAATTATTTTAAATATGTATCTTTATTTTGGTGTCTTGCAGCACCCTTACCCTTCAGAGGAACAGAAAAAGCAGTTGGCACAAGACACGGGGCTCACTATACTTCAAGTGAACAATTGGTAAGTAATTTTCCTCAGTGTTTCTCTAAGGCTGGGGGCACCCTCTGGCTAATGCTTTGCATTTTTTGAGGACACACCTTGCCCTTGTCTGTTCTTCCCCTCCCCCCTTTCCTTAGCAGTTTATTGATGCAAAAGGGATATAGTTGGGTGAGTGGTTTCACTTATAGAAACTAGAAGGTTGGCTGCCATGGAAAGTAAGCCCTATTTACGGGCTGATTTCAATACCTTTGCATTTCGGTACCAGGCTTCCTTCTGGCTTAGGGTGCATCTTATTCAACAGGAAGCCACATTCGTGTTGAGAACTTGGAAGAGGTGAAGATGCTGGGTGAAAAAAGAAAGGCGGGGCAGGGCAACTGGCCCCATTTCTGGAGAGTGTATTGTTATTTTGGAAAACTGTTGTGCTTTTTTTTTGTTTTTTCCTACGTTGATAGTGGGGTTTTTCTTTTTGATTGACATCGTTTCATTTCTTTACTGATTTGGTTAAAAGTCCCATTTTTCAAAGTTTGAATAAACTTGGAGCACAGTGTGGCTTTTGTCTGCTGAAGTACAGTGTGGAGCAATTTTATTTATTTATTCCAGTGAAGGGTTGCTGGAGCCCCTGGTCTGTTGGAGCAGTGATTTGTTTGAAGGAAGTGAGAATCTGTGCTGTTTCTGTGGTGGGTTTTGTGTTGCTGTCTGGGACACAATGAAGGCAACCAGTTAAAATTACTGGTGATTAAAGTAAAAAACACACCAGCAAACCCTTTAAAAAAGAAAAAGAAGTTTGATTTATTACCCTTTGTCCCTGCATCAAGACACAGGTTTCTCCCACTATCCTGGAATAAGTGTCCTAGTTGAAGTGTATTGCAACCTAATACCTTGTAAAGCTGAGTGTATCTAATTAATTGTCCTAATATTTTTAGATTAGTGTTTATGATGGGGAAACCTTATCCTCTTTGAAGTAATACCCAGAAAATGGCCAAGGCAAACGACGAGCCTGCTGGGGAAAAGGCAAAGAGGAATGCCAGTTTGCGGACAAAAGTATTTTAGTATTATTTCCACCCCTACCACACCTCGTTCAATAAGTGTCAGAGATTAATATTCCTGAAGCTCTGATTACATGCCCTAATCCATTTTAGTGAATAAATTTGGTCTTGATGTCCATTGCACCTACATTAACAAACCCTCCTCTCTAAGAGAGAGAGCAGGAACCTATGGGAGAGATCTCAGATATATTAAACCCCATTACAGAAAATGTAATTTCTGTCAATATAATCCCGTGTATTCTTCAATTTAGTACTTTAGAGATAACAACCTACTTACAATATATTTGCCTTTGGAGGATTAATTTACAAAGTGCACTATCTGGGAGACGCAGGCAGGCTCACATAAGGATAGCTTGTAAGGGTTATCAATTTCTGTGACCCCCCACAGCAGCCCTGGGAGATCAATTTTTTGAAACCCTTTAAGACACCGAATAAAAGGAAATGCCAAATACTTAGTGGACTTGAAGTGTGCTTCCAAAGTATTTGATTTCAAATGGAGGAATATAAAGGTACTTAGCATCAAACAACATCTTGTCAGGAAACATAACCTGCAGTAGTTTGGCTCAGCCAGGAAGAATTGCTGTTGGCTTCAGCTTGACGTCCTTTAGCCTTTATCCAGGTGATCCTCTGATTTATATGGTTGTCCTTCAGTTTAAGGCTAGGTGCTTTGTCCAGCTGAGAAGTTGCATGTGTTCCTCAAGGATCTTATTTAACTATGGAGTGGAGTAAGCCTGTGCTGCTTTGGAGCAGGGATCTGGGAGAGTAGGATTTGGCATTAGCCAAAGTGTCAATTTTAGGATGAGCCATCAAAGACATTTTTGGAGATGATGAACATGGGATGCTTTGAACTAAAGCTGGTGGAATTTCTCCCAAGTGACTTTCTAGGGTGTTTTTCAGTATCCATTTCGCCTTGGATTTGAGGAGCTGGTTTTTGGTTTTTTGGTTTTTTTCTTTTCTTTTTTTTTTTTTTTTATTNAAAAAGAAGAAAAAAAAAGTAGGTCAAAATACATTATAACTGAAGTCTTGTGGATGTAGGGCAGGCTTCCTCTGCTTGAGCTAGCTTGGTAATTCTGCTGTGGTGTTACAATTGTATAAATTATTGAGACAATTTCCCTTCCCTCCCCAGCCCCATGAAGATTTAACACTATAGAGACAGTCGGGGCTTTCTTAAAACACAAGTAGTGGGCAGAGATGCCAAGGTGTGCTAATAATGTGGTAATTGCTGAGGAACAAGGAGGTCTATGGTGGAGCATGCAGGTTGCACACACATGTCCAACCTCAGGAAACATCCTGCTATGGGGTGAACAATGAGATGCTCATCCCCTCCTGAATTCTGAGGGATATGGGGCAACCTTCTCACAACTTTTTTTGCTTGATTCCTTTTCTTCTGAGGCAGCATGCAGGACAAGAAGCTCTTCTTGCCTGGATTATTTGCTGGAGGGGAGAGCTAGAGCATTGTTTCTGGTTAGCTTTGCCTTTCTTTGGTAGGCTCATAAGACATTCAGCCACGACGTGCAAAAAAAATTTTGCCTTCCTCCTTAAATTCTTCCAAACTTGTTAACACACATGTACATTTTTTTGTATTAATGATGAGTCACTGTAAATCACTGTTGCAGAGATTAAATAAAATGCTGAAGGGCAGGCTGGGTACAGATCAGTCATAAATTATTGGCAGCAACACAGCATGTGGGAATACATGAAATGTGCATGAAAAACATAAACTCATGTCTGGTAGCATGGTTGTTAGACCAGACTGGGAATGCTGAATTTTATGGATGGAATTAGAAGTTTGCCACAGAGCAGTCAGTGAAGAGAGCATTTGTTTTCTGCAGATTGAAAGCATTTGAACCATTTTTTCCCTTTTTTTTTTTTTTTTTTTCTTTAT
>VWZI01004851.1:118103-129355 GCA_013396835.1 Psilopogon haemacephalus
AAAAAAAAAAAAAAAAAAAAAATCAAAGCGTTGTTTTGCAGCGACTGTCCTTGGGTTGGAAGATGGGTACAACTTGTACACTGATGGTTCTTAGGTTCTTTGTGCCACTATTGATTCCGCTCCTCGGGGTGAGGAGGCTGGGAAGACCCAAACTGAAAACTAAAACACCCTTTCCAAATCTGAGTAAAGTGCATTGATGTGGATAAAAATACTTTATAGGAACCTTTGAGTCTGTGTGAGTCTTTACTCACATGGATAAGGCTATGTAGCTATAATTAAGTTTTATGCTGAGTTGTATTTTGAGAATACTGCATTTTGGTAGCCCATAATATGCAAATGTATGTTTTTAGGTTCTGATTCCTCTGAACATTTAAAAATCAGAGTGATTTGGGTTTGTTGTGGTTTTTTTCATTTGGTTGTTTGTTTTTTTTTCCTCTTGAGAAAGGAAGATATGAACATGGAGGGAAAGGAGACAAAGATATTTTTTTCCCGTTAGCTTTTGTGTCCAGTAATTTTCTCCAGTCCTGTGTGAGACTAGCATTTTGGAAGTTCAAAAAGTGATCAAAAGATTTTGGTCCTACTCACAAAGTGAAAAACAGACAGAATGAAGAAATTACCACCTCCCCCCACCCCCAACCCCCTGCACCCATGGATTTCTACAGCAACAGCTAATTTGGAATTTTGCTTGCAAAGAGCTCTTGAACGTGATTTTAAAACCTCGCACTGTGCTCTCTCGAGGCAAGCCACATTAATAGTTTTAATCTGATGGATTCTTAGGAATTCTACGTCTGGGATGCAGGAAGAAGCTTGAATGCTTTCTTCTTGTTTTTTTTTTTTTTTTTTTTTTTTTAATGCATAGTGGTTTGGAATCTACTATAATGCAAAGTAAAGCATTCTGTTACAAAGGCAGGGAGGATGGGACAGAAGGTTAAAGGGCATCCTGGAAACAAACAGCTGGACCAGTTTATTTAAACACATACAAGGATGGGGAGCTGACCTCCATTTGACTTCTAGTGGGAGGAGCAAGAATGTCATTTTATTACTAAGCCCAGAAGGAAAACGTTCTTGCTGTTTGAATTCCCCCCCGAAGACATCCAAACACTGGGCTGTTTAGCAGAATTGCTACTTATAGAAAATACTTACATGGAGGCATAGGAAGAAGGTAACTGTGAAGTACCCATGTGTGTAAAAGGTTCTTAAAGCAGATATCCTGAGCGGTAGCATGGGACAATCAGGTGAGAATATGTTTTAGTGTAGGCACGGCTGGTGGATAGTTGTTGGTAAATTCTAGCTCTGTAGCTTATAATTCTACCTATATCAGTTGTTTTGTTTTTCATTTTGTTTTTGTTTGTTGGTGGTTTTTTTTTTTTCCTAGCTAATAGCTCATTATTCTACCTGTACAGATTGTTTTTTCTAGCCTGTAGCTCATTGTTGAGCCCCCTTCCTATTAGGAGTCCTTGTAGGTGGGAAGAGAAGGTTGTGAAGTTGGAGTTGTGTATGTGCTTCGTGTTGCTCAGAGTTTCACTGGGGTGGAAGTTTTTGGCCACTGAAGGTTTTCCATGACCAACTTATTTCAGGTCTGTCGAAAACCCTCCAATTCTGCTGCAGTAGCAAGTCCTAGCAATAAGGCAGGAGAAAGATTGCACCTTGGAATGTGTTTTAATGGCCATGGTGGTCTTGGGCTGAAGGCTGGACTGCATGATCTTAGAGGTCTTCTGTGATTCTAAGCAAAAAAATAAAACCAAAACCCTTACAAAAAGAAGTAACTGGGGCACCTGGGGTATTTGTGTTGTTTTACTTAACAGAGTTACTGTGAAAATTACTTTCTGCAAATGCAGATTACAGATATTAAACAATTTTCTAATTGGTCATGGAGCTAAGGCAGCTAATAGGGAAAAAAAAGGCAGGTTCTTTTTAATTGCATATTTCACATGGTGTTTGTGCTACACCTGTGCTTATAATGAGAAAGGAGAATTAGTCTAACCTTCTGCTCACATGATTCTAATTTTCATGGTTTGTACAAGATAATGATAAACTGATTTGCAACACTATTTGCTGGAGTTGAGAGGTGTTTTTTCTCTTTTTGGGGTTGTTTTGGTTGGGGTTTTTGGGGGGGGTTGTTTGGTTGGTTTTGTTTGTTTGGGGTTGTTTTATTTTTTTGTTTGTTTGTTTTAATTGGAAATGTATGGTAAAATGGATCCAGTACTGTTGCTGGCAAAGTGTGACCTAGTTCAGGTGTAAGGTTTCCAGATCAGCACCTGGAATTTGTGCCTTTGACCCCATTTTGTCAAGACAGGTTTGATTAGGACTCGATTAACTTTTGCAGGAGTTTGGGGAATGGGAGTCAGTCAGGAATGGGGAGATAGGAGGAGACTGAAATCACTGTGATGGTCCTTAATGAGGGTAAAACAAACAACACAGCACAGTGGTTTGCACTTCTTCTCACCAGTGGAGGGGAATGCTTGGACAAAACTGGTCCCCACAGGAAGCTCATGGTGGCTTTATCTCTGTGGTAGGAGAGCTCCTGCTAAGCCAGCCCAAGCAAAAGCAACAAAAAGAAGCATCAAGTAGTTCTTTGTGGATTTTCCCATTACATTTTGCAAGCGTGATATGTTTTTTACTCATGCTTCTTCCTTCTACTGGTAAATACTGTGGCATATGCAGTTTGATTATTCTTTTTCTCCCTCATGAAGAATGTAAGGTCTGGTTAGGAGGCTCAGCCATGACTAAATCTTCATGGGAGATATTTTCCAAATGGATTTGAACTAAGCTTTCCCATGAGCCAAACCACAAGAAAAGTTCTTCTAACACTCCTGAGCCTCCTAATTTCAGCTCCATGAGGACTGCCTGCAGGAGACTGAAGCACATTTGATCCCTCTCCTTCTTCTGTTTTACTCCAAATTCTTTGGAATATTCCTTTCCTGATATTGCAAGACTACTGAGAGCTAAAAAAAAAACCCAAAACACCAGGAGAGTGTGGTTGCAGATGGCTATTTTGAAAAACAACTGTACCTAATTTTACCCCCTTCTTTCCAAATATCTGCTTTTCATTGTTCAGGGGGAATTTTCAGTAGTCCAGTAATTATAGTTTAACAAGATGTTTGCTGTAAATGGTCAGGCCTAGCTGAAGAAAACAGGATTATAAATTCAATTACTGTAAAGCTATGACCTCGCCTTGACCCCCTCAGACTTTGCATNGTCCCCAGCAGTGTGACTTAGTAGTGATAAAACTCCAGACATTCCCTCATTTGATGGGGTTCTGCCATCACAGTTCATTATCTTAATAGTGGGCATTAAAAGGGAATTAGGTTTTCAAGAGGTAGGGGCAAGGTTTGATTAAAAAAAAAAAAAAAAAGAAGGAAAACATAAGTTGGAGGACATAAGGCAGAAATGGCACTAATGAGGCAGAGGTAGCAGATGCTCTCTAGAGCATCTCACCAGCTTCACCTGGGTTTTGGGTTGTTTTTTTTTTTTGTGTGCCACATTCTGAATTGAGAAGAGCGTTGCTGGTATTGTTTCCTGAAAACTCGGCTAATTCCCCCATGAAAAGATTAAATGGAAGTGTCCAACTGTGGTAAAAAGCAGGCAAACATAAATCAGCTTAGAAACCCCAAGCTTTTGCTCTCAAAGGTCATCAGGGTTATAAGGTTTGCAGTATTTGCATCCCCGCGCAGGCCGATGAAGAGTGCCACGGTGGGGCGAGAGGGCTTGGGAATGGGTGGAAGTCATCACTGTTCATAACGGTCTGCTTTCTTCTGATTGTTTTTTGGGTTTGGGGTTTTATTTGTTTTGTTTTAAATTTTTTTTTTATCTTGCAGGTTTATTAATGCTAGAAGAAGAATAGTTCAGCCCATGATAGACCAGTCCAATCGAGCAGGCAAGTCCTCAGTAGTAACTGTATTCATGTCACGCAGGCAAAACCCATCCTCAAGCCATTCACCAGGAGGTCCATTACCTGGTAAATAAATGAGAAATGAATGCTGGGAGTGATTGACAATTAAAATACAACCAGCTTTGTTTCATTACAACCCTAATGATTTTAACATGATTAAAACATTTGTGGGGGGTGGGGGGAAGGCATTGAAAATTCAGATCAAATCTAAAACGGTCTGCGGCGTTACTGGACTTTCTATACACACTTGGAATTGGAAGTTTTGGGTTTGTTTGGGTTCCTTTTTAGGAGGGGGTTTAAAAGTAGTTGTTTGGCGTTTTCCTTCCCAGCTGTTTCTGCTCCTGTGACCACTCCCTGGTGCATGGCTTGGTGTGGAATTGCTGTAAACTTTATTACCTGTCAAAAGGGCAGAGGGGTCAGAATCGCTTGTGGGACTCAGTAAAGTTCAAAGACATTCAATGAGGTAGAGCTTTATGTGCTTTAATAACCCAAGGCAGCTTACTTCTGAAGCCAGCTTTTAATGTACAGTTAAAACCTGGAGTTCAGGTAGTGCTACTCATATACGGTCTTTTTGTCCCTTGTCTCTTCCTTTTAGCAGCTGTCTTTTGGGATTGATGAGCATTTGAGACTTTCTTCAGGGAGAGTTATTTCATTAAAAAAAAAAAAAAAAATCCAAAGTGTTCCTGGGCTGGTTCTATCAGGGGTCTTGGCTCGTGGCTCTGTGTGGGTATTTCCCATCGAGGAAGAGCCTATTCCTCCCAGATGGTTTTGTTTTCTGAATCTTGCTGCAAAACTACCTAAATCCATTGGTGTCCAAGATGCCTTTGGGCCACACTTCCTCCTTGAGTGCATTCGATTATTTTGTCATTAGAGGTAAATATCTGGCACGAATGTGTTCAGGTCCCACTCTCAGAAAGGCACAGGGGCGTAATTTAACACACTGAGGTTTCAGTGTGACTACTCCAGCCATAAAATCAAGCTTCTATCCAGGTCTTTGCATTGACGTCAGCAGCAGCAGCAGCTGGAGCCAGGGCTCCTTGCATTGTGAGATTTCAGATCACTAACTTAATTTCCAAACTGCAAGTAGGAAATTAAGCCAAAGCTAAGCAAGCTTGTTAGCTGCTAAATTCAAGCAGTAGATGTTTCACCCTCTGTTTAGAGCTGGCATTGATAGCCATCTCATGCAGTCCATGAGTGGGGAGGTTGTATCTTGACACTGTGAAAAGAGGTGATCCTTTTGGCTGTCACTAAAAAGCACTGTTCTGCGCTTTTCCAGTAAGTCAAGGAACGCCCTATAACCCTGACGGGCAGCCAATGGGAGGTTTTGTGATGGACGGCCAGCAGCACATGGGCATCCGAGCGCCAGGTAAGCCCCCAGGGCAGCATCACCCACCTAGGGGTGACCTCGGTCGCACCACTGCAGGGAATCACACCTCTGCCCTCTGCTGTCGTCTCAGCTGCCTGCCTTGCCTCACCTGTCTTCTGCTTGCCTTCACCACTGCTGAGGGAAACCAGGCATCTTCTTGCTTAGGTGGTCCTGGGCCCTCTGCTGTGATGTGTTTTGGAAAGGGACTTTTGGCACTCTCTATGGACTTTGCTCATTCTCTGGCATCTTCTTGGATTTTTATCTCCCTCTAGGACCTATGAGTGGAATGGGCATGAATATGGGCATGGAGGGGCAGTGGCACTACATGTAACCTTCACCTAGGTAACCAATGGCAAAGCCAGGGGGAAGTAAGTACACTCTGGGTTTTTGTTCTCACTTTGTCTGAGGGATATTTGTCTCCTTGCATTTCCCCATGTTCTTCCTGCCCATAGCCTCATGCTTATTCCTTCCTTTCCATCCATCCATCCATCCTTTGCCTGGGTTCCTTTGGATTTCTCTCCCTCCGGTTCAGCTCAGGCTTCTCCAAGCTCTACAAAGCCCTTGTGCACAGGCGTGCGCGGGAGCCCGTACACTGGCACCACCACCGCCGCCATCGCCACCACCACTGCCACCACCATACATTGACGCTATTATCCATCCCCGAGCACATGACAAAACAAGAAGCAGCGGGGGGGAAGGTGGGAATGGGGGGAGCCCAGTCGTCTTGGCAACAGACTGATTTGCAAAATGTAAGCGGTCTGCAGCAGCGCGGGGAGAGGAAAGAGCATGTCCCCAAAGTGTCATAAATCTGTCTAACTGCAGTTGATGCATGAGTTACATTTCTCCTGCTAACCTGCAAGACACGCAAAAAGAAAAAAAAAAAAAAAAGAGCCAAACAGAGACTTCACCTAGGTATAGAAAAAGAAATAAATAAATAAGCAAGGAAAATAAAATAAATAAGCAAGTAAATAAATAAATGGTGAGCTCCACTTAGTTGCATTTTGGAAGGCAATGGACAAAACTTTGATTTATTTTCTTTTAAAATTTCTTGGGAGGTTTTTTCCTCCTTTTTTTTTAAAGTTTATTTCTCTTTGTCTGTCCCTCATAATGGGATTACGTGTGGCAAAGGAAAAAGAGAGAATACAAAATAGAGGTGGGCACAGCAGGCTATGGAGCTTAGCCCAGGCTAATTGACTATATCCAAATTAAGTATGCCATCACTTGCAGTGTGACAAATGGATTTGACTTATTCAGTATACAAAAATAGAGATCATTAATGCAATCTTCAGTGGCAGGCCTCGCAAAGAAAGCCTAGAAAAACTGTCCCAGTTTCTTTTTATTTTTCCCCCCTTCACTTGTCTTTTTAGGGGGTGAAACCACATTATACAAAATTTCCTTGGTTTTTTGTTTGTTTGTTTGGGTTTAGGGTTGTGGGGGGTTTTAATTTTTTTTTTTGTTTGTTTCTTTAATAAAAGAGTAAAGCATTTTGAAACACTGAGGCAGCGGTACTGTGTTTAAATGTTGCCTGCTTCTGTTCCTCATGCTCTCTTGCTGGAGTTAAAAGCAATTATTGCAGCAGCTTTATTGTGCCCCCAGCCCTCTACCAACTTGAAGTAACTTGAAGTAACCCCAAGTGCATTTTGTAGTAGTCTTCGAAGAGTGCAAGTCTCAACAAAGTTTTACCAATTAGCTATGAAAACACTCCTTGGAGCTTGGGAATGCAACAGCCCTTATTACCTCATCCTGGAAATTTCTAGCTTAGTTAATTTAAATATTGTTTCTTAGTTTCTGGGTCAATTAAATTTAAATGATGTATTTTATGCTTCGTGACCAATTAAATTAATAGGTTATTACAAAAAATATTATCATCTTTTTTGATTAAAGAGCTGTGAGTACAGTATATTTTATAAGCAATTTTCATTAGTTCAAAACTGTTCCTTTAGGCTAGATTAAGCAGCTATTCATTGCGAGAGCCTTGAGACCTGATTCCAAGGTGTTCAGCACATTCACAGCGCGCTCTTACTTAGAACTAAAGCCAATTGAACCTACTTAGCAATAGCGTATGCCTTTCACCCTTGATGATTATGGAGCTTATAGCTTGGCGAAACAATACACCTGTCAGTTCCCATCAGCTCCAGCAATCCAAGCAGAAGGCAGAGGCTCACAGAAAGCAGGAGGTTTTATTGTTTTAGGTCCAATTCTTTTTTTTTTTTTTCCCCCCACTCCTTATTGTTCTCCCAAACCCACTGAAAGGTTTCACTGAGTTGTGCATCTGATTTTATTTATTTAATTATCTGGGAGGGAGGAGGGACACAGAAGTGAGCAGGGGGAATGAATTAATTGATAACTGGTATTGATTTTATATCTATCTATCTATCTGTTTAGATAGATAGATATTACAGAAGCACAGAATTAACCAGGTTGGAAGAGACCTCTAGGATCATCGAATCCAACCTATCACCTAACCCTTCTAATTAACTAAACCATGGCACTAAGTGCCTCATCCAGCCTCCTTTTAAACACTTCCAGGGATGGGGACTCCACCACCTCCACAGGCAGCCCATTCCAATGGGTAATCACTCTTTCTGTGAAGAATTTCTTCCTAATGTCCAGCCTAAACCTGCCCTGGTGTAATTGAGACTGTATCCTCTTGTTCTGTCAAATATTTGTGGATTTGAAAATACAAGCTTGATTTAACAATCATCCTTTGTTCAGTAATGTCTGTAGTCACTGGAAAGTATCAGTCTGAATGGCACAAATACTTGTGACAGGTTCCAACTGATTGGGCTCAAGAGCTAAATAAATAAATAACAGCTGATCAATCTCAGCACCAATTTCCTTCACAACTTCTGTGAGTTCCCCACCTTGTGTACCTGCCACACTTCTGTTTTATTTTATATTTGTATTTTATACTTTTTATATTTTATTTTATACTTCTACAAGCAAGAAGATGGAAGCAGGTAGCCGGGGCAAGACCATGGGGGAATGGAGCTCGCCTGAGAGCTCTCACAAGACTTCCCTGGCTTGGTACCACCCCATGTGGCATTAGTCGTCATCAGGCTAGCTTTGCCTCTGATGTGCTCCCAGATCAGAAGTGTCTCCCACTGCATGCATTCCTCATCACAAAAGCAGAAAGTGGTTTTACCTCCCAGAACTCTGTATCTGGAGGAAGGAGGACGTTCTTGGGGATGTTTTGGGAATCATTCCTGTTGACATTATTGTAAATCCATATGTAGGCTTGGATCCCACAATGGCAAACACATTCACATGCCCATGACTCCACTTCCTGCCTCTGGGTGGGAGAAGTCGAGCAGATGAGCATCATGGCCTGATGTTGGTAGCTGATGCCCACTGCTGACCTCCACCTCTTTTTCTCTCCGCAGGGTTGCAAAGTATGCCAGGGGATTACGTGTCTCGGGGTAGTCCAATGGGTATGAATATGGGACAGCCAAGCTATACCCCACCCCAGATGCCCCCCCATCCCGCTCAGCTGCGTCATGGCCCCCCCATGCATACCTACATTCCTGGACACCCTCACCACCCAGCAATGATGATGCATGGAGGACCACCCCACCCTGGAATGCCCATGTCAGCATCAAGCCCCACAATGCTTCATACCAGCGAGCTGGCAGTGAGCGGACAAGTGATGGACATTCATGCTCAGTAGCTTAAGGGAAACAGGCGTTGTCTGCAGCGAGGGTAGATTTCAAACATTGTCTTTCTGCAATGACTACGGAGTTCTTGGCGTCAACTTTGGACCAAGGGACGTTCTGATTCTTCACAGGGACCGTAAAAAAAAAAAAAATTTAAAATAAGGCAGGAAAACACCAACGGAAGCCAACTTCCAGGGGACATGCTGAATACCTATATGAGAACATGAAGAGAACGAAGAGTGAATTATTGTAAAATGCTATTATACTGTTATCCATATTATGTTGTTTCTTATAGATTTTTAAAAAAAAATGTGAAATTTTTCCACACTATGTGTGTTGTTTCCATAGCTCTTCACTTCCTCCAGAAGCCTCCTTACATTAAAAGAGAAGCCTTACACTTATCCTGCAAATGACAGAAAGGGCTTATTTGCAGGATTTTTAGAGCATTAAAATAACTATGTCAGGCAGAAGAAACTTTCTTCTATCCTAGGATTTCAGCCATGCACACTCTCTATGTCTCTCCTCGTCCCCTCTATCTATCTTTCTTCCCTTTCTCTCCCTTTCTCCCTGTCTCTCTCCCTCTCTCTCTTTCTAGCCTGGGGCGTGAATTTGCATGTCTAATTCATTTACTCACCATATTTGAATTGGCCTGAACAGATGTAAATCGGGAAGGATGGGAAAAACTGCAGTCATCAACAATGATTAATCAGCTGTTGCAGGCAGTGTCTTAAGGAGACTGGTAGAAGGAAGTATGGAAACGGAAAGGCAGTGTATTTGAAGCCTAATTGTCACATCAGAGCATCCTTGTCCCCATGCAGCAACCACCACCTTGTACATCACTTCCTGTTTTATGCAGCTCGAAACATGGACTGAAGATTTTATTTTTAAATATGTTGACTTTATTTCTGGGCAAGACATCAGTCATGTGTGCATTTGTTTGTTTGGGTTTTTTTGTTTTTGTTTGTTTGGGGGTTTTTGTTTTTCCCATAGTCCCATCATGGAGCATTTATGTATACATTGTAAATAAATTTTGTGCAAAAAGGACTGGAAAAATGATCTGTATTATTGCAATTTTTTGTAAAAGTAGCAGTTTGGTATGAGTTGGCATGCATACAGATTTACTAAGTGGGATAAGCTAATTATACTTTTGTTGTGGTTAAACAAATGCTTGTTGATAGCCTTTTTCTATCAAGAAACCAAGGAGCTAATTATTATTAATAATAATCATTGCACACTGAGTCTTAGAGTTTCTGATTGAAACAGTTTGGATTGTATAATAACTCAAAGCCCAGTTGTAGTAGTTTGAGTGCAGTAATGAAATCTGAATCTAAAATAAAAACAAATTATTTTTTTGTCATGGTGACTCCACTGCCTGCAAAATCTGTTTCCTGATTCCTACTCCCAACCTAGTTCAGTATTTGTAGCCATTCTATCCTAAACTAGGAGAAGAGCAGCTACAAAATTCAGCCAGCCATGGAGATGTGCCTTGTCATTCACTATTTAAATACTGGCTTTGTAGTTACAAAATGTAAAAGTAAATGCTGCTTAAAGAGATTTTCTCAGAACTGTAAATTGTCAGCAGGGGAAACACTGCCTGTTAGTAAATGTAGTGTCATAGGACATTATTGGGCAGAAATCTGTCAATAGGATCACCTTACCCTCTGCTTTAAAGCACAGTTTCAGTGCAGAGTTTAAATTCTTCGAGCCACTGATCTCCCCTATTTCCTTCTGGAACTGAAGATATTAAGGAAGGAGGTAAATACAACTTGGAAAACACAGCCTGGGTAATGGAGTTCTGTAAGGACAGGAGATCCTGGTGCAAGGGGCTGCTGAAGCTCTGCAAGAAGAAACTGGTGCAGGCTCTGCTGTCCTCATTAACCAATTTCCTGTCCCAGCTGTACTTTCTGCCTCACAGCCAGCCAGTCAAACAGCATCCAAGAGCCTGGGCAGGCTGAGAGACCTTCTATTTGCTTTAAAGCAAATCGCAGGTAGGTAGGTAGGTAGGTAGGTAGGTAGGTAGGTAGGTAGGTAGGTAGGTAGGTAGGTAGATAGATAGATAGATAGATAGATAGATAGATAGATAGATAGATAGATAGATAGATAGGTAGATAGATAGATAGTCCGCAGTTTGGCTCATATGTATATATGAGTTTCTTGGAAAATTGCACTAAGGCAAAACCATGCAACAAGCTACTATCCCAGAGATGCTGAGGGGCCCCCAGATGTGTCCCAGAACAGGTGAGGCTGAGGGTGGGCAGGGCAGAATTCAGCAAGCCATCAAACTGAAGGCGTTTTCCCCATGCAGTTTGGAACTCTTCACCCACACACACCCCTTCCCCCC
>VWZI01004851.1:133289-174973 GCA_013396835.1 Psilopogon haemacephalus
AAAAAAAATAAAAAGAAAAACAACCAAAAAAAAACCAACCCAAAACAACCCACCGTGATTTACGGTTATTAAATCTTTGATTGCCATGTTAATGTTTCTTTTTCTACCTTTCATTTGCATTTTAATCTATCGAATCTTTACAATTTTGCTGCCTCCTACTCGAATGATTGATTACACATCTGAAAGGGGAAAAAAACAACNACCCCCCCACACACTCCCCCCCTCCCTTTTCCTCTCATTTTTTCACTCCTCACCCCAAATGGGAATATTTTTTTCCGAGCCTCTTCTTTTAAAAGCAAGAAGGAATCACCCCGGTAAAATACAATTAAAAGAAACATACTCGCAGCATCTTGACTGTAAATAAATATTATTGCGTCGACATTTACCTATGGAATAAGAGAAAATAAAACCATCAGAGAGGCAAGGAAAGGCAGAGAGAGGCAAGGAGCAGAAGTGAGGGCTCCTTGCGCAGCGGCAGCGTTTCCCTTCGCTGCCGAGCCTCAGCTTTGGGGTCGTTCCTCTCCACCACTCCCCACCCCGGAAAAAAAGAAGGTGGTCAGGGCGCAGTCCCTGAGAAGAGAATAGCACCCCGGTGGCTTTCCCCTTTACGTGCACCCTACGAGTCGGGGTATGGGGTGGTGGTAAAGGGTGAAGGGGTGATGTATTAGAGGATTGTGTGTACGGGTGATCTTCGCTTTTAGGGTCTTACCCGCCGGTGATATGCGTCACGGGGATGCCCATGGGGGGACGCTTACTCAAGGATTGTTGATGGGGAAGACCCGCTCGGGGGTGCCCACAGGAGGCCGCTGATCTGGGGGGATGCCCCTAAGAAGATACCCATCCTGAGGATATTTCTCCCCCGGGTGCATGCCCACGGAGAGACACCCACTCGGGGGAATGACCACCCAGAGGCAGCCCACGGGTAGGGTTGGCACCTGCAGGGTCAGAGAGGCAGGTTTGTGGTTGGAGTTTTTTGGGGTTTTTTGGGTTTGTTTGTGTGTGTGTGTGTGTGGTGGGTGAGATCAGAGGGAAGCGAAGCGATCAGGGCGGGAGCGGTGGAGACAATGCCGCGGAGGCTCCACACCTGCGGACGGGAAGGGACCAGTGCGGGCCGGCGGGCAGCCAGGGAAGATTTAGAGATGAAAGGCTGGCAGACTGTTAGGAAAGTAATAGTAAGGTGTCCCATATACTACAGTTTTATTGTGGGGTAGTAACTACTAGATTTATTTATTGCCGAGGCTATATAATAAAGATAATGACCGCAAACTCAAGATAAATGCTTACGCCCATAGCTGGTCAATTCTTTTTTATTTAAGAGGGTGATCTGGCGAGATGGAAGTCATCTTCTCCCAACCACAAATATCAGTCTTGGTTTCTACCAGGTTATAAACACGACATGCAAATAAAGGAGCTGCTGCTGGGCGCGGAGGGTTTGGGGTGGGAGTGTAGGAAGTGGTCCTCTTCTTTTGCTTTCTCCCTCTCCTTTTGTTTTTCCCCTCTCCACTTACTTTCTCGCTCTCCTTTTACTTTTGCCTTCTCCCTTTCCATTCTCCCTCTCCAGAGCACCCGCAGAGGAGAGCACTGAGATAAAACAACGGGAGGAAAGAGCTGGTCCACGGGCGGCGGTGGAAATAATCAAAAGTTAAAGACATCCACCAAGGCCTTGGGGGAATGCCCCTTACGAGGGAAAATGCCGGTTGAGGGGGTGGCACCGGGGTGCTTCCCTACCCGCTGCAGCCTCTTTTGCCCCTGCCCAGAGCGATGGTGTTGTCAGCTCCACAATGTGCATTTCTCCTACGGAGGGCTTTGATCCCTGCGCGGCTGGGAAAAAAAACACCTGACAGTGAGCTACCAAGGGGGAGAGAGAGCAAAAACAGAGAAAAAGAAGGGGGGAGGGGGGAAAAGGGGAGAGAGGAAAAAAACCCCAACAAAACAAAAACAGCAAAGAAGCAAACAAAAAATTCAAAACCAGGGAGAAGAGAGTCCTACAATTTGGTGGTTTGAGCACAGGCGAAATTATAAGGTTGAAAAGTGAGAACAATCCTCTTCAACCTTTTTTTCAGAACCAGCGCTGCTCTCACCCTTAACCAGAACCTCAGTTTCCAGTCGACCGTGAGTTACTATGTCCCCTTCCTTCATTCGTGGCCCCTGCGCGCATCTCCGCGCGTTCTCCTGAAGCTGGCACCGCCACTTGGCTGCCGCCCTTCAAAGGGTGATAATCTAATTGCTTCCAGAGTTTTGAAGTAATTAAGCTGGATGAAAGGGACTTAAATCCAAGTGGTTTGGTGCACACGGGCTCTCCTTCTTCAATGGGTGGAGAGGAGCCCCCGGTTCCCGAAAAACCTGCGTTCAAAAATCGTGCATTTATGGAACGGAGAGGAAAAATGTAAACAGATTTCGTTTTAGCGAGGGTACGGGTAAAGTGGTGGTAATTATGTATAATTAATGCTGAAGGGGAAATGAACACATAATAGGTTCCAAAGATTAAACCATCTCTAAATATCAGGGGAACTTTTAAGTTTATTTTTTTTTCCTTACTCTCCTCCCCCTTCTTTTAAAATAAATTTATTTTCTTTCAAGATTTTTAGATGTTAAAAAAAAAAAATCAAGCTGATATTTGCTTCTCTGAAGAATTCTGGTTGGAGAAAAAAAAAAATCCCTAAAAGGTTTCAGTAATTCTCCAGCCTGCAGCCCCAGATATCATCCAATATAAAAATAAATTAAATGGTAATTTTAACAATTTTTAATGTTCATGGCACTTAATTTAGTTAGGTGCTGGCTTTCCATTTTTGATTGCACCATGAGGAAGTTATTTTCCTAAGAAATGTTTAGGATAAAGTATAGGCATTCACACACATTCTTTATATTTTTTTTTCTATCATGGATTTATTACCATCTACTCCATCTATTTCAGTTTCTAGGTAATATTTAATCACTGGAGCAAATTTTATTTATTTATTTTCAGTGACATGTTTGCAAGGGTAGAATCAGACTGTAAAGATGTATCTCTTGCTTATCTGCATGTCACATTCAGCATAAGCCACTCCACAGTTATTTTTTCCTACCATCTCAGATCGAGTTCACAGAAGTAAACTGAGTGCACATAACATTTGCAAACGCGGGACTGGATCTAGCTTTAGCAACACTAATAGATGTTGAGGTGTCCTGGTGAGCTGTAACTTCTGTCAAAGGCTGTGCCTCCTTGATAATGGTAATTCTTAAGGTGTGAAGGTAGAGTTGTTAAACCTTATGTGTCATCAGAGCAGTCATCTGAATGGTGGGCTGCAAGACTGGTGCCTAAAGAAAATAAATACATTTGTGTAAAAAGAACAATTAAAGTTAGCAGGAAGGGAGGCTTAAGCTGCTCTGTTAACTCTTCCATCTACTTCAGTGGTAAGGTAAAAATTAATCTGCTTCTCTCAGTCCTAACTTCAGGTCTGGGTGTGCTGTTGTTCTGGCTGCTCTGTTGGTGGGAGATGCTTTATTCTCCGGGAAGGATTGAGAGATACGTCCTATAAGGAATTCACCAGCTGGCAGGTCAAGCTAGGTTTAAGTTGTCACTCCGACCCTCCAGTTATTGTGTCTATCTTGGAGAAGCAGATTTTTAAGCAACAGGACTGCTTTTTGACATCCACTATAGCGCAAAGTTTTATACACAGCTGAATCCCATCAACTTAATTCCCAGACACATTCTTTAATGCAGAGGATAAGCAGCTGAGTTTCACCAAAGCCAGGTGAAGATGTTGAAGGCCCTGGAGCAATAAAGGGGCTTGTTCATCAAGAGCTTTAATCTCTCCGGCAACTTTTGTGCTGCTTGCTCCTCAGCCTACCTTGAGGGGGACGAACTTGATGGCGACCCATGGCCAGGTGACTCACCCAATAACTTTTCCTGAATGATATCTATTTGTGCAGAGATCAAAGAGAGTAACTACTTGAGCAATTGTACTAATGGGAAGAAGGTGGAGGAGAACAAGGCTTGGATGGGGACTGCAGTCTTGGAAACTTCATTTTTGGGATGAGCATGGTAGTATGGCCCAGTGTGACCTGAGTGCTCGTAGAAGCTATATCGTCTTTTGTAGCTATAAAAATCTGTTTGTTAAAGAAATGCTGATAAGTGCACAGGGGCAGTGTGTGCAAGCAGGTGATGTGATCCCTGGCAATGGCTACCATGGTGGATTTAGCTGTCTACTGTTTGGGTCGTGATAACTCACACAACACCACAAACCTAAACTTCAGCCAGAGGCTTTTTCTCAAGCCTGGAAAATCCCCTCAAAGCCTCCTGTGTTCAAACTCCCGAACCCAGCCAGCCCCTCTCTCCTCCCCTCTCCTGTGGTCTGGATGGAGATAAAGAACAAAAACCCCCACAGTTTGTCACTGTCTTTTGCCAGAGTAAATTAACAGCATAGTTCCCT
Organism: Psilopogon haemacephalus; assembly: GCA_013396835.1. Classification (NCBI taxonomy): domain Eukaryota; kingdom Metazoa; phylum Chordata; class Aves; order Piciformes; family Megalaimidae; genus Psilopogon; species Psilopogon haemacephalus. Next base: position 137,702 of record VWZI01004851.1, read on the forward strand.
TTTCAATGCCTTTTGATGTGCTAATCATCACTCGGCCAGACGCAGCCACCTTATTCTTGCAGGGCACCTAATGTGTCCGAGAACAAGTCAATGAGGTTTCATCTTCCAAAGGCACCTTAGAGTGATGTAGAGGCAGGAGTGGGTAATGCTGCCTGACAGGAGGTCAAACACCCTTGGGGTGCTTCAGTTTCCACATTGCTGGCAGATGCTTGGTGGCTTGCTTTCTTATCCCCTGACTTGTTGAGGTGAGTTGTTGCCCAGGGCTTGAGTTGCCACCACTGACTGCTGGGAGCATCTAGTTAGAATCCAGCCCTGGTTTCTCCTAAAATGCTGCTCTTACAGTCTCTGTGAGATTTCCACCTTCCCCCCCATAGGTTTGTGGGTTTTGTTGGCTTTTTTTCCCCCTTTTTTCTTTTTTGGTGAGGCATGGCAATGACGATGGCCTGAGGGAGCTCCCACACATCCTTGGGTCTCAGCACTGGAGTGAGACTGCCTTATTTGTGAGCCTGACCCAGATGAGAGTTAAAATGGAAATCATCATCTACATTGCCTTTTTTGGCTGGATTGCTTCCCCCTCCACTTTTTTCTTTTCCCTAACCTTATCTTACAATCACTTTGCCCAGAATTAACAACAGGCCTTGTTAATGAGGGGATCAGCATCATGTTCCCTGATGGCAGTAAAACCTCCTACCTGGAAAATTAGTCCTCTGCTCACCTTCTTCTCTTACAAAATGTTTTCTTTATTGGAGCTTGTTAGTGGTTTGTTGTTTGTTGTAGTAATTAGAGAGATATTGAGGAGGCAAAGCCCAGCTTTGTCTTTCTGCTGGGTTTGAGGTGTTGCCTGGCCACTTGCATTTCAATAGGATGATGCCAATGCTACTTGTTGTGGAATTTTGGTAAAAATGTTACTGGATCTTCTCCTGAATTGGTGTCCTGACCTAAACCAAAAAGCTCTATGAGCCAAAATGGAAAAGTACAGGGTATGCTCCATCTACCATCCTTCGTTGATCCTGGCAGCTTTGTCTTGAAGTGGCTGACTTCTCTTTTGGTGACACCATGCTTCATATGCATGATATAGTGGAGGACAGTGTCCCACAGCAGCTGGAAGATGTGAGTGATCTCTTAGCCATCCAATGCTGAGCCAGCAACTCAGGCAGCTGCTGGTGGTTTTTAGCTCAGCTTTGATATCATGGACAGGGAGTGATCAAAATGTGCAGTTCGGGCTTATGACAGAACTCCTTTCTTTCTATCACTGCTGTGTATCTCCTATTGATGCTTGCCCAGGGACAGAGCTATGGTGCTTTACCAAATCTCCCTTCCCAGTAGAGCTGCATGGCTGGTGTAGGCATCTGTTGGTACAGGAGCCACCAGGTGCTGAGTCTGCGGAGATGGAGGGTGTTTAGCAAGAAATATGTTGTCTGCACTAGGAAAGAGCAGACAGCAATGGCTCATTTTGTGGCAGAACAAGGTCTTTCCACACCTTTGAAACTGGAAGCTTGAAGCTCTGCAACAGACTTTTTGGAAAGAGACGTTATTCAAAGCAGTTGCTGAATATTGTGGGAACAGCTGAGCTGGAGATCTCTGTATTGCAGAAGAAGGAGCCCTTTTACTCTCCCCGTTCCCAAGCCTGGCAGGGACCTCTATGCTATGGTTCCCCTCCTGTCTTCCTTCCTGTGCCCTGGCCACAAGCTCTGGGGGCTGGGCTGGAAGGACATCTTCTCTTGTTTATATAATGCAAGTGCTGGAGGGTGGGCTCTTTTCCTTGGTAAAATGCTCTCACCATGGGGGACACTCCTCCTTAGTGACAGGCAAAGTAGTGACAGCTCAGGCTGGTCTCCTTTTCCTTAAAAAACAAACAAACAAACAAACAAACCATACAAAAACCACCCAACCTACCACCCGCAACAACAAAACCACAAAACACCAAAACCAACCAACCAAACCCAGAAAATTGGCATGGGAGAAAACAGGAAGTTGTAACTCTTGGATGCTCAACTGTAACTGGGAAGTATGGCTATGTATGCTGGGATGGCTGGACAGCATTCTGCAGCTTGGGGCTCTGCCTGTCGCTTGGGAGAGACACTGTTTTCTGTCATCATGAGGGCTGGAAAACTCTTGCAATGAAGAAACTGCGGATAGTGAGAAGGATAAATGACTGGTTTGAGGCTCTTATTAGCAAGCCTTTCTTGGCATTCAAGTGAGGAGACATAGTGAGCCAAAGGGCCTTTATCTGAGCAGAGCAAGGTTCTTGGCCCTCACCATCAGCCAAGTGATGTCTCTGCTCACCTTTGACCAAAGAGGACTAGACACAACCCCATCATCACTACAAATATCTCCCTCAGCAAAGCTCTAGGCAGGCAGGTGAGGCAGAGGAACATGCCATAAAACCACCTCCTTAGCAGTGCAGGGTGCAGAGTGGACTTTTTATGGCCTGACATTACTGCAGCCTGCCTGCTTGCATCCCTTCTCTCAGCCATGCTAAGCCCCAGGTAGGCCAATCACAAGGCTGATAATCAATGTTTTTAGTGCATTTCTTGATGAAAACTGCCATGGCTTCTGCTTTGTAAAGTCTCAACTGCTTGGTTGATGCACAGCACTAACATATATTTATATAAGCACATCTAACCATGGGAATTCCCATTTTGAATCTAAAGATCTGCTCTGTTTTGAAGGCCTCCACAACTCTCCAAGTCCATGTCACTAAATCACGTTTGCATTTGAATGAAGGAAGAGCAAGATTGGAGCACAGAAGCTCTGCATGAGCAGTTTTTTGTTCTGTGCTACCTTTTAGGATTAAATGCCATTTAGCTGTTGGGATTAGAAAAGCCTTTCAATAGCAACAACAATAACATTAAAATTATTGATAATTCGTTGCAAGTGAAAAACTAGAAACTATCCTTATGACTCACGTTTTATGCAGGTGGCAAGAAAATGTTCTTCAGTGTCAATCAGCAATATTTCCTCCCCTGCAAAACTGGAAATGCTGAAATACAGAGCAGTTGAGCTGACATTTCCAGGGAAGGGCTCTGACCTTGCTCTTCATATAATCTAGGTGGAGATTCCTTTGTGTTAGGCTACAGATTCATTACATCTTGGACTTAGCTAAGTTTTCAACGTGTGTATCCAGGTTGACAGGCCATGCTTCAGATTTTAGTGTGGGGAATTCCTCTTAGACCTGAGCAAAGAGGAATTTGGTGAAAGATTTGCTTCTGAAAACAGATTAACCTTTCAAATGTATGGGAGAGTGAACTGTGCAATTCAAAGCAGAGAAATCTCTGATTTATTAAAACTCTCCAAGGCATGCAATCCTTAATAAACAGGAACTCAATCAAAGCTTCACTTTCTGAAGCTACAAACCAGGGAAATTTTTTGTTGGTTGCCTATGGACCTATGGATGGCTGTTTAGTGTTGTTCAGAGACCAACTTAGCAGGAAATTTAAAGTGGTATCCTGAAACAAAAATGTAAGCCCAAATTAACCCCAGTATGCAGGAGAGCTGGACTTTTGCTTGCTCTTTTCTATTTTCATGTAGACATGGTGACTGTATGAGAGATATGTGCAGGTATGAATAGCATCTAGTTGCAATAAGACATCAGGCACCCTTGCTATCCTTCTTTCTCAACCTTGGCTGTTCTGTTGGGCTAAATTATGGAAGTTCTGTACTAGGGATGTAAAACCCACATAAAACAAGGAGAAATTTGGCCTGGAGAAAAAGAAGGCTCTGCGGAGGCTTTATAGTAGCCTTCCAGTGCCTGAAGAGGGTCCACAGGAAAGCTGGGGAGAGACTTTCTTTTGACAGAATTGCAGAGAATGGATTGAAGCTTGAGGAGGGCAGAATTAGACTGGAGATTAGGAAGAAATTCCTGACAGTGAGGGTTGTAAGACACGGGAACAGGCTACCTAGGGAAGTTGTGGTTGCCCCCTCCCTGTAAGTGCCCAAGGCCAGGTTGGACAGGGCCTTGAGCAACCTGTTCTAGGGGAAGGTGTCCCTGACATGGTAGGTGTGTTGGCACTAGAACATCTTAAAGGTTCCTTCCAACCCAAACCATTGTACCTGTGTAAGAAAAAACTTGTAACTGAAACTACTCACTCTCTCACAGAACACACAATTAAAGAACATTGATATTAACATTATAGTTATATGAGAATAAAATAAAATTTAAAAAGCACCTTTGAATGAGCTCAATGGAGCTGTTTGTTTTCCCTTTTGGAACCCTGCTCCTCCAAGGCAATGCTGTCATGCTCATCGGACCTGAGTTTTATAGGTTGGACTGGAGCCTTTGGCAAAACGGAATTTGCTTTAAATGACTGAAATTAGATACTTATAATCCAAAGTAAAAGCCTAGGGGCTCTCTTGTGTATTATCTTTCACTCTCAGCCCTTTCCTTTGTCGTGTCGATGGAATAATTTGTTAAGAAAGTAGAAATAAAGAGCAATAATCCTGAAACCAAGAAGGAACAGGGATTTGGGTTGGACTTGATGACTGGAGCCCCCACCATAGGAAGGACATGGAACTGTTGGAGAGAGTCCAGAGGAGGGCCATGAAGATGCTCAGAGGGCTGGAGAACCTCTGCTATGAGGACAGGCTATGAGACTTGGGGCTCTGCAGCCTGGAGAAGAGAAGGCTTCAAGGAGACCTTGTAGTAGCTTTCCAACATATGAAGGGAGCCTACAGGAAGGCTGGGAAGGGACTATTGACAAGGTTTGTAATGACAGGATGAGGGGTAATGGCTGTAAACTGGAAGAGGGGAGATTTAAATGGGATGTTAGGAGGAAGTTCTTTACACTGAGGGTACTGAAACACTGGCGCAGGTTGCCCAGGTAGGTTGTGGCTGCTTCCGCCCTGAAGGTGTTCAAAGCTAGGTTGGATGAGGCCTTGAGTGACCTGTTCTAGTGGTAGGTGTCTATGTCTATGGTGGGGGGTTGGAAGTAGATAATCTTTGAGGTCTCTTCCAACCTAAACCATTCTATGACCTATGGAGGATCCTCCAACCCCTAACATCCTGTGAAGCCAGTATATTGCTGATACCTATTATCTCCTTATGGAGATGACAGTGCATCTCCCAGAGGTAGCCACTTCAGAGCACAGTTTTGTAAAATTTCTGCTCCTGAAATTATGAATCAAATATAATTTTGTTCTACGCATTTTTTAAGTGACAGCACTGTTTTCCTTCTCTCCTCATGAGGCAGGACGTCCATGGCATGGTAGTGCATTCAGGTTGAGAAGAGATATTTCTTTCCATTCAAGGCGAGTGCTTGGATTTTCATCTCAACACGAGAGAAAATTTGTTTACTTTAAGTGTGACAGAGCACTGGAACAGGCCATCCAGAGAGATTGTAGAGTCTCCTCCTCTAGAGACTTTCAAGCTCCATCTAGGTATGTTCTTGTGTGACCTGCCCTAGATGATCCAGCTTTGGCAGTGGGGTTGGACTGGATGATCTCTGGAGGTTATTTTCAACCTCCAGATTGATTGAAAATTCTATGATTCTCATTTTCCAACCGAATTTTCAATGAAATTGAGGTACCTTGATCTCCCCTCAGTGCTCAACAACCTTTCTCAGCAAGGTCTTCACTTGCTGCAGTCTTACAAATCTCTGGACTGGATATTTCAACTGGTCAAAGTCAGGGCAATTTTATTTGCTTCAGAGCCAGTTTATATTAACTGATGACATGACTCTTGGTATTTCTGGCTTGGCAAGGTAAATGGCCTCCAAACCACCCAGCTTTTCTTTCTCTTGCCTGTAGAATTAAGTTGTATACGTTAATGTCTGCTGGAGAGGGAGATGTCATGCATTTTCCCCTGTATATATGAGTACACACAGAGACTAAACTGAATGTGAAATGTGTTGGGTGGAATGGATGTAGTTAAAATGGCAAGAAAAACCTTGAAACATGTGGAAAATATTTGGGCTGGCTTTCCAGTCCAGCTGTTCTCCTGCTATTAATGGAGCATTTACCTGGGTGGCAGTGGATGCCGTGTGCCTGTTTCCTATCCATTGCAAGTAGAACATCTCACTCACTAAAGGTTCTCACTAAAATCATCAATGCTGTTCAAATGATCCAACAGAAAACCATGAAATTTGGACTAAGAATGGGCTTTTGATGGGTTTTGAGTACTTGACAGCAATTTTCTGTCATCCTACACTTGAGTGATCCATTCCTATTTATCACATTTCCTGATGTGCTGCTTCAGGAAGCCCTTACCTGCATTTCTATCTGTATCTCTATACAAATACAAATTGTATTACCCAAGAGTGACTTTCACACGAGTAACAAATAGATACCCTTCTGTTGGTTTACACAAAAGCTGTGCTCCAGCCTGTAATCCAGGCTATGCACCTTCTGCTGTTAAACAAATGGATATGGAAACAAGGGACAGCATGTTTTGAAAGGGAAGTGCTGTCTTGAAACCTCTTCTTTAGGATGTTATTTGACTTGCTGGTGTCTCAGCAGGTGATGAAATTGCAGCTTTCCTATCACTTTTATGAGAACAATGAACTTTGGCTTGTGAGGTTGTGCTCTTATGCATGTGAAGAAGTTGTAAATATCTTTTTGCAATGGTAGAACTGAGTTGATCAGGTGTGTCCTTAGTTCCTGTCAAAGGACACAATCAACATATAAATTTAATGCCATTGTTGTGTACTTGGATTTCTGCATGCTCTACTTCTAACTGGAGTTGATCACATCAGGGTGTTGAACTGTATTGAGATTTGGTGCAAGAAGGGCTTTGAACTGTTGGAGAGGGGTCCAGAGAAGGCGATGAAGGTGATCAGAAGGATGGGGAACCTTTCCTATGGGGGCAGTTGGCTGTTCAGCCTGGAGAAGAGTAGGCTCTGGAGAGACCTTGTAGTGACTTTCCAGTATCTGAAGTGGACCTGCGAAAAACGCTGGGGAGGGACTTTTTACAAGGACTTGTAGTGATAGGATGAGAGAGGATGGCTTGAAGCTGGAAGAGGAGATTAGAAAGAGATTCTTTACAGTGAGGTTTGTGAACAGCTTGCCCAGGGAGGTTGTGGATGGGTTTTCCTTGGAGGTGTTCAAGGCCAGGCTGGAGGAGGCCTTGAGAAATATGGAAGTTGTCTATGACCATGGTGGGGGAGTTGGAACTAGGCAACCTTTAAGGTCCCGTCTACCCCAAGCCATTTTATGATTCTATGATATCACTAATAGAACAACCCCCTTGGTCATCAAATGTGTAATTGTTGCTAGTCTAAATGTCTCCTTCTCTTTGTGATTGCATTGTGGAACCTTATAAAACATAAAATCCTGCAGCTGTTGCTGAGAATAGGCTTAAGCACTGAAGATGTGGAACGTGGCTGGTGATGGATTATCAACATATAGGAGGAAAGAAGGTGGAAAAAGTAGTAGGTCCATTGCAGAAACCATCCTTCACCTTTTTCATGTAATTGCCCTTTTGAGAAAGTGTGCACCAGATCTGTGTCCCACCAGCACTGAGACAGTTGCTGCCTTTCTTCCAGAGCAGCAGTTTGGTGTTTTCTGCCTCCTGGGGAGCAGAGGGAAGTGCTGCACATGACTCCTCTATCTCCCCCTCCTCATCCCATGCCTTCCTGCACAGCATGGCTGCAGCCCCATTTGCAGCCTGTCCAAAGGTCACAGAATCACAGAATGGTTTGGATAGGAAGAGACGTTTTAAGGTCACCTAGTCCAAACCCGTCTGCAGTTATTGGGGACATCTGCAACTAGCACCAGTGGCTCAGAAACCTGTCTCTGACCTGACCTTGAATGTTTCCAGGGATGGTACATCTACCACCTCTTGGGGCAACCTGGGCCAATGTTTCATCACCCTCAGTGTAAAAAAAAGTCTTCCTTATATCTGGTCTGAAACCACTTTCTTTCAATTTAAAACCACTACCCCTTGTCCTGTTGCTAAAAGTGCTGTTAAAAGACTGTCCCCACAGAATGACAGAATGGTCTGGAAAGAAAGGGGCCTTAAAGATCATCTAATTCCAACATCATAGGAAGGGACACATTCCACTAGAACAGGTAGCTGAAGACCCTGTCTAGCCTGGCCTAGAACACTTCCAGGGAAGGGGCATTCACAACCTGTTCTAGTCCCACCATCCTCACTGTCAAGCATTTCTTCCTCATCTCCAGTCTAAATCTACCCTCATCAAGCTTCAATCCATTGCCCCTTGTCCTATCACTACAAGCCCTTGTAAAAAGTCTCTCCCCAGCTTTCTTGTAGGGTCTCTCCATACAGTGACAGTCCAATGGGTGAGGGGACACTGGTGCAGTTCAGCCCTCACTTTAGAAATGGAGGGTAGCATTTCTTGCTCCTGCTAGTTCATGACCAGTTCTCATGGTGTAGTGGCTGGACACTGAGGCTCTGTTTGCCCCAAAAAAGGGTTCTGTTGGCTGCTACAGATTTACTCACCTGTCTTTCCTGAGCTAGCCCAAATATTTAGGGACTAAGAAACTTCCTCCAAGCCTGGTTTAAAAACTTATCTTTTTGTTAAAATGCATCTTCATAGGCCAAATTTAGCACTGAAGAGGCATCATATGGACAGCTGGGAATAAAATTAATTAATGTGTGGATAACAATGACCTATAAATGTCGTTGTTTCATCTCAAAGATATATTGGCACTGTAATTTTTACTTAACTCTTTCAAAGGACCACATGTGAGCACCACTGAACGGCTACGGAAATTATTTATACAGCATGTTAAGGGGACATTAAAGCATTTCATAGCATGTGGTAGGCCTCTCGGTAAGGCGAAAGACACAGATCAGCTATCCAGCTGTGGTGTGCTGCTTTGGCACAGCCAAAGCCACCAGATGATGTAGCTTGCCTGCCTACCTCCTGCCTGTAAAAGGTGAGCTGTGTTTCCCCAAGAAAGGGCTGGGTGCAGAGTTTTGAGTAGGAGATCCCCATCTTTAAATCCACAGAGGGGACAAGGGCAAGGGTTTAGTTTGTCAGCCTTTTAACTGTCTCTTTTGTACCCTGGATTTCACCCCCCCAGGGTTGTTTGCCCAATGCCAGATAGGCACAAGCCTTTGCAAGACTGCTTTGTACAGGAAATCCAGCATCCCCCTGAGATCAATGACTTGTGGTTGCTGCCAGCTTCAGTGATTGTAGTGGTTAGGAAATCCTTTGTAGCTGCTACTTCTCTGCAAAATAATAATAATGATTAAAAAAAAACAACCAAAAAAACCCCAAATAATAAAAGCAAGCATTTCTAATGTATGGGCTCCAGCTTCTCTGACAGATCCTCTGTTCACCCACCATACTTCTGTCAGCCTGCGGTGCAGGCTTGGCTTCCCTGGCCTGTACTAGCTGAGAATAAGTGATGTTTATGTGCAAAACACACAAGTTTCTATGCAATATATATATATGGAAAATGAAATAGAGGCATGAAGAGAAGGCTAATGTGGATCAGAGCCCTGCTCTGGGATATAGTATATGCATCTCCTGGTACAGAAAATAATGACCATGGACTATGGCAGCAACCCAGAGAAGCCTTCTGGTGACATCATAAACTAGCTGAGCTTTGCCCTCTGGGTTTATGATGATGTCATCAGAACGCCTTGATAGGTGTACCTTTAACCTTTCAGTTCACAGTTGACCATCATTTATTTGATAATCTGTAGGCCAGGTGACAATAGGAACCAGTTTGAATGCAGAGGGGTGTGTGCAGTCCAGTGTTGCTTTTCTGTCCATGAGGTCTCACCAAGGGGCTGGGGGGCAGAGCCTGTACTTTTGGTACAAACCTGAGCATGACTTTTCTTAATAATTTGGGCCAAAGTGTAACTTCACATGTCTAAATCACAGAACCATCTTTAGTCAGAAAAAATCATTGACTACAACCATTATCAGACTAGCAAGTCTGATAGAGAGCTTCATTCTAATAGTAGCCAAGGTTGTATTTGCTGGTTGTTCATTGGTGGCTCCAGAGATGTTTTTCAGAGGGAAAACAGAGTGATTTTTTTTGATGATGCAATCGAGTATACCCTCAGCAAGCTTGCAGATGACACCAAGCTGTGTGGCACAGTTGGCTTGTTAGAGAGCATATATCCATCCAGAGGGACCTGGACAGGTTGGAGAGGTGCACCCAGCCCAACCTCACAAAATTCAACAAGGCCATGTGTAAGCTCCTGCAGCTGCGTCAGCACAATCCCAGGCACAGATACAGGCTGGGTGGCGAATGGCTGGAGAGCAGCCCTGAGGAAAAGTACCTTGGTGTCCTGGTATGGGCATAATTACTACCCAGAATTGGTTCACTTCCTGGGGCTCCCTCCCCTCTCTGTGGTAAGGTCTTGAGCCGCATGCACAAGTCACGTGCATGAATTAGGTGATCTGTGCTGTCTCTTAGGGTGTTAGAACCCACCCCTGGGCGCAGGACTTTTGAACCAATTGTCCATTCAATGGATGCTAAGTGCCTATTGGTCAGTTCCATGCTTTCCTAATGAGGTATTTAAGAGGGTGCAATGGCCGTTAGGCTGTTCTTCTCTCTCTCCACTACCGCTGTGAGGAACAGACGTCTCTGCACCCCGTCCAGCAGCGGCCACGTGCTTTGCAGTGAGCGGCGGCAGCACAGCTTATTGCAAAGGCGGCAAAGGCAAACCTCTTTCTTTTCTCTTTCCTTTGGGACAAGCTCCTTCTTTCCTCTATTTCGGGGAAACGCACTGCATCTAGTGCGCGCTTCGTGACTATTTTCACCCGTGGTTAGGATTGCTTTTGTATTAGGCTCTCTGTTTCCTAAGTTAATTTGTTGCGATTATTAATTTTAATTACTATTAATAATTGCGGGGGTTCCAGGAATAGTTCCCCAGGGTTCTTTGAATGTTTGGTTGGCAAGGATAAATACACAAAGTCACTTACAACACAGAATTAAGGAGTTTAAACAGTCAGAACAGTCAGAAAGAGAAAAGAAAGAGGTTTGCCGTTGCTGCCTCTGCAATAAGCTGTGCTGTCGCCACTCGCTGCAAAGCACGTCGCCGCTGCTGGACGGGGTGCAGAGATGTCTGTTCCTCACAGCGGTGGTGAAGAGAGAGAAGAACAGCCTAACGGCCATTGCACCCCCTTAAATACCTCATTAGGAAAGCGTGGAACTGACCAATAGGCACTTAGCATCCATTGAATGGACAATTGGTTCAAAAGTCCCACGCCCAGGGGTGGGTTCTAACACCCTAAGAGACAGCACAGATCACCTGACTCGTGCGTGTGACTTGTGCCTGCGGCTCAAGATTTCCTGGTTCCAGAACCACGTGGTGTGCCCCTGCGACCCACCTCTGGACCTTACCACAGAGAGGGGAGGGAGCCCCAGGAAGTGAACCAATTCTGGGTAGTAATTATGCCCATACCAGGACACTTGGGGTCCGGGTTGACAAAAAGCTCAACATGAGCCAGCAGCATGAGTGCAGCCCAGACAGCAACTGTGTCTTGGGCTGCATTAAGAGCATTGTGGCCAGCAGGGCAGGGAGGGGATTCTCCTCTTTACTCTGCTCTTGTCAGACCACACCTGGAGTACTGTGTGCAATTCTGGAGCCTCCAACACAAGAAGGACATGGAACAGTTGGAGTGAGTCCAGAGGAGGGCCACGAAGAAGATCAATGGGCTGGAGCACCTCTGCTATGAGGACAGGCTGAAAAACTAGGGGCTCTTCAGCCTGGAGAAGAGAACACTTTGAGGAGACCTTATAGTAGCCTTCCAATATCTGAAAGGGGTCTACAGGAAGGCTGGGAAGGAACAATTGGCGAGATCTTGTAATGGCAGGATGAGGGGTAATGGGTTTAAACTGGCAGAGGGGAGATTTAAACTGGGTGTTCTTCACAGTGAGGGTGTTGAGACACTTGCGCAGGTTGCCCAGGGAGGTTGTGGCTGCTCCTTCCCTGGAGATGTTCAAGGCCAAGGTGGATGAAGCCTTGAATGACCTGTTCTAGTGGAAAGTGTCCCTGCCTATGATGGGAGGGTTGAAACTGGGTGATCTTGAGGTCCTTTCCAACTTAAACCATTCTATGATTCTATACTGAGTGGAGCATGCTGGATGGACAGAGATGGTTGCTGTTCAGTTTTAATCCTATCCATAAAACCCAGAGAGGTGTTAAAACCAAAGTGCAATTTCAGATGTCTAAGAAACACCCTCAGAAATACAGCAGTAAAGCTACAGAGCCCATAGTGGGTTTTGAAAGTTTGGTTGTGGCTCAGTTGGACCCTGGGACCCCAATCACACCAGGCTTTTGGAAAAATCATGCATAATGCATCTTTCTGCCAGCCTGCATGAACCTTAAAGTAGATCATCAGCACATAGATGATCATGATTAAGGGGAAAAAACCCTTAACGTGGTACCAGAACAGCCACAAAATGAGGTAGGGTAACAGGTTCTCTACTATTCCCTGAAAGTAGGTTTTAATAAAGTAGGTGTTGGTCTCCTCTCCCAAATAGTGATAGAATGAGAGAAATGGCTTGGATCACAGAACTTTAGAGGTTGGAAGCGACCTTCAGAGATCACAGAGTCCAACCTCCCTGCGAAGGCAGGGTCCCCTGGTGTAGTTCACACAGGAATGCACCCAGGCAGGTTTTGAAAGCCTCTAGAGAAGACTCCACAACCTCTCTGGGCAGCTTGTTCCAGGGCTCCATCACCCTCACTGTAAAGAAGTTTCTCCTCATGTTGAGGTGAAAGCTTCTCTGTTCTGGTATGTAGCTGTTGCTTCTTGTCCTATTGCTGCTTACCACCAAAAAGAGATTTGGCCCAGCCACTTGACACCCACCTGTCAGATATTTGTACGCATGCATCAGATCTCCTCTCAGTTTTCTCTTCTCCAGGATAAACAGCCACCAGGGACAGTTTAGATTAGATAGTAGGAAAAAAAATCTTTGCCGAAAGAGGGATCAGTCATTGAAACAGGCTACCCAGGGAGATGGTGGTGTTAAAAAAAATCCATATAGACACTTTGGGACATGGTTTAGTGGACATGGTGGTGTTGGGTTGCTGGCTGGACCTGATAATCTTAGAGGTCTTTCCAAGTGTTAGTGATTCTGTGATTTTATGTTCAGTAGGACTGAAAATCATAACAAATAAAAGACAGCAGGACAGTTTATATTCTGTTTTAACTGTATTTGACATTGTGATTTTCTTCTTTTGCATTTACATGCTAGAAAAAAATGTAATGCAACAACATCACTGCTGTGAGTAGCCTTTGGCTGACCTTTTTGCTTTTAAACTGATGTGGTCAGATTGATTTTTATTGAAGACTACAAAAATTACAAGCAAGGCAGGGACATGTGTGAACGTTTCTGACTCTCCAGATAGGAACTGAAAAACACAATTTGGAGTTGGTGCAAGGATTTCAAAACAAAGCAAGTTTTGAGTTGTATGCGTGTTTGCGTAGCAAAAAACCCCAAACAAACCAAAATATTTAACAAAAAATATTAAGGAATGGAACATCTCCCTTACAAAGAGAGGCTGAGGGACCTGGGGCTCTTGAGCTTGGAGAAGAGGAGACTGAGAGGTGACCTCATTAATGTTTATAAATATGTAAAGGATGAGTGCCAGGAGGATGGAGCCAGGCTCTGCTCAGTGATGACCGATGATAGAACATGGGGCAATGGGTGGAAGTTGAGGCATAGCAAGTTTCATGTAAACATGAGGAGTTCTTTTTGGTTGGTTTTTTTTTTTTTTTCCCCTGTGAGGGTGACAGAGCATTGGAACAGGTCGCCCAGGGCGGCTGTGGGGTCTCCCTCTTTGGAGATACTCAAAACCCACTTGGATACATTCCTATGTGATCTCATTTTGATGATCCTTCTCTGGCTGGGGAGTTGGACTGGATGAGCTTTCAAGGTCCCTTCCAACCCCTGATGTTCTGTGATTCTGTGAAAAAGTGGTAAAAAAAAATGACAATGTGAATTCTCTGTAGCTACCTGTGTAGGTTCCTCTCTCAAATTCCTGTATATTAGGAGGGTAAGAAAGTTATTGGTTTCTGAAGTAACCATAGCAACATGTTCTCATGAGTTCTTTTTGAGAAGCCAAAAATCTTTGTGAGCAGTAAATCAATCAGTTTATACCTCTGCACTTAAATCATTTATTGGCTACTGATTAACTTAATTGTGCTGCCTGACACATCTTCATAATAAATGAATGAACCATCAAGCTCTTAAAACAAAAAAATAAATATATCCATCTAACTTTGTTTGAAGGACTATCACAGGAACATGCTCTTCATGCACCAGTACAGGCTGGGAGGTGATCTGCTAGAAAGCAGCCCTATGGAGAAGGACTTGGGAGTGCTGGTGGCCAACAAGCTGTTCATGGGACAACAATGTGCCTTGTGGCCAAGAAGGCCAATGGGGTCCTGGGAGGCATTAAGAGGAATGTGGCCAGCAGGCTGAGGGAAGTTGTTTTTTCCTTCTACTTTTCCCTGGCAAGACCTCATATGGAATATTGCATTCAGTTTTGGGCTCCCCAGTTCAGGAGGGACAAGGATGTACTGGAGAGGGTTATGAAGATGATGAAGGGGCTGCAGCACTGCCCTGTAATGAGGGACCTGGGGCCGTTTGGTCTGGTGAAGAGAAGACTTAGAGGAGATTTAATCAGTGTTTGCAAATATCTGAGGGTTGGAGGTCAAGAGGGAGGGAACAAACTCTTCTCAGTTGTGCCCTCTGGTAGGACAAGGAGTAATGAGTATAAACTACAGCACAGGAAGTTCCACCTCAACATGAGAAAGAATTTCTTTACTGTAAGGGTCCCAGAACACTGGCACAGGTTGCCCAGAGAAGTTATGGAGTCTCCTTTTCTGAAGCCTTCCCAGCCCTGTCTGGATGTGTTCCTGTGCAACCTGAGCTAGATTCTATGGTCCTGCTCTGGCAGGCAGGTTAGACGCAGTGATCTCTGGAGGTCCCTTCCAACCCCTAACATTCTGTGATCTCGTGATTACAAAGCAGTCAGCGTGTGGTCATGTGCAGGTTTCTACCTGGTTCTAAGCCCCAAAAGATCAAAAGATGTGGAGTTATTAAAAAAAAAAAAAAGAAAAAAAGAAAAAAGAAAAACAGAAAAAAAAAAAGCAAGCTTCCTCCACTATACTTCAATAAAATGTGCTGATTCTTATCAGCAGTGTTGCTACAGGCAAAATAATTAGTAACTAGTAATTAGTGTGGTACTTCTGTAGGGAAGACATCTACTGAAAAATCTGTGCTGAAGATAGTGGGAGAAGAGCAGAAATACGTGGAAATTGTGGGACTTCAGATATGTGCTCTGTGTATCCCATAATTGTAGAGCCTTCCTGATGTCAGGATGTTGCTGGCTGCATTTTGGGATGCTTTTCTTTTCTTTTAATTCCTGTTGGTGTGATTTTTTTTTTGTGTGTGTGTGTGTGTTTTTTTTTTGTGTGGAAGGCTTATGTGAGCTGTTCGCTTGCACAGTAAGTCTACATTTAAATTAATTAAACCGTTGACAGTCAAATTGTGCTAAGTAGCTTTGATATAAAAGATGATTCTCAGGTTTTGTTTTTTGGGGTTTTTTTTGGCCTGTGCAACTTTTTTTAAAAAGGGAAAAAGAAGAAAGAATCTGAGGGAATTCTTCCTAAACATCTGTCTGGGCAGATGTCAAAATGCAGACTGCTGCTGCATTATGTTCTGCAAGTATATGACACCATGTTATTACTCTTGGCTTAAATATTCACAATGGATTTTATGATCTATTTGAAAGAAACCTTTGATGGGAGTGTAAACTCTTATCTTTTGTCATACAATAAGCACCTTCGTGGAACTAATTCTAGAGTAAATATTGAAAAATAAGATGATGTTGTCTACATCTTACTCGCAGCACAATGAATATTTATATGGTGGGAGTCGCAGGGATGTGGCAGTGGGAAAGATGTGGCAGATTTGCTCTGAGAATGAAATTTTGGTGAATGCTTTTGAAGTAAGATCGTATTGTTCTGAGTTCCTGGGGATAAAATCACAAAGCTTCAAGCTGTACCTTCAGCCGGCTGATTATAACCTAGGACAATAATCTGAATGTCTCTGAGAAATGAGGGAGAAAGGCAGTGTCAAGGGCATTGCAAATCCAATAGTAATTTAGGGAATTGAGCTAGAATGAGGCCATGCTCATAACACTAATATTCCAGAAACATGTTGTGCAATTTTTGTTTCCAGATTGCATATATTAAGCCATTTTATTAACCTGTCTATAGCCTTGATCCAACAAACCATTCCTATTCAGTGGAGCTCTAAAGCATATGTTTGCCTTTAAACACATGCTTCAATCCCATTGACTTTTTAATGCTTAAAGTTAAGCATGTGCTTAGATGTCTTTGCTTGGATCTGCAAAATAAAATTTAAAAAAAGACCAAAAAAGTGTCTTGGGTGGGGGTGGAAAATGGCAATAAAGGATAAAATATTTAAAAGCCAAAAATAAGACAACAAAACCCCAAACTCTTCATTTCGCAGAATTAACCAGGTTGGAAAAGACTTTTGAGATCTTGTCCAACATATTTCCCCCGCTGCGGTCTCAAAACCTCGCAAACCATTTTTCACTAAGTACCTGAAACAAACAGAAACAATTTTCCTGCCTTAGTTTGGAGCATACTTGTACCTGAAATGGTGGAAACTTTCCGCCAAGGAGCCAAACAATAGCGGGCATATCTCACTGCTTAATGAGCAATGAATGAAAGTGTGAAGGTGAAAAGACAAATTCTGGGTTGGAGAGTGACAAGGTGAGATTGCTTCTTTATCACTTTTTTTTTTTTTTTTTGTTAAACCCGAGCATTGCTTTCAAGCAGTAAAAAAATAATAAGTCTAAAACAAAACCTGTGACTGGAAATTGCTCTGTAGCTTGCAGCCAACTGATTCACGTTTACTCCCCTTGCTTATTCCATGGGAAATGTCAGCTTGCTATAGAAAGTTTTAATTGGTTTATGAGTTATATATTCAGGCTGCATATTTCCTAAAACATCTGTTTTTGTTTTAGTTCCCCAATGTCAAATGGTTGCTGATATCCCAAGGTGACACGCTCTTTCCAAGTGATATTTCCTGAGGTATTCATCAATAAAAATCCCCTGGAATTGAGGATGATGAAATTAGTACAAGGTAGTCAAGAAGTCTTCAAAATCAAGACATCAAAAATTCCCTCCTCCCATTATTATTATTATTTTCATGCTGTTTGTGATTGACTGCTTTTGGGGCTTGGAAGAAGAAAGCCATGAGAGTTAAGGCTTATTTCATCTTCCTCCTGCCCCCCTTACCCCTCCAATGGCCTTAAGCAAGTTTAATTTGTATTGTTATGGAAATTGGAATGAAGCCAGGGAAAGCACAAGTCTCGTGCTGCACCCGATGGCAAAATCCAGTCATTTTTCTACTTAGTGGACATGGAGACTACAATTCATCTGACGATCTGTCTGCTCCATGTGACAGTAGGACTCTTAACATAAACAGATAATTGTGAGAGCTAAAAATGAGCAAAACATTCATAAGAGGTTTTCATTTAAAAAAAAAAAATCCTCTGGTGAGAAAGTCCTCATCCTCTGTGGTTTGGACTGGAAAGTGAGAAAAATAATTTCATGAAGTAGTTAGTGCTCCACGTACCTGAACACATGCAGAGGTCTTCTGTTTGCATCACCAATCAGAGCAGGCTTGCAATATTCATCTAGAAGGTGGCCCAAACCCCATGTGACTCTATTTTCATTCATTTTTTTTTTTTTTTTTAAAACCACTTTTGGAGGAAATGAACACACAAGAAGCCTTTTTTCCTTGCCTTAAAAACAATCTGATGTTAAGGTGGTCTCCCTGAAATTGGTCAAAACTAAGCCCACCTGAAGGCTAAATCAAAATAAGCCCAAAAGCAGATGCCCTAGGAGGAGAGAAGAGGGGAAAAAAAAAAAAGTTAGCAGATGAACTTTCTAACCAAACTCATTTGCCACCGAATGAAATGAAGTTATAAGGATAAAATTCTCAGCAGATTTGCACAGCACAGTAATAGCCTTTATGCTTGGAAATTTATGGGCCATGGACAGTTTATAAGAAACGATGTAGTTCATCAGAGAAGCAGACTGATGGAGCACATGGGAGCATTCTGCACAGGAAGTTGGGTTTTGGAATAATACTTACTTTGATAGAGTTGTTTTGTTAGCTAAGTAAAACAGTAGGGAAGCCAATGGCCACTTAGGCTTCAAACATAAATATATATTTATAAGTCACCCAGCTGCTTAATTGAGATCTCTAGTGTTTTCCCTAAGTATATCTTATCTAAAAAAACAGTAACCCAGAAAATAACAACAGCAGCAGCAAGGATCTGTTGTATGCTGAGGTTCATTTAATCAGTCAGGAGTAGTTAGGAGGAAAATGGAGCATTGTTTCAGGGGCAGATTTGTTGAGGTTCCTGGAGGCTCCTCAGCCCAAGCAACGGCTCAGATTGGGCTCAAATTGCTCTTGAGCAATTTTTTCCTGAAGGACCAGCAAGACAGATGCCCTTGCTGCATTTTTTTGTTCTTGCTTGGTGGAAATAAAGTCCAGCGTAACTTGTGTCTGAGTGGTGTTACTAAATGCTTACAACCCAGTTTTGGAAGATAAACACTGGGGTTCTTGCCAGGTGCTGGCTGTGTTGTCCATGAAGGGGGGAGGGAAGTACATGGGACTTCAAAACATTCTTCAAGGGAGGTTACACAGGGGATGGTTCATTAAATTTGAGCAAAGAACTGGAAAATAAGATTTCACACTGCTAGGCTTGAACAGCCTGGGTGAATTTGGGATCCTTGGAAAATCTTGAGGAAGTTTGGCAAGTGCTAGGGAGCTTCAGGAAATACTTTGAAAGTATTTGTGAAGGTGATTTATTCTTGGAGCATACCTCCACAGTGAGGTAGGGCAGGTCTCCCCACTCAAGACCCCTGGGGTGCTGACCGACTCTCAAAAGCTGTTTGGCTTTACTTGTGAAGTCCAAGGCAGGTGGACTTTGGGTTTGGCTTCAGTGGTCCCATAGTCAAGGTTCTTCTCCTATCTTTGATTGAGAGCAATGTTTTCACTCCATGTCTCCTACTTTCTGTATGAATATCCTAAAATGGAATCTGCTGGATATTTAGAGATGTGGTTCTTGGTCTTGTTGGATGTAATTCTTCCTCCCTTTTATAGGAAGTTAATACCAGTTGCAACAGAAATCTGACACAAATCCTCTTCTCTCTGTCTCCCTCTCTTTTCCTCTTTCTCAGAAGGGGCTTTGGTTGGAATCCTAATTCTTATACATCTGTGTCTTCCCTCAGCTGTGGTGCCCACATCGTCTGTAAAAATCCAAATTTAGAAAGATGTCTCTTCTCAAGGAGGGCTTTAAGCATGGGATAAGGTTTAAATATTTACTACAATAATTTTCTTTAAGTGGGACCCCAAAATCATTAGAGGACTTTAATATAAAAATGGACAGCCCTGTGAAGAAACATGATGGCTGAGTACCACTAAGGACTGCTTGCTAAGCACTGAAATATCACAGATATCTTCAGCCTGGTGGCCCTGGGACCATCCTGCATGCCCATCACAATGCCCTGTGGCTGGAAAGCTGCCTTCAGCTGGTTGTCTTTGATTTCCCCTTTCCTCCAAGTTCTCAATTATATTTGGATTAAGTCAGGCTTTGCTCCTTATCGTGCTCACAGCCCATTTCCTCTTCCTGTTTAATAGGCAGTGAAGTCTAAATGGTAAAGCAGTGACATCTTCATTATTACATCAGTAGAGCACAGTGCCATTGTAATGCTGCTCCCCATAGGAGCAAGCAGAAGGGGAAGCTAAGGTGGAAGCAATGATGGTCCTCTTTCAGAATAAATATCAGAAATGATAGCTCAAAACTGCTGTGCCAGTCTCTGGCTTTTCCTGTAGCTTTGCTTCCCCAGCTGAAAACACCTTGGAGAACATTCTCTGGCTTCAAAACTATCATTTCTAAAGGTGCAGCTGGGTTAATCCATAGCTGCTGAGTCATGCAGCTGGAAATGGAAACTGCTGTTTCTGAGAGCTCCTCTCACTGAGAAGGTGGACTCAAAGGTGGATGTTAGATTTATAAAGAACTCTTCCACCAGTGTTGGCAACTTCTTTGGGAGAAATCTGTCAGTAAAACCACCCCAGAGCTCACCAGAGGTCAGGAGCCAGACACTGTGGTGATTTGTGGTGACTTTCCTTTCTCATGTGTGAAGAGAGAAGAACCTTTCAACACTGGGCTGTTTATTTTATTTGGTGGAACTTGCCCTCAGAGGACAAGGAGTGGATCTTTAATAATATCGTGGTTTGGGCATCTCAAAGGTGTTGAAGAGAGCTCAGTGCAGTTAATAGCATTTTAAAATGCGGGTTTGGCAAAGCCAGAAGGGCAGTTTCAATTCCCATCCCACAGAGATTGTCTTTGAGCTCTGGGATTGCCCAAAACCCCAACATGTCTCTGGACATCAGACAAACCTCTTCATTTTTGGAGTGAAACTGGGGGCCTCAAGAGTTTTATTCTTGCTTCACTTCTGTTCCAAACTTCCACAGGCACACAGATGTAGCTTCTGAAATGTGAATTGAAGTCTGCCTCTGCACTTGTACTAGTGAAGGATGTCCAAGCCATGCTTAACTCTTGGTCCTTCCACTGAGGAACTGAGCTTTTGGCTCTTGCTTCTTTATGCAGAAAACCCTATCTGAAACAGAGGAGCTTTCCTTTTGCAAGGTGTCAGTTTGCTGTGAGACAGATGCCGCACACCCTATTAGCTGTCCTTCTGAAGGAATGAGTAAATAAATGAAGCAATTTTGGTCCCCAAAGGCTTGGTAAATTGGCAGGGTATTGGCAGCATTCAGGTGCTGACCAGCACTGTTGTTTCCACATTTGTAGTATACATATTCATACAGAGCTGACCTTGGGACATCCATACCTGTGTCCCTGTCCCTTGGCACCACACCACCGAGCAAAGCTGTCTCCTACCTGATTTCATATATTTACCCTTTTGCAGTTGCTTGTTCATGATGGCTTTGGAGAAATGCTCTGGGGAGAAGGGCTTGAGAGTCCTGGTGGACAAGAATATGACCTTGAGCCATTAATGTACCTTTGTGTACAAGAAGGCCAACGGCATCCTGGAGTGCATCAAGAAGAGGGTGGCTGGCAGGTGGAGGGAGGTTCTCCTCCTCCTCTACGCTGTTCTACATTGCCATATCTGGAGTATTGTGTCCAGTTCTGGGCTCCGTGGTTTAAGGTCAGGGACTTGCTGGAAAGGATACAACAAAGGATTACAAAGATGGTGAGGGAACTAGAACATCTCTCTTATGGGGAAAGACTGAGAGACCTGGAGCTTTGTAGTCTGGAAAAGAGAAGACTGAGGAGGGATCTTATCAGTGCTTATAAATACTTAAAGGGTGGGTGTCAGGAGGAAGAGACCAGGCTTTTTTTCCAGTGATGCCCGGTCACAGGACAAGGGATAATGGGCACAAGCTTTAACATACGGAATGCTATCTAAACATGAGGAAGAACTTTGATTTAAGGGTGATGGAACCCTGGATCAGGCTGCCCAAAGAGGTGCTGGAGTTTCCATCTCTAGAGACACTCAAAACCCACCTGGATGTGTTCTTATGTGACCTTCTTTAGCTCAGCCTGCCTTTGTAGGGGCATTGGTCTCAATGATATCCAGAGGTCCCTTCCAAACCCCACCATTCTGCGGTTTATAAAGAGGTGCTTGAAGAGCATCACGGTGCTGCAGTTTGCATGGCTCTAGCTGAAGCGCTAATGTGGCAATCACTCAAAGCCGGGACCAAAACAACCTACACTGAGGCAAGTTGAATGGTGGATAGTGATATCATCTACCCTTTTTCTTTCCTGTTCCAGGATCTTGTTTTCAGGAATGCTGCTCTTTGCTCAGTGGGAGTTCCAGAAACAGTAGGGATGCTGACAATCATCCTCTGCAGCCCAGCTTCTGTTGTCAGCCCTTACCCTGAATTTCTCAAACTATGCTCCTGTTCCCCAAGAATTGGTGACATGACTGAGGACCTGGCCATAAGACAGACAGCTGGTACAGCTCAAAGGCGCTGGAGATGCGGCAGAGACCATCTGACCTGAGGATGTATCACCTGGCTCTGTCTGCCACTCTCATGCTTCCTGCTATCCTTTCTTGTCATGTGGCATGTCCTGCCTTTGGTGTGACACGGCAACTGTGCCAGATGTTTTATTAGTACTTCTATTTTTTTTCTTTTAACCTGCAACTGAACCTAGTCTCCTGAGAAATATGAGCTGAGCCCAAAAGACATTAATGTGCCTGCCAAAATGTAATTTTTTAAACCTATAGAGTAGAACAGAAAAAGAAGGACAAAATGGAGTCTTGTCCTATCTTAGGCATTGCCAAATTCTGTGACTCAGTATGTTTACAAGGTGGATATTTCTCAAATGAGAGAAGCTACTGCAGAAGCAGCATTGCAGAAGTGGTGCTGCAGGAGATCCTGGGAGGTCACTGGGTCCAGTTCAGTTCTTCACCTTCACAGAAGTAGCCATAACAAGACTAGAAAAGAGAGGACTGAAGGCTGATTTGCATAGTCTTGATTTAATTCTGTGCCTCTACAGTCAGGCTGAGTGTAGAGGGATGTAAAAACAAACAAACCCAGGATTTTTGATGTTTTCACACTGTATTTGTCTCTGGTATTATCATCACCAGGTCTAGTGAAGGAATAAATATGTAACTCCATTTCATCATGGTCTTTCTCATTTTCTTAGCTTGACACTGCTGCCATGGTGCCATCCGAGGTTCACTGCTGCTTCAATGTTCAAGAAGACTATGTTCCCTTGGTTTTAAGCCATCTTGGATGATTTTCCTATGGACCTACTGGTTTCTGCAAGAGCTACTTAGTGGCTGGACTTGCTGATCTCAAAGGTCTCTTCCAACCTCCATAGTTCTATGATTCTATGTACAAATGACCTTCCATCACCGAGCAACAATGCACTGGAGATGACCAGAGCTTTGCAGGAGGTAAGGGGGACATTTCAGTATTTTTTTGTTTTTTGGGGTGTTTTTTTGGATGTGGCAACTTTAAGGAAAGCCCAGAGCTTACTGACACCTCAGATCTCACAGTGGCCTTGCAGGTGTCCTGACTACAGGTGGCAGATATAGCAGCTGGTAATGGAGTAGTGTCAGTTGAGTTAATAAATACATAGCAGTCAACACAGCTTCCTGCTAAATTTTGAGGTATGTGCTCCTGGCTCACCAAGTGCAGGAAATTTCAGCCCACAGGCTGGTATCAGACACATTTTCCTCCTCTGGCATGAAAGCTTGTTAAATTCCAGGTCAGCACAGATCCAGGTTTTCAGTAAGCTGGAGAACAGCAGAGACCAAAGCTCTTGGAGGTGATTGTAGCTGACTGCTACAGCAACAGCCTCACGTGGGAGGGAGGGAAAAAACCAACAACCCACCATGTTTTCCAGGGAATCTAATTGCACTGAGTGTTGGCTGGAAGGGTCTTGCAGTGCATTTCATGAGAGTTTACATAGTTCTGGATCCTCTACCACTTAGAATGGAAAAAGGAAAACCAATCTGTTTGATCAGGCCTCTCCCACTTGATATGTGTATTGGATTCCACATTAAAGCTTTTAACAGTTACGTACACATCTGAGCTGGAGCTATTGTTAGCCCATGTGATGGATTAAGATCAAGAATGTTAATGTTATCCAAAGGAACACTTTTTAATGTATATTGCAATTGTATAAACAGGGTCACCAGAGCTAAATGGGATGTCAATGACCTATGAAGATCATAAAGTAAACAAAAGCTCTTAAAATAAGCATGTAACCTGAACACATTGGAGATTGTTGTATATCAAAGGCATTTGCTTATATGAAGTAAGGGAAAATTACTTATGGGTAATATTGTTTGCCACAAGTCTACCTTTTGCCTGCTCTATAAAGGAAATGTACCCAGAGGGACTGAGATAAGTCTGCATCTACCAGGAAGGGCTGAACTCACCAGACTGACCTAACAGAGCCCAGCTTTTGTACCCATGCAATAAACATGCAGAATCACAGGATGGTGGGAGCTGAAAGGGACTCCTGAAGATCAAGTTCAACCCTCCTGCCAAAGTAGGCTGATCTAAAGCAGATCACATCCAGGTGGCCATTGAAAGTCTCCAGAGATGGAGACTCCATCACCTCTCTGGGCAGCCTTATTCCAGTGCTCTGCCACTTTCAAAGTAAAGAAGTTTCTTCTCATGTTTAGATGGAACCTTTTGTATTCAAGTTTGTATCCATTACCTCTTGTACTATTGCTGGGGACCACTGAGAGGAGTTTGGCCCCATTTTCTTCACACCCAGCCCTTAGATATTTGTAAGCATTAATAAGATCCTCCCTCAGCCTCCTCTTCTCCAGGCTAAACTAATCAGCTCTGCTTATATTCCAGGAAGCAGTGAGAAGCCATCTGTGCCTTTCTTGCAGAGGAAGGGAGAGTGACCCTGCCAAATAATGCTTCCAGGTGGGTTTTGGAACCCTGGTGACACTGGGAGACCATGGCAGGTCTATAAGACCAGCCAGATGAGTGAGAATCAGTGCACACCAGATGGTCAAAACAATTGGGAAGAGACTAGGAACTTGTGTTGTTCTGGTCAAGTACATAAGCATTTGTCTTCTTGCTTCTAGATCATTGAGGTTTGAAGAATGGGGGGTTTTGTGGTTTGGTTTTGCTTACTGAGTAGCCTCTAAATTCTTGCTATGGGAGGGTGAGCTGCTCATTAAAGATGCTAACCTAACTCAAAAGGTCTTAAGGGATTTCTTGTGAAATAGCAGAGTTAAAACCAGATTTTCCATGGAGGAAGGGGATCCTGGGTGTCTTCATATCCTGCCTTTAGCACAGCTGCTCATCCTGCTGAAGCATAGAGCCTTTCATTTGTCCTCATCGAATTTTGTTGTATCTTCTTCAAGTTCCTTCTGTAGTTTTGAATTCTAATCCTGTCCTTACAGACCCTCCCAGCCTGGCCCTCTCTGCAAATTTAGTAAATATATCATATTAGTTGGAACATGGAAATAGGGGCAAGGACCATGACTGATCCTGGAGAATGCTTTGGCTATCACAGAGTCCTCCAAAAGTCATCTAGTCCAACTCCCCTGTATTAAGTAGGGGCATCCCCAATTAAAGCAGGTTGCTCAGAGCAGAGGAGTGGGGCCTCCACCACCTCTCTGGGCAACCTGTTGCAGTGTTCCACCACCCTCATAGTAAAGTCAGATCTAAATCTTGTCTTTTCTACTTTAGAACCGTTGCCCATTACCCTAGTGCTGCATGGCCTATGCCTCTCATGTTCCATGACTGTTCTTCCAATTGTTTTCCCTTTCCAAGGGCTCAAGAAGCATGTCCAAGACAGAGGAAGCCTAAGAATCAGTTTCTCCCCTATGTTGCAAGCACAAACCTTCATCCATGTCTTGGGAGAGAGTAACTGATATTTCAAGCAGTTACTTTGGTTGCTAGCTGCCCAGCAGCATCCCTCATTATCCCCATGTTGCCTCTGGGGGTGTCTTTGTTTTGGAGTAGTTTGAGTATTTTGTTATAAAGAAAGTTTCTATGTAGTTAATGTGAACTGGAACTCACCACGTTGATGGAATAAATTTGAACAATTGGGTGATGGGGTGGGTTGAAAACTGGCTGAAAGAACTCAAGTGTTGTGGCCAGTGGCACAGAGCCTAGCTGGAGGTTCATAACAAGTGGTGTTCCCCAGGAGTCAGTACTGGGTCTAGCATATTTATCAGCAACCTGGATGAAAGAATAGGGTGGTGCCACAAAACTGGAGGAGTGGCTGACACACCATCAGGCTGTGCTGCTACCTGCCATGACCTGAACAAGCTAGGTGGTTGGGCAGAGAGAGAGCAACCTTATGAAGTTCAAAAAAGACAAGAGTAGAGTCCTACACCTGAAGAGGAATAACCCCATGCATCCATATAGCTTAGGGACTGACCTGCTGGAATGCAGGTCTGTGGGAGGAAGACCTGAGAATCCTGATGGACAAGAGTATCATGGTTGAGGGAGGTTCTCCTTCCCTTCTACTCTGCCCTGATGAAATCTCATCTAGAGTACTGTGTTCAGTTCTGAGCTCCCCAGTTCAAGGAGGAGAGAGAACCACTTGAAAGGGTGCAGCAAAGGGTTACGAAGATGACTAGGAGACTACAACATCTCTCTGATGCAGAAAGGCTGAGGGTCTTGGGGCTTGTTATTGGCCTGGAGAGGAGAAGACCAAGGGGGCATCTCCTAAATGCTTATAAATACTAAAATGACAGTCATGGGAAGGACAGGACTAGACTTTTCAGTGGTGCTCAGTGACAGGACAAAAGGTAAGGAGCACAATCTTGAACACAGGAAGTTCCACCTAAGCAGGAAGAGGAACTTTTTTTTGTATTGAGGGTGCTGGAGCACTGGAACAGGCTGCCAGAGTGTTCCTAATGTGTCTGTCTTTGGAGTCATTCAAAGCCTGCCTGGATGCTGTCCTGTGCAGCCTTTTTTAGATGAACCTGCTCTGGCAGGGAGGATTGGACTCGATCATCTCCAGAGGTCACTTCAAACCTCTATCTGCCTGTGATTCCATGACCTTTGTTGTCAGGTTTCCCATTAGGTGTGGGCATGTAGTTTTAATTTCTTCTTGAGACTCACATACCAATATACCACAAAGGAATGTAAATCACCCATAGCCCAAACCCTCCTTGCTACTCAGGCAAGATCTTTCCAGCATGCAGAAATTCAGCTGTTCTCCATTACAGATATTACTAGAGTAATCAGCAGCTTCAAACTCTTTCAATCATTGTTAGCCCAAAAGGTTTTGTTTATTTGTTTAGTAGCATTGAAGGATGGTGATTATCGGCTTTGAATGACGTTCAGTATTCACTCTGCAGTGCTGGCTGTTGGCAAAATATTTTGGAGGAGGGGGGATATCCTCGTGAGGATGTTTTCAATGCAATTTCAATCACAGCCATTCCAGAGCACACTAGCTGTGTGTGATCAGTTAATTACCGCTTGTAATCAAAATTTTTCTTAACATGGGCAAATGGAGACAGCAAAATATGCCTTCAAATGTCTTCTTTTGTTGTTCAGGAAATGACCTCCCAATGTGCTTACCAAGATGTAAATAGGTTTTTGCTCTGAGTCATTTGCTGTGTGGTTTGTCTAAAGAAAGACTCCTCAGTAGAAGGGATGTAGTGAGTAGCACTTTGTGCAACTTAATAGTGGGGCTGGTAGCTGCATGCTGTAGTTTTGGTCCTTCTGACAGCAGATGTGATTAGCTACTGTCTTGAGTTTTCTGGTGGTTACTTAGTGCTGGAAACACAGCAAGTTCTTGGGACGAAATACAGGGTTACTAAAGGTGGAGACCAAGGAAAACTCTCAGCTGATTAAATGACTTCCCTTGTTGGCAGAATCATAGAATGGTAGGGGTTGCAAGACAGATGTTCCAGTCCCCTCATCATTCTCATGGTCCTCTGTTGGACTCTCCCTAGTAGCTCCCTGCCCCTGTTGAAGCAGGGAGCCCAGAACTGGGAACAATACTCCAGGTGTGGCCTCAGCAGGGTGGAGTAGAGGAGGAGGAGAAATGAAACACACTTCAAGCTGGGCTGAGTGATTTTGGAACAACATGCACGTCAGTTGAAGTTACACATAAATCCTCTTCAGGTGTTTCTGTCCATCCGAAGCGCTACTAGGTGCTACTTCTGCTATGTTTTGTAGGGTGTCCACACAGCCATTTTTCTTGAGAAAGTGACCCCTGAACTGGAGCAAGCCAGTTTAAAGCAGGAGGTGATTTTTGGGGTTGATGTGAGTTTTGGGGTTAAGGTGAAGAGCTGTTTGGCAGAGATTAGATTATCCCCTTTCTGCCCATCGTGGGAGTTTCCCTGTTTGTTTGTCTGCATCATCTTCAAAAACATCTGGTGTTGGCTTTTGTCGAGGGTTAGATCCTGTGTGGTCTTGTCTGTTGGGCAGAAAAGGCATTGGAGAAGTTAAGTGTCTGGGAGTCACAAACAGCAGGTCTTGAAGGGAGTTTTCAGCTGAAGATGAATGAGCTCTCCTGCTTTGTGGACCCGTTCCCCCATTACCTGATTTCTTTATGACATGCTGGCAGTTGCTTTAACTGGGCACTAGCTGCGAGACAGTCAGCACCACACTCACAGCACTGCAGGAAAAATAAACCCATCCAGATCAAGTGAAACAGTTGGAAAAAAACAGGCAGATGTATTTTTTTTTCCCTGTAGTTGATTTTTTTTCCCCTTTTGGTGGGTCCTGAGTTGTGCTTCCTCTTAAAGCTCTGCATACAAAGACCTTTTTGTGAAGGTTGTCAGCCTTTGCAGTAGATTTGGCAAATTTCTTCTGACGCCCCTATTGCAGAAGAGGAGAGAGGGAAGGGCTGATGACAGGACCCCATTAATTAAAGTTAGTTACTACTTTCATTTTGGCCACTGTCTTGAAGTCATACCGATGGTTAAATGTCTTCATCTTTTTCTTTCTTCTCCACCTGATTAAAATAAGAGAGGTCAGGTTCTTGCCTGTTCTGCAGCACCATCCAAAGCATTGAAATGGGGGGTCTCAAGAGAACTGGTTAGACTTTCTGGTTGTCCAGGCAGATTGATACCATCTGGAAAGCTGGCTGGGGAGAGAGTTTGAAATCTGGACTCTGATACTTGCTTTTTAGTCTTCCATTTTTCTAAAGTAGCTTTTCAGTGGGAGTAAATGACTCTAATTGTATTGAAGGCGCTTGACTAATTCACACCAGCTGAAGGACTGGCCCCTGAGGTCTGGGCTGGACTGTTCTTTCTTGTAATTAAAAAAAAAAAAAACCCAACAACTTTTTGGGTAATAGTAGAAAAATGGAAGTCCTTGGCTGATTTGCATTCAGTCTGAGATGCAATAGCATCTTCTGGGAAGAGTGTATGTTTCCCTGGTGGAAAATGGGCAGAATTTCCCTGCTTTCTTCATCCAGGAAAGGGATGGTAAGGTGATGACTTGAAATTCTGGCAGCACATTTCGTGGTCCTTGCTGGACCCTCTGGTGCCTGCATGGACCAGAACATTTTACACCTTTGTAGCAACAGAATGAGCAGGAGGCAAAATGCAACTCTATTTCCAGCACTTTTGTGGTGGTTTTAAGATGCCAGGGTGTGAGCGGGACTGTCAGGGTGCTCTAAGCCTATTTATACAGGCTCTGCTTGGTAGGCTTAAAACCTCGAAGTGAGAATGTTGAGGTCAGGAAATGTTTCTGTCTCACTGATGTCCTGGTATGGTATGGATGCAGCCTGTTTCATTCTCACTCAAACCTGTTGAAATTGGACTTCTCTGGGGAGGATAGAGTGAAGTCCTGGACACTGGACAGAGTAACCTTAAACTTTTTGTTATTCAACTTATCAAAGCATAGGAATCTTTGCATTATTTTGGTTTGTGTAGCTGAATATACAACACTTTTTGGTTGGTTTGTTTTTGGTTGTTTTCTTTTTAGTAACCAGGGAGAAGAATACTACAGTTCAGTTGTTAATACTGAGTTGCATCTTTACTTGGGTCCTTTCTTTCTTTATTTTGTTCTACCTGGAGAGTCCTTTAAAAGAAGCGGGGGAAATATCCTGCTTGTCACTCTCAGATGGTATTAAATTACCTTGCTGTGAAAGAAGAAGCTAGCTCTATCCAAAGTTTTATTGTTAAAGTTAATTCTTAAGGCCAAAGTAATAAACAAAAAAACTTAAAAACAACCATACACAAAGAGAGATGAACAAATAAAAAGGGCAAAAGATAAGACA
The DNA here is from genome assembly GCA_013396835.1 of Psilopogon haemacephalus. NCBI lineage: Eukaryota > Metazoa > Chordata > Aves > Piciformes > Megalaimidae > Psilopogon > Psilopogon haemacephalus. The sequence continues at coordinate 167,379 of VWZI01004851.1, forward strand.
GCAGCTGATGTTTCCGGCACACTTGCTGGAAAACCAGTCTGGAGTATTTTTTGCTTGTTGTGGGCTTTAAGGGAACCAGAGCAGGTGCTCAGCACATGTAAAACTTGCTCCACTGCACCATTCTATACCTGGCCTGTTGTCTTAGCTTGCCTCCGATTAAGGAGTGGCAAGAGAGGATTTGCTCATGGCTGAGCAAGCCTGGCTTTCGTTACACAAGCGGTTAAGAGGAGAGAAAATGGAAGGTAGAAGAGACATACCTAGAGTGACTATTAATATGAAATGAGGTTTACGTATCAGGTGCTGCTGAAGGATTCAGCTGAACCTGATAATCCTTATATCCTCCTCTGGAGCAGAGCTGCACTGACAAACATGTTCTTTGTTTTTCTCCCCTCATCTGGCTGGACTGGAACATGTTTTAATATCTGCAGGCAATTTACTGAGGAGTGGGGGACTACTAAAAGAAGAGATGGTCAAGATACTTTGCAAAATTGCTTGCCATCCACTGAACCTTTGAGATGCAAAGGGATTCTTAGCAAAGCAATCTCCCAAAAGGATGGAAACTCTTTCCAGCAGAGCTAGTCACCAAACTAAGTACCTATTAATCCAAGATGTGGGATTGATTGTGATTATCTTTGTGCCAGTTTGTGCTGGGAGGCCATGCTGGTGGTGAAGATGACACTTTCCTCTGCTTCTCATCATTGCCATTCATATTTCAGTTCATCCACTCATACACAGGCAACCTCCTCCTTGTGAACACCACCTTGAGGAGTGTGGCCAGCAGGCTGAAGGAGGTTCTCCTCCCCTTCTACTTTGCCCTGGTGAGACCTCATGGAATATTGCATTCAGTTTTGGACTCCCCAGTTCAGGAGGGACAGGCATCTGCTGGGGAGAGTCCAAGGGAGGTCTGTGAAGATGATGAAGGGGCTGGAGTGCTGCCCTGTAATGAGAGGCTGAGAGACCTGGGGCTGTTTGGTCTGGTGAAGAGAAGAGTTAGAGGGGATCTAATCAGTGTTTCTAAATATTTGAGGTTTGGGGGTCAAGAGGGAGGGAACAAACTCTTCTCAGTTGTGCCTTGCAATAGGACAAGGGGTAATAGGTATAAACTACAGCACAGGAAGTTCCACCTCAACATGAGGAAGAACTTCTTTACTATAAGGCTCACAGATCACTGGCACAGGCTGCGCAGAGAAGTTGTGGACTTTCATTTTCTGGAGCCTTCCCAGCCCTGTCTGGATGTGTTCCTGTGCAACCTGAGCTAGATTCTATGGTCCTGCTCTGGCAGGGAATCTAGACTCGATGATCTCTGGAGGTCCCTTCCAACCCTTAACATCCTGTGATCCTGTGACCACCTTGCTGTGAATAACATGGTTCTCTGAACTCTCTGCACGTTTCTCAACCACTGTTACATTTCGTCCAGTTGAAGCCCATCAGGTTGTCATTACTTGCTTGACTTTATTTTTGCAAAGCAGTTTTACATAGGATGTATATGTGCTGAGGTGCCTGCTGGCTGCCTTTCACCTGCTGGGGTGATGGAAGGAAAGACATCACCATCAACTTCCCTGCAGTTGTTCCTGTACATAAATATTTTACAAAGCTCACAAGAGTCCTTTGGGTTTAGGAATGGTTTGTCCTGTCAAAAAATAAAAGTTACCTAATACCAATAAACGCTAATAAAAAACTTGTAGCTGGCATCATATACCAAAGCACTACACATTCATTAGGAATCACCTATGCAAGTGCAAGGCTGGCCAAAATAATCTCCTAATCAGTTTTAAAAAGTCTACAACACTTGTCAGGAGCTCAGTGTGGGGCAACAGCATTGAGAGTTGTGGTTTCTGGCTGAGGCACTAAATCTGTTGCACATGGAGATGAGCCAGGATAAGAAAGTCCTCACTAGGACCCAATATTTCCCAAGTTTGGTGTAAAGGAGTAGGGTGTTGAATTAAGAACAGTAGGTCTTCAGATAGCTATTATTTTGGGTTTGTCACTTTATAATTATAGGGAAAAATATATGTCAGAGGTTTACTGGTTTGTGGGGACACAGCTGTGGGTGTTTTCCAAAATACCTGCCTCCTCCAATATGCCAGATGTCTCGCTGCATGTTACTTCTTATGTGAGGTCAATGGCACGTATGACTTGGCATGCATGAAGCTGCAGAACAGATTATCTCAGGGTGGTATATGTTTTTTCACAGGTGGTCTTCCCACATGAGGACAATCTTCACCTTGCCCATCGAAGTTGCTTTAGGGCTCCTGGCTGTTAGCATAAGGTTTTTTTCAGAGAGGAATAAGCTGCACAATCTACTCTGCTGCACCTAAGTTAGTATGAAAACTTGGCTTGCTATGTCCAGTGATTTAGGAATCTAAAGACCCCTTGGGCCTACCATCACTCCTGAGTGTGTCATCTTTTGGTGCACTTCAATGCAAAAAAAAAAGAAAAAAAAAAAAAAGGGCTGAAGTGTCTCCAAATAATTGTACTTTTGACCAGGGCTGGAAAGCTTAAATTCTTTATTTTCAGACAGCTTTCAGTAGGAGCTGAAATAAAAAGATCTCAGAAGGCTCTGAGGTGACTTTGTTGTGGCCTTTCTCTATCTTAAGGGGGCCTATAGGAAAGCTGGGAAAGCACTTTTTAGTCTATTAGGTGGTGATAGGATTAGGGGAAATGGAACCAAGCTAGAAATGGGTAGATTCAGACTGGATGTTAGGAAGAAGTCCTTCAGCATGAGGGTGGTGAGACCCTGGAATGGGTTGCCCAGGGAGGTGTTTAAGGCCAGGCTAGATGAGTTTCTAGACAGCCTGATCTAGTGTGAGGCGTCCCTGCCCATAGCAGGGGGATTGGAAATAGATGGTCCTTGAGGTCCCGTCCAACCTTGACTGATTCTATGACTCTAAGCTGAGGCATAGGAAGTTCCATGGAAACATGAGAGAGAGTTTTTTCCCTGTGAGGGTGACAGAACACTAGAGCAGGCTGCCCTTAAGGGTTGTGGAGTCTCCCTTTCAGGAGATAATAAAAACCCACCTGGATGTGTTCATGTGTGATCTGGTCCAGGTGATCTTGCTCTGCAGGGGGGTTGGAATGGATGATCTTTCAAGGTCCCTTTCAACCCGTGGCATTCTGTGGCTCTGTGGTCAGAGGAGTCAAATCTATGCTGTGTAGCTATGTTTGCTCCCATCCTGAAGGAACACAGAAGTCCATGTGATGTGGTGGGACTGCTGGTGTCTCGTTGAAGACAGCATGCCAGGTAGCAGAGGGCTTGTGTCTTGTGTTTCAGTGTTTCATCCAAAGTGATGGTCTTTAGGGTCAGCAGCAGCAGCCTTGACCTTTTGAACATGGGGCACCCTTGTGGTTCAGACCCAGAAGGTCTACGTCTTGCAACCCCTTCCCACTACTAATTTCCCTACAGTCTTCAGATCTGTGGTTGGGAGCTCATGGGCTGGTGAGATTTGTTTAGCTGTCTTCACCTTTCTGCCTTGTGCTCTCGTTACAAAGGTACCATCAAGTGTACATTAGGACCCTTATTTTGGTGATGCTTGAGGTGCATCAGTTGTGTTGAGGGTAGTTTGGCTGAGCATGCCATGTGGCAGGAATGTTTGCACCCATCTGCTACCAGCTTTAATGCTGGCTTTGACCAACAGCACAGCTCTGCTGCTTCTTAGGAGATATAGGAGCTTGACTGGCATGGCAAACTGTGTGCCACTGCAACTAAGCATTTGGGGAGGCACATTGTTTTGGTTTGGAGTTTTCACATCCCTATCCAGCAGCTGAGGCTGCCTGAATGTTCAAGTTGTAGCTGCTTTGGCTTTGCCCTTCTATAAATATTCAATCATGCTTTTCTCCTTGGACCAACAAGCAAAAAAAGGGAAAACAGTGTTTTAAAAATTATTGTCTTAGTAAGACAGTTGCAATGCTTAAGCTATAGGCATTCCCACAAACTAGGATGGGTTGAAGGATGGTTAGCCCCTGGTTTATGAGGCTGGAGTCGAGCATGACATGTTTCCCAATGACAGATATTGAGGATTGCTTTGCCAAACCTTCTCACCAAAATTCTAGTTCTTTGTGCAGCTGGACTGCATTTATTTGGGTTGCTGTTTGAAAGTGCTACAGTGAAACCTGCTGCATCTGCTGTTTTGTGTGGTGAGTGTAATAAAGCAAGTGATGGGTATGGTTGGATACAGGCTTTTGTGCAACTGCTCATGTTTTGCCTTTATTTTCTGGTTTTGTTCACTTTCACATCAAAGGAGACATCAGATATTTTGCATAGGTGTCCATGAGTGCCTGGTGGGAAAGGCACCTTAATCCTGGCACTGTATTTGATGGTGCATGGCAGTGTTGGGTTGATTGTTTGACCTGATGACCTTGGAATTCTTTTCTAGTCTTAATGATCCTGTGGGTGGAATCACTGCTTCAAAGTCAACAGTAAAGTAACAAACGCTGTGAATCCTTAGGATGTGTAAGAATTTGGGAATAGCTGTGTTGAGCAATTTGCATTTAAAATACAAACTGAAACACTTCTTACTTAATCAGCAGCTTCCGCAATGTGCTATGGAAATGGCAGTAGGCTCCTAACAGGAGTGGATGTCCTAACATGGAGGTCCTGGGTCAGATCTAGAACATAAACCAATGGACTTGGGCTACAAACTTGGGCTTCTCCAAGTCACCAGGAAGAGGATGTTTCCCACACTCTTAACAGTGATTCCAGGTTTCTTACCTTTCTCCTAATCTGGACTGGACAGGTCAGAGCCATTGCCTCTTTCCTAGGGAAAATTGCCCAAGATGTCTGACAGAGAAGTGAGAACACCCAGGGTGATGCTGCATTATCAGATCAACGTGTCCTCAGCCTGTCAGTGTGAAATGAGGACGCATAGCAGTGGAGGGGAGGAAGCTTTTTCTCATAACTTGCAGAAGGCTTGGTCATGACATGCACATAGTGAGGTCTCACTCCCTCCACACTGGTGATGCATGTGTTTTGTGACTAATCCTGCAATTAAGATACATGAGTTGATAGTCACTGAGGTATGGCTCCCCCATGCTCTGCTAACACTTCACTTCCAAGGAACATAAAGCTTCAACTTCAGCCAGGTATCTTAGTACCACGGAACTTCTCAATTACATTGAAAGAACTTTGCAGTGCCCTCTAGAGTAAACACTCTAGACAACAGAACATGGGTGGTAACGTAGAAAATGGAATATAAATAAATAAATAAATAAATAAATAAATATATAAAAAACAAATTGATCTTGGAAAATGTTTTCATGCTGACAAAACCAGAACAAATGTAGGTCAGTATCTGAAGGAGATGAAGGAAGCCAAGTGTAATGAGAGCCTATTGTTTCATACTGGCATATGCAGAAAGGTTGTGGAGAATGAGCATCAAATCAGCATGTGAGGAAAAAAGAATAGAAGGCATGAAAATCATCATACTCGAGAAAACAAAGAGGTCAGAAAGTTATGGGGCTCACTAACAAATCTGCACTAGGAGGCTAAATAAATGAGTTTCACATTTCCCCTTCTCCCTTCTCTTCAGTTCCGGGTTTCTTTCTCCCATTTGTCTGCTAGGTAGCAGCCTCTTCTTCCTTCCAGGAAGACTTTGATTTTTTTTTTTTTCTTCCTATCTTGCATATGCCAGGGCCTTGAGAGATCCAGATGGTAAGCAGACAAGCAAAAAAGCCCGCCTTTTTACTATTTCGCTTCTTGCCTTCCTCTCAAGTTGAAAACACATGAAAGATCTATTGAAAAGAGCAGACAAGTCTTCCTTGCTTTTTAATAAGCAAATTCAGTTTACTTGTTTAGCAGAAGTTAATTGGCTGCTCAAACAGCTGGGATAAATATGAAGAAGCACTTTGGAATCTGATTCTTTACTTACTTGCATTCACCAGTCTTACACCAATGTATTTTCTTGGATTTCAGAGGTGTTTTCTTAACTTGGGCAATGCACATGGAGAATTGGTGCTGATTATTTCTGCCACCCATCATCACCTCAAAGCATCTTTTGTGGCTCATAGCAAGTCTCGGAGAGTTAAATCTGTTCTCATTTCAGCCTAGAGAAAAAGTGATGCCTTCACCAAGAGGGATGCACTGAAACAAAAAGAGAGTAACATTCTCAACCTTTAGAGATGAGGCTGTGGTACATCTTTTCCTATCAGCTATTTCCTTTTCACATTGCTTTTCCAAGCTCTGGTAAAGAAATAATATCTTGGTGGGATATTATCTGTCTCCCTACCTCTTGTGATATCCCATTGACTTGAATCATGCTAGCCAGTGCTTGACTCAAGGGGGACTGCCCTCATGACTGCCCAAATATTCCTAAGATTTTCTATTTCCAAACCCTTTCCATGCTGTCTGTTTAGGGTAGGACTTCTGTGACAGCCTAATGGATGCTCTGGGTCTGTTCATTGTGAGCTTTGAATTCATGGTATCACAAAACATGGCATCTGATGAGACGTGTTATTGGACCATGGCTTTTCTTTAAAAGTACAATAGTTTTTGAGAGTAAAATTGTGAGCCCTAGCAAAGAACAAAAAAAATCTCCTGAATCTGTCATCCTCACAATGTATAAAAATGAAGCCTGGGTTTTTTAAATTTTTTTTTTTTTTTTAAATTTCAGGGCAGCAGTTGATGATGACTGTTTCAATGCACTTAGTGATACATTTCAATGGGTGATTTATGCAGCCTGACATTGACTTTAATTTAGCCCATGTTACCAGTAAAGTAATTTGGTCCTTAATGAAGTGTACTACGTATGACATATTGGACATGGGATCTGACAATCAGTTGAAAACCAGCCTAGGTTACATTTTCTTTTGTCATTGAAAGTGGGCTGTCAGTTCATAAAGTTAAACCGAGGCGTGCTGACCTATCACTCTGAAGTATGGTGCTGAAGACTGAGAGACCTACATTAAAACAAACTTTTCTCATCCTTTGAAAGGAAAAGGAGGGGGAAAACCTGACACAAGCTGTGTTATACAGATGAGAACATTATAACGTGTGTGTGTGTTTACACACATATTTATTTAGTTTTCTGCTATGTGAGTATATAGAAAAGGGTTGTTAACAGAAAGATTTGTGCCCTGACCTACACAAACCTTTGGATTGTATAGAAGAAGAGTGAAAGAATCTGATATACATGTGCCTGAACAAATGAATCCAGCTCTGAATTAGTATAAATTATGCTTGCATCAGCTCTTACAAGGGTTCAGAATAAAGCTGTAAGGGTGAGCTATAGGAAGCAGAGCCCTGGCTGGCTTTGGGAGTGCTTTAGAGTGGGGGGGGAGGGGAGGGATGATGTGTCTGCATTTCAAAGGAAGTAAAACAGAGCAGCTCTGAACTGTAAATATAAAAATATTTTTAACATTTGTATTAAAAGGCTCATCCTTGTTTGCATAGAGAGAAGGAAGCAAACATTCTGAGTGATTTCATGAGGCAGTGTTTAAAAACGAGTAAGTTTGCCTCAACCTGGGTTAAGTCACAGCTGCGTTGTTTCTCGATGCAAAACGCTGACTTTAAAGAAGCATAGCAAAGGCTTTTATTTTGTGTCCAAAATTGATTCAGACATCTAAATCACCAACTTTTTTTCCTTCTTTGTTTTACAAAGCTG